>JBAIAA010000962.1:0-313183 GCA_037893245.1 Crossaster papposus | reverse complement strand
CTTCCCGTAAGCCTATCATACCAATGAAATAGCAATACACAAAGCGCTCCAAAGGGGCGAAGTACCTGTGTATGATGTTCCTATGGGAGGACATGCCCCACCCTCCCGCTACCCACCTGATGCAGAGAGGATTCAGATTATAAGGCGTTACTGTGCCTGGCTCCACCCGAGGTTTGTGGTTTAGTTACCCAGCAAGATATGAGCCCCCCCCCCCCCCCCCTCCTTTGTAGACTTTTGTTACCTAACGAAACCCCCCCCCCCCCCTTAAAAACCTAAATAAGAATTCCAGAGAAACCACAACATTCCGAAAGTAAAATGACCGCCACAAATAAGGGGGGTTCCCTCCGTCTCCCATATTGCTTCATGTGGTTTATCAATAGCAAGGTCAAGAACTATATAATTGATAAGGCATGTGTGGTTGTAAACTCAAAGCCCTCGCGATCGAACGGGGTTTAAAACAAGCTGGTGTTCAAAATCAATACACATTTTTCAGATGAATATTAAAGTCAACGCAGATATGGATGTGTGTGTGGCACACGACTGGGTGGAGTGAGCTAAGTTATAGAGAGTGACCAATTTCCTAAACCTTCCCCTCCTTCTGCCGCTCAACCTCTTTCTCTATCTCTCTCGTTAGCTAGCTGCTCTCCACCCCTGATAACGGACAATGACTCATGGCATATCCCCAAAGACTGCCCAATAATTGCCCCCTTCTCGCCGAACTCGTTATTCCTGCGTGATTTATACAAAGAGCTCTACATCTCCCAAAAGTAGACCAACTCTGAGGTCCGACGATGGACGAATATCAGTGGCAGTGAAAACAAAATGTGGACGGCCGGATAGGGGGCAAGTCGCTATTGTACTGTAGCATCCCTCGGGAAGTGGTCGGCAGAGGAAAGAGATCTTTGCGGACCATTCCAATTTCTTGTATACACTTGTGGGGAGATGCTCGTCGGTGCAAGAAAACGCTTCCAAAGACAAGCCCAGAACTTCATCCTGTTCTTATCATTGTGTATTGAAGTACATAAATGTTACAAAACACAATGTATGCGAGTTTGCTATTTTAAATAAGACATTGATTTCTTGTCTATCCTTTCTACCGTCCCACGTGACAGAAGCAGGTATTTTTTCTCAAGAGGTTCCCAGCTAAATTACAGCACCCAATGAATGTCATAGACGACTGTCACCTTTCTTCTTGATGAGAAAACGGTCATTGCGAAGAATTTAATTTAAAGACGTACATTTTGCTGAAAATGTACTATTTTGTTCAATGCAGTTTGCACTTTCTGCCACGCCTTTTTTTCATTTTATAGTTTACACATGCGTGTTTACGTTCTTCGCAAACCACCATTTTGCTTTCGTAACAATTCGCTTCCGACCAAAACCTGGCCTCAGTTTATAAAAACCACAGCCGACCAATAATGGCGCAGTTCATACGGTTGGCATACCACACGGTCTCAAGCTAAGTGTAAATCCATGTCCGCATCCCAAAGTCTCCACACTATTAAATGATCTGACGACAGACAAGAAACGGATACATATCATTGCGCCCTCAACAGACAAACAGGGCCGCGTGCCAACTTGCATTTCGAATACCAATTATTACACCCAAGAAAAAACATGTGGGGTGACAAGACTCCAGACAGAGTGCACAGAATGTTTCGAATTTATCTCGTAAACGAGACAACCTCAGAACCAGATCTCTCGTTTCTCTGTTTATTCCCTGGCCCTGATCGGCACCGTTGGGTCCTATCTCTGTGGTTGAAGTGTGTTATGAACCTCTGCGCTGACGGACAATGACCAGGGTCTGGCCTTCAGGTGCTTCCGAGGAGCGGAAATATGAGGGAGGTAAACAGACTGACCCAAATGAGGATAACAGTCGCAACATTGAAACACACACATTAAGTATTATCAAAATCTCTTTTGATATTAAATTTAGAGCTGTTGCATACAGACATTTATCAATTTTGACAATTAGGCCTATCACAAATTCTAGACTGAATTGAACACACGAACAACACAATGTTTGCAATTACCTTGATGTCTTCCAGATATTCGGTCTGGACGTTTATATAGGGCGCCTATTCTACATGACTCATGGTCGCTCTTACGTTTTATTGCACTCCTAGGGACATTTAACGGATTACTACCTTCAGGTAAAACGTTAGAGATCATAAAACAACTAGTAAAGAACATCCATATTTAAAATTATAAAGAAACATATTTTTGCCATTATGAGAAGCATGGAGAATTGTCAAGGTAATACGGGAGAGGCAAATAAATATTATACCGATCTGGAATATACAGAGCTTTAGCGGACCATTATCAGTATAGTTTGTGTAAAAAGAGGACTCCCTTAATCCCTTGACGCCGGTATTAATTACTCAATCACCTGATTATACGCATGAATGCACATCAGCATTTGACCAGCAGCCGCACTGCCACAATGGACCAGAGCGTGCAGAACGTGACGCGTTCTACAGCTTAGCGTAGCTGACAGCATTCCGGAGGAATAACGGGGCGCGGCTAACATTTTGGATACACCATGCGCAGTATAGTTTTGCGTCTATATTATTCACGTTGACATCGATAACAAATCGTCTTGTTATCCTTTTAAATAAAAACAAACACTTCTCGTCCTCGCCCATACACACAATTTGATTCGATGTCATAAACACTTTACGGACATTTACCGTTTGTGGCTAGACTTCGTGGTTCCAGACCGAATGTTGAAAACACGTGTTCAAATCAAATCATACTGATCGAGTCATTTCAAGGGGAACCACATGAATTGTTGCTTTTTACCGGAGCCTGGCTAATGAATGACCTGATGGTGGGGCGGGAGGGGGAGGGGGGGGTGGGGGGGGCGTGGGGGGGGGGGGGGGGGGGGTGTTAATGCCACGCAGGGTAATTTTACCCGCCCCCTTCCTGCACGAAAACAGATGGGAACGAGAATGTAAACCGACAACTGTTTGAAGGAAAACACTCGACAAACGTGACTGGCCCGTCATTGCACTAGCCACACACGTCATTACCGTTTACTATAAACAAAAAACATGTCGTGAACGTGTATGAAATCCTAAACACAATTCGTGTATATTATATGGTGAAACTGTCGCAGTGTTTTAGTGGGGTTTTAAGGGGAAAAGGGGGGGGGGGTAAAAACATGCAGAAGAAATCGCACATTATACCTGCCAATGCGTTCACCTCTCAACCCCCCCCCCCCCTCCCCCCCCCCCCCCCACCCACCCACCTTTCCATCTCCTGAGCGATGAAGGCGTTTTGAATAATATTAATAGTTTTAAGTCTTTACCGGGTATAAACTCATGTTATCATTTCAAACACATATAGATGTTTTGGGGGTTGTATTTTCAATTGATGAAGATCTACTGGTCAGGAGTATGTAAATATAGTTCGAAATTGTTAACATCAGGAACGATACCGAGATGTTGACAAAGATCGGAGTGTAAGAAGCTAGCTGGATACAAGCTAAATAAGAAGATCCGCACTGTGCCCTCTAGCGTTCCTTCCTAACAGATTGAAGACAGAACTGAGAATGTTCAGGCACTTGGGGCCGATTAATGATGCGTGCCTTGGCGAAGCACGGTTTACCGTGTCCAGGGTATATGCCTCGGGGCACAGAGGGGTCACAAGACGGTACACCTTGATCATGAACTCACGGTGTATGCAGAGCACCTGCGTGAGGGGTGGGGTCTCTGTGCTTGCTTTCCCCCTCCCCCGGGATCCTAACCACCCACTTTCCCTTCGATTGCAAGGAGGTATATCGAGGTCACTGTGTTCCGGTGACTTTATATTAAGTCACCGCTAGTAAGGTGTGGTCAGAGGATGGCAGACCTAACTCGGCGCCGCTTATTGGCGACAGGGGTCCCTCCGAGGTCCCTTATACTCATTAAACCGGGCCTTCTCATTAATCACAAAGAGTAGGAAAACAATTCAGCTTGTCTTGTGGAATTAGGCGCAACATCGTCAGACGGGTCTGAGCAGAACGGAAACAATGGAATCAGGTTGATGTCGAGTGCTTCAGCAAGCACCCGGCCCTCAAGCACTCTATCCAGGTATCATCATATATAGACAGATTATAATGTCAACAGTCATCATTTAGATGATCTGTTTCATCCATTCCATTATAATACACACACCAACTCGAAATCTAGCTGAATCGCTTCAATCGTCAAACCTTCAAATAAGTAACGAGACTCGGTAAGAAATTGCTCGAGGAAATTGTGAAGTCGGTACACCGAATAAAACCCAGCAAGTAGGCCTACATGTACATCCAATATCTATGTCAAGAAAGTGACATAACAGAACAACACAAAGCACATCCATCTGTCATTCCAAATAACTGTGCGTGTCGATGACAGTTTTCGGTCCCGTTTATTTATTGTCATTCCCCGCCTTTTCTCGTACTTACACGGAGAACGTTTTGTGGAGTTTATAAAGACGAGTTCTCTATTCGTTATCACAAGAATAGATGAGACAAAAATACTGTTGGAGTCGACTTTTATTGAGACAACCCCCTCTTTTTATTTTCCGAATGGATGGGTTTGGAGGGGCTTAGTGTTGTATAATTTCAAATCCGAAGATGAATTGATATAGTCCTAAAACTCTTTCGAAAACTCTTTGTCAGCCTTATAATCGAAAACGTTTACAAGTATTGACTACACCCGCATGCTGATGATTATTAATTTAAATAAACCAAGGCAACCCTTTGTAGCTTTTTTCTTGCCTCACTTATTTTCGAATCTGCTACCACCATCCAAATGGAAATGCTTTAGTATTTATTGTGTGGAAATGCCAAAAGTCGAATGCTATGTATCGAGTTACCTGGTTCCGGGCAATTGGCATAGAATGAATGTAGGCAGCCAAACCCAACGAGCTTCCCGGATGATGTTTCCCCTAATGAGAACCATTGCCAGCCCGTTATACTAGTCTTCAGGGTCCATAACCTTGTTCGATACCCGAGCTCCAGGGTCGTTTGTATTCACTCCACTTCGATTTGATTTCTCATTATTCGACCCGTATATTATGCACTCGCTCGCATACAATCCGCATGACTTTACAGTATAGTGTTTAGGGCTTTCTTGCTCAAGTTGCAGCTGTTGAAATACAGCTTTGAAATTGTTGTAGCGGCGGCAATTGACGCCAATTTAATCTTTCTGCCGGGCAAGTCTTAGTATTAAAGTTCTGTGCTGTTCTGTAGCATTTAAGGAATGTTACAGCCTACTATGCATTTGGAAAATGGTAGAATAAATATGATAGAAGGGTTTTTGAAATCAACCATTTAAAAACAAATAGTCGTTTGTGGCGTTTGTGCTCAATTATCTTTACTTCTTGAACACTTTTTTTCCATCCTTAAAAGTTGAAAGCTTAAAGGTAGGAGACACCATTGCTTGAATTATCATGAATAGGTACGGGTTGGCGAATTTTTTTCTCATAAAATTCAATTTTTCGGAATAATTACAGGATATCTAGCGCAATCATTTTGCTGGATGCCTAGAATCATTATTTACTTTCAAATGAGTAAGATATTTATTGATAATTCGGTAGTAAATATTTTGGATCTCTGCAAATGGTGTAGGCCTATCCTACCTTTAATGCCAAACATTCTTTCCTATAGCCAAACAACGCATACCCGATGTTCTTGGTGCCTCGTAATAGACCTTTATACATAAAACATCCCCTTTTAATAATCGTCAGAGAACCCTGTATTGTTACAACATGGTAATAATTCGAGCTACATAAAAGCGCCAATAAAAAGTCATTGAACTTGGCATAGGATCGTGGACAGATGTTTCCAAGTAACTCTTTTCTTCCCGGCCCATCTGAGCTGATCTTTTTGCCCTAGGAATGATGATGATAACAGGTCAACTTTCACTCGCCTCAAAAGAAAGGTCATTTAGGAGCCACACTTGGACTTGGACGCATCCATCAGGTAAAGACATCGTGCTAATAGACGCCTTGACAGATGAGCAAGTTATATTTTTTCTTCCGAGTTTTTTTCTTCTTCCTTGGCAGCGGTTTTTCCAAGTCTGTCTGCACCCGGCAGTTGCGGTGGCTCTCGTTAGCGGGCGTCGCAGACTAAACGATCGGTAGGCAGCTCGTCGCCGGACCCCAGCGACCGATCGTCGACGTTGGCTTCGTTCATGTCTTCCTTCATTCTTCGGTCTTTACTCACTGATCGCGGAATTGGGTCAACAATGCGGATAACTTGACCCGGTCTAGTGGACTACGATACTTTATCTCATTTCTTGCCCAAACGGATCTAAGAAATACTCGGTGCAATTTGAGATGATCTTAAACTTAAAGTTTATTAGATAGAGTTTCAAGCGCCGATTGGTAATTACTGACAACCATTCAATTGTTTCTCTATACCGACTTGTTTGTTTGTCTGTTTGTTTGTTTGATTCTAATACATAGAGAAATAAAAACAGCGAAGAATGTCTCATTCTAAAAAGGAAACGTCCCCAAAACATCCACAAGCAAAGCATAGTCAAAGAAAATGACAAACGTACAAGAAACACAAACCATTATGCATAATCCAACTTTTTGTAGTGACAAATGCTTTAGTAACTCTCTTCAAAACGCAATAAATCTACAAACTGATATGGAGGCAGCCAAAGTGTGAGATTAAAGATGGCCTCCATGTGTGACCTTTGACCGCACTGAACCACCTTCACTGCGCACGAGCAGAAGAACAGTGCTTTCCCGGTAAAGAAATCTAGGTTAATCGCCATATTTTACAATCATGGTACCGTGACGGCAGAAAATATACGACGGCAATGAAGAAGAGTTGGTCATATCAGTTTCCCATCCTCTGCCCTTTGTGTTACCCAGAGGTCCCATTAGACTTCACCAATTGCCTCAGATCGCCCGCTTAGAGAACGGTGCCTGATTCACATGTCATACACCATACCCTTGTCAGCAGTTTTTCAAAACTGGTTTTGGCGCATCTCAAATTTGCCAGGTCACTTTTCTTTTTAATAGGCGTTCCTTCAAGAAGCCAATATAGGGGCTCCTTTCCAGAGAAATAATGTAAAGTTCCATGTCATCTCGTAGTCGCATCTGTACGTTACAAGCTTTACGATATGTGTGGCCACGTATACACATCCTTTATACGCATTAAAAATTACTTCTAATGACGCTTGGATGCCAAATTTATGTAAGACACAATATCTGAATTTTCAAGTACATTATGAATTGTTCATATCACTCTGAGCTTTAACCTTTAAGTATGATCGTACATTTGTTTCTAATAGGCCTAATCAATATATTAGTTTTTTTGCAATTGCATATTTGTAATACCAATCCCTTCCCTGGCCCAACGGATATACAATGACATGTACAAGGGGGGGTACTTCATGCTACTACATGTACATGCATAGTTAACATTACAGGTTCAATAAGGTTGACTTTTAAACCGCCACTTCCGATCGACACAACAGATGTTTAAAAAACTAGCTCGGTCTATGAAGACAGAGTATTTATGTAGCTTTTTAAATGGTGATTTGTGTCACAAAAACTGGGTTTATTATTATTATATATGTCTGGTAGCCTAATGGAACCAAGTTTCCCCCAAAAGCACCCAAGGCACTGTAGCTCGCAAGCCTGGAGAATCCTATAGAGAGAAGACAATGAGAAGAAGGTACAGTTTTTTTAAAGGTGGGAGGAAAATCCCAGAAGAATATCCTCGGGAAAACCCACGGAGTCAGGCAGGGACTGAAAACCCAATCCACATATTGGCCCAGGCGGGGTTCGAACCCGGGTCATAGTGGTGGAAGGTGAGGAAAGACCGCTGCGCCAACCTGACTCCCTGACAATTGGTTTAACCATTTCCAATTTTGCCAGTCAGTAATAACGCCCAAGTTCATCAGCCTAAGCTATAATGTGAACTCCGACTGCTATTCAAAGCAAATTGCCAGTTTGAAATATTTGTTTCGTCTCACCCAGACAAAGTGACTGAATTCCTCAGTTCAAAAGGCCTAGCATGAAAAATGGAGCTTCTTACAGAGGAGTCGGTGTTTATTTAAAATAAAATGTGTTGAATGAGTTTTTAAAGACGACTTCGAGTTTATTTCTCTCTTTCTTTCCAGATTCGTAATAATCTTGTGGGCGATCACTCGATCTATAGGAGGTTGCACTATGTCACCTTAAGTGCTAGACATAAACGGGGTCAGCACCCGCATTGGATAGAATTATGTTTTACAGACATAAAAACAACTACTGAATGATTATGAATAACGTACCTTACTTGACTTGTTAGTCTCAAGCATACTGTAAAATCATCCATATTAATGCGCTGTCAATGTTCAATTCACATGCCGATCATCGTTCCAAAAACCTTACTATTTTCAAATACTTCCCAATTGTTTGCAATCGGTTAAGAGTCTGTGAATAGTTACAAGCCAGCTGGTCTGGTTCCCTGACCTCTCGGTTTAGAATCTGTGGGCCTTTTCGAATCCCTGGCTTCGTTTCGTCTTTGGCTTCAGGCAATTTTAGATTCCCAACTGCGAGATTCCCTGCCACATTTTGATGCATGTTGTACATCAGAAATATTCAATCGATAAATATAATGCCCCAAACGTCAGACTGGTCTAGTTCCCTGACTTGCTATAAATTGCTTTGTTTCGTCCGAAGTAGGGTTAGGGACCCAGACTACATTTTGTCTTGGCTTTTCCATGATCTGCGAGTACACAACTTTAAACATGTCAGTGTAACCAAACCTGCTATGAAATACTAACCACCAAGCTTTTATTTTAATTACAGCAATAATAAATGCTTTATTATACTACCTTTAAGTTCGAATGTCAGAGAAGTCTGAAATGATTTATCCTTTACATGAACGTTGGGGGTGGTAGTCTGACAGAGTACATCCACTACACAGTATAACATGAAATATAGGTAAATAATCCGAAACTTGTATTTTTGTTTCGAATGAAGAGCTTTGGTAAAGTAAAATAAAATACGATCACCCCTTAAAAATATTCATAAATAAAATGTTTGGTGAATAGTTGTAGAATGACCCCATTTCCGTCATTTATCAAAGCACATGCTTTCTGACTGCTAACATTATATAAAGTAAAAAAACAACAAAAAACCCCAAACAATGTTGGTATTTGAACTGTGTATGTGCACAACGATAAAGGTCATTTGTCATTCGGGGTCACTAACGCGCGCGTATAAACGCGCAAGGTGGTCGCACGACGCGCACAGGTTAATTACAGTCATAAACTTGGTCAGTGATAGTGACCTCTCTTGGAAATTTACTCATAACTCAAACATTATCAGATTTAGGCGTTTTGTGTCTCATTTTTAAGTGAAAAGATGTATCTTTCAAACAATATCTATATTTTCTATGTTGGTTACACATTCTACGTGTGGCATTTTGTTATATTTTGTTTGCATTTGTTTAAAACTGTGTAGTTTTGGTTCATGAGAAACAATCGCAGAAGCATACTCAGTTTCTCTGGAAATTTTCTTCCTTTGGTGAGTGTAATTTAGAGCTTAAAACAGCAATAAGTGTCGGGTGTCAATGAGCCTATGGCTGTTTATCAACCAATATCGTTAGCTCCAAAGATTCTGAATGAGGGAAAATTCGAAACTACTGTTTTGCCTCGCTCCTTTGTGGGTCCCCCCTAAACGGGTTCACTTGTCTCGCTGTTTACCCTGTCTCCCCTCGGTCCTCGTTGTGTTTTGGCCGGGTCTCCCGGGCACAGGTACGGACAAAGAGACAAGGAGGGTAGGGGGAAGGTTGAATAACAGAGTGAATGGGGGTGTGATATGGGGTTACGCCTGGCTGTGGGGCTGTAGAGAAAAAGGTAAAGAGTTGAACTATAAGTGGAAAGGTTGTTTTTTACATCTGGTGAAACTGTTCTCCTTCTTTGTTTCCCTGACTTGAATAGATTTCGAGTTGCTGCAGTCAGTATTAAGTATCGATTTCAGTTTATTATGTTGCGTTTTTGACTCTAAATGCGATCTGAGGCCGAAAATAAATTAAAAAGCCACGGGAATATCGCTACATTTCAATGAGAATTTTCCGAAAGCTGCAAAATAAATAGCTTTGCTGGTAGGGCCCCAGGAAAACACGTTAGGAAAGTTAGGCATGACTGTACACTGAAATAACTATGGCATCATTAGAGAGCTAGTAAACTGAAACCACCTTCTTGAAAGAACAGCGGACATCTATGAATTTAAAATTGAACCCGATGGCACTTATTACTATGTTTAAAAGACAAGTTTTTTATGTCTATTCACAGGGATAAGCACCCCTTATTTATAAATTTATTTTCGATTTTGTTTTACCCATACACGTTGTGGGTTCGAATTCAACCCGAGCTACCAAATGGAACTTTCTGAAAGAAATAACGGAGACATATCCATCTCTCACAAGAGGGCAGAGCTGGAATGTTTAGGGCGTCGAGTATCAAATCAAAGTGTTGCGGCTTTTCTTTTCATTTCCAGGGAGACATCCCGCCATATATATCATAAAGTGCATGTATTAACAAGTGTTGTTGATAATGATATCACATGTTTATAACCTCCAATGCATCTTCGTTGGAAATGTGTAACGTGCCCACCTTCTAACCCCTTCAGCCGTCAATTTCGTCGAATGATCATTAATAATATTGCGGAACAATATAAACACACGCCACTCATCTTAACCGCTGCAACAGCTCAACCGTTTAGGACATGATAGCACGTTTTCCTAAACCACTACCCCCAGCACGATTGAAGACAGAGTGGAACCACTCTTGTCTCTATACCTCATCCCACTTCAGACTATTGTTACCTAACACATACCCCTTCTGGAAGAATGTCCCTCTGTCTTATAAATTGTACCTTTCTTCAACCACCAGGACCCCAAATCAGAACCATGTGCATTGTTCCTTTCATTCAGCGTAACATTGCAGTTATCTTTGTTCGTAAACAAACATACAATTCAAAAGCACATGTCAATGGCCTATGACAAGTACCAAGCGTTAATACTGCCAATTGAAGTAGGAACGAAAGACGTGAAAAACTCTCCCGTTTGTCAAAATATCGTTTTTTCTTTACCTTCATTCACCACAACAAAGACGTAAACAATGTCAACATGATATTCATAAACATAGTCATTAGCCTATCGACCGAATACTGCTAAATCAAGAAATGAAAGACGTGAAATCACGTTTGTTTAAAAATTAAAGTTGTTTCCTACCTTCTTTTTTCCTCTTTCAAAATGATGTTGCCACGATCTGTCAACCTTGGTATTTTTTGCGGGTCGTTGTACTCGGGTCTCGTTCTCTCAGACACTCTGTCGCTGCTCCCCGTTTGTTTGTTGCGGCCGCTCAACCACGGAAAAGGTTCACGAACTTCGGTACCTTAGTTTCGTCGGAGCGCTGTCCGTCAGCACAGGCTGTCCCGAATTGACCAACCGTGAGGCGTTCGTCAAGCGATTTGACAACTTTAAACAGTGATTCCTAGATTTAAGACGAGCTAGCCACTGGATACGACAAGTCACTGCCCTCAGTGTTGGCTTCGATATCTGCCGAGCTCGGCTGACTTGTACTGCATCATTCCACCCCGGTGTTTGGTTTGGACCAAGCCGCCCAATGATCTCTCTCCTAACCGCTCTCAATCCTTCTACTGCACCCAGGGCAGTTTATACGGATCAGTGCCTAGATCCAGGTGCCTTTCTGTCGGCTTATATACCTGAGTCTCGTTGGGGGCTGACTTTACACCGACACATGGGTTCCCGTTATGAATATAGTTTCGGCTGGGATTACTTATCCCATAGGGGCTCAGCTCGTTAGTATTTGATGGAGTATGGATAGAAAGTTCAATAGACAGGTCCCACTACGCTGCAAAGATATGGTTTATGCCATGACTACTTTCAAATTCTAATAACCCATAACTTGGCCGGGGGGGGGGGGGGGGGGGGGCGGAGGGGGGGGGGGGGGAGGGGGTAACATTTTTACGCGCGTGCGCACACCCCACTTGTTCTTCATCGATATTTTGGGATACCCCGTATAGTTTGGCCACTGTTTCGTGGTCATAAAAGAAAATACGCCGAATTTACATGTGCAATACCTTTGTTCTTGGGGCCGGGGGGATGGGGGGGGGGGGGGGGTGGGGGGCATAGTTTCCGATCTCGGAGTTTTAATATCACACGAAGAAGTTGTCTGCAAATTGACCTAGGCACCTAAGTACTCTTATTAGATGACATATTGTTTAACCTTTATTCAGTTCTGTTTAGTCAAATACAATAACCCCGGGCATTTTTTTCTAACTGCGGTTTCAGTTCTTGGCGCTTTCTTCTTTAGTTTTTTAATTACAAATCCGGCTATAGTGTTTCCTGACCAAACCTTCATTCCGCATAAATATTTGTGCTGCCACTTGCGTTGGGTTTCCGCAGTCGTCGCTTTGTGGTTTGCAACTTACGCCACTAAGTCAAGTTTCTGGTAAACATTCTTCAAATTTCTCAATCTCGCTTTTGTTTATTTGCGATATACATCGTGCAAATTCAAGTAGAAGATACTTTAAATAAACACAGACAACCTGGACAAGGCCACTTAAAGGTAGTATACACCATTGGTCATTGCTTGAATTATCATGAATGAGTAGATTTGGGGGGTTGTATTTATAGTAAATATCATTTAACTGAGCTGTCCGAAGTTTTAGAATCATGGATGCCGAGAAAAGCACGAAAAACAGCGGTTTTTTTCAACCGGCATCGAGCAGTTATCTTTGTTGTTTCGCGCTCGCCGTCCGGCGATCGCGAATTTGTCATTATAAAATTATATTTTTCGGAAGAATTACAGGATATCTAGCGCAATCATTTTGCTGGATGCCCAGAATCAACATTTACTTTCAGATGAGTAAGATATTTCTTAACAATTCGGTAGTAAATATTTTCGATATCTGCAAATGGTGTATACTACCTTTAAACAATGTAACGGTTTTTCGAAAAGGCTTGGACTAACAACTTTGTAAAGGATTATTGCATCGACGGACTTCACTTGTTATTAGTTTAATACATTGTGCCAAATATGAGTCCTTCGTCTTGGAATAATTAATTGGGAATAATAACCTTGTGCACTTTATACATAAACAAAGACAAAGTTTTATAGTTTAAAAGTTGGTACATGTATCATAGTACATTTGTATATAACCACAACTTGTTGGCGATGTAAGACGATTGGGTTCCCTTAAAGGGGTAGTATATGTCCTGAAATCCCCCAAAATATCGTGTTTGGGATTGTTTACTTATCCTATTTTAAACATATGTTTGAAAGGAAACCAACTTTTAATGTCTCACCGTTCCCGAGAAAAGGCAAACAACCCCCCCCCCCAAAAAAAAAAAAAAAAACCACCAAAAAACCCCCCAAAACACCAAAAAAAACGGCTGTTTACAACGGACATGGTATGTTTGTACGCATAGGTTTTTCCTGTCGTTTTTATTCAATATACTTTACACTTTATGTGTTTTCCACAAATTGCACACGGCACCAATGCCAACATGTGGTTTCTTACACGTCCGCAAAAAGGCGAACAATTAACAGAGTTAACAGATTAACACAAAACGCCCAGTTTGTAAAGGATGATTGTGTAAATGTTTGTATCCTACTTTTGAATGGTCTTTCCGATAAACATAAATTAGTTCAAAACGTGTTTTTTAGCCCAATTGGCGATTCCAGGACATAGTACCCCTTTAATTGTCGTTTGTAACAAAAACCAAGTGAATAAAATAAACATCAATTTCCTGATTTTATTTCGTTGCTTGTAATTGATGTCTGAAGGAAATCAAAAGCAGTGATTCTTACCGCATGTTATTGGCTTTATTTTTATGATGAATGTAAGTTTTGATTCTTTCTTCTTTTAATTTGTCATGTTTTTTATAATCCGGCCGGAATTTTGTACAAAATGTTACCTTTTGTTTAATCTTACACAGCAAATCCCAAAACAGGACTTGGCCGCCCTCCAGAAAGATCATTCCCGAAGTCTGGGGATTGCGGTATTCCCAACCCAACACTTAGTGAGTGGCACATGAGTCACGCCGAGGCTAATTCCAGTAAGAGAAATTCCCCTGCGTCCGTCCCAAGCTGAAACAAAAGCGTCTCAAGATAAGACCGAGAAAATGAGTGAATAATAAGAAACAAAGGCGCGTGGTCTGAAGCCGCCCCGGATACAATACGTCTGGTTCCCGCCCGTTGTCAATCGCCGCGCAGCGCAAAAACTACCCTGAACCTTAAAATAGTTGGAGAAAAACCCATCACGATAATCTTCACATGCCGCTGGGAGTCATTATCAGTGATGTTGTTTAAGTTCGCATATGGCAAATGTTGAATCATAAACATGCTTTAGCGCCTCAGGCTAAGTTAAAGTGTTGCTTTAACTTTGGCAACAACGCTTAACTCACACTTGACTTTGTTCACATTGTTCGTCAGGCAGGAATTTTCCTCCAAGATTAGATCGAAAAACTTAACCCTAACCCTAACCCTTAACTTAATACTCACAAATCTCTGATAAGAAACAAAAATTAATTCTGTCGAGATTATCAAATATCGACAGTGGCATAATCTTTTGAAACCAGGCTAGTTCTCTTTGTGTTGCAAATACCACCATCATGAAAATCCATTAGTGCTTGTCCAAACAATTTCAACGTGCAAACTTTGGAGTGGAATTTTGCTGGAAAGATTTTTTTAACACGAGTCAGTTTTGATTTTCCTCCAAGTGCATTTCTGATTTTGATTTCTCTCTGGTAAAAAAAACACCCTGCCAATCTATTCTTACCACAAAAATGCGTTTAATCCTCTGGCATTATAAATAAACATCGCAGCGCAAAGATACATCGCGATACTGGTACACAAAGACAAAATAAAAAATTGGTATTCGCAAAATAAATACTTGTGTTTGTTGCCCACTTGCTTTGAATAGAAGGTGCTTTCATACTAAAACAACAAAATGATATCCTCGAATTAAATGTGAACAATAAAAAACAAATGTATTTCACAGCGCACAACATGACTATCAAATTACATGATATAGTTTCTGGCTATCGGCCATAATTAGTAGGCCCGGAGAGGTTTAGAGAAAGGAATGACAGTGATGGATTTAGCCGGGGGGGGGGGGGGCTATAGGGGTCCACAACCACACCCATTAGGCCGCAAAAAAATAGGGAACCGTAAAGAACAAACACAAAATCCCTCGTTCAACCCCCACCAAAACCCGGCAGAGAAAGCTTCATCTTGATTGAGCCAACTAACCCCATCCCCCAGGGGTACTTGCAGGGGCCAGAACGGTAACCAGTTTCAAGGCCGCGTGTAAGTTGAAGAAAGAAGACGCGGTAACCTTTAGACTCCGACAGGCGAGTTACTTATACGCCTTGGCTTTAGACGAAACGACTCGTTCGTTTAATACAGTGTAACGAACGAGTCGTTCTGTCTATAATGGCGTATAAGTTGGCGGTTCCCCGTCTCTCATGTTGCCGCTGTCATGTCGCGCAGCTATCTTGCTTCCATCAAAAGTCTCACTTATATGATTTCTGTCAATGGGTGAAAACTCTACAATCACTAAAGCTGATTTAAAGCACTACAGGACAACTGCACAGGTGTTCTCGATAGTGTTGTAACTATATATTAAGAGGTAGGGAACGTCCCTTCAGACCTGCCCCCTTCATGTGCCTCTGGCCTACACAGAATGTTTATAGACAACATCCATTGGACGCCCCTCCATAAGATGAGCCCCGCCCCTCAAGTGCCCCTGTAATTAAAACTGGATATACCAGTTACGTCAATTAAAGGTAGGATACACCATTGTCAATTGCATAAATTATCGGGATTGGGTGGATTTCGGGGTTGTGTATCGTTTAACTGACCTGTCCGAAGTTTTACATTCATAGATGCCAACAAAAAAAACACGAAAAACGGTATTCGTTTTAAACCAGCGTCGGGCAGTTGTTCTTCTTTAGGAAGCCTAAAATCAATATTTACTTTCAAATAAGTAAGATATTTCTTAATAATTATAGATTGTAAAAAAAATCGATATCTGCAAATGGTGTATCTACCTTTAATTGCCCTCGTTTACATAATAAACTGCTTTAATGTGTACTGGCCGTTCAGTTCCCTCCCAGAGTTGATGTCATGCATGCATAAAACAGTCGTGGTGGTTCATTTTCAGCCGCTACTTTCAGAGAGGTTTGTGAACGTGCTCCGCAAATAACTCACGATTATTATGATTGTTGATCTTAATTAGCGACGAGACTGGAACATCGATTTACGTTGTATGATTCCGTCTGGACTTTCAATGTTAAAAATGATTATTTGTTTGTTATCATAACATTGAATCCTATTACTAGCCTTAGGATCTTCGTTCCGCGGGTGCAGTGCCGCATGCTGCATCGTTTAACCAGCTGCGCGGCGAGTTGGAGAAACAAAGCCATGAACATCATTCGTGTTCTCCGTCCTAAGATCCGATCTAGCCCAGGTACAGGGTTATCTTGATCCTGATCGAAGGAACTGAATTGTCGACACGAAGGAACAATCGATCCAAACTGGGAATAAACTTCCGGTAATGTCGCTGGAGACTCGTTCATTTATTTCTTTGTCGACAAATTATTTATCAAGAGTGCGCATTATGACAATATACAGTTCGCAAACTCGACGAAACATATGGAGAGAAATTCTAAAAAAAAGGCCTAAACTGGGGTCAAGATTGGGGTCAACTTGGGAATAGGAAAACGAAAGGCAAGAGCTGAATAGCAGCCGGCGTACGTTACGGGTCTAAGCGGGATTTGAACTTCCTACCACTGAGGTATACGAAGCGAAGAATGCATAGGTAACTTATACCTACCACTTCGCCATATTAACACCTAATTATATAGCATTAGCATTTCCAGAATCAACTACACTCGGAAGTTTTGTGTCACAATATTATTGGATGAAAAATGCGGATATCTTTCAAATCCATCAGAAAATCGAATTAACTGTTTCTCTGACAGTTTTGTAGCCAGCGGACGAGAGAGGGCGCTAATCAGAATCTGCGTTGCGAGTGTATAGTGGTTTTCTCTTAGTCGGCGGGGCCTACGTTTGCTGCAGATTTTTAGTTTTACCCGTCAAATTTGTCCCAAAACATAGACCTGTTTCCTTTTTACCTCTTGGGTGCATCCTGGTTTCCGTTCAATGTTCCTTGGGTATTCGAGTGCCAGTAAATGACTCAATGACTTTGACTTGACATGATATGAATGACTCGTCCGGAAATGAATTTAAAACCAAACAGATAACAGCAAGTTGGGTATTTATACGGGGGCTGTGGAAACATATGAGTAATAAATAAGGAATATGTCACAATTTGTCACAAGTTAATTCGCATTTTGGGCGATAAGGAAGAGCCAACAAGATTAAAAGTCGATCATAATTGTGTAATCGGACATAAGATCGCTGTCCATAATCTTCCGAGTAAACTTTTTCCGGTGCTTTTCTTCTAAACGGCTTATGGTATAAACTTGTACTTGTAGCCCTGAACATATTATATCGAACTTGATCTTGAGTGATGTCATGATGACGTGATCTGGTATAAAATTACATAATAGGAGATTCAAAGGCGGCTCAAGAAGACCAACGACCTCAAGATGGAGATGAAACGATCCTTTCGCTGGGACATATACAAGCAGGAACTAAGTAAAGAATTACTGTGTAATATACACAAAGATGTAAAGTCTAAATGTTGTTTTCTTAATAGTCTTAATATCAGGTAAACTTCCCTTCTTGTGAAAAAAATGATGTTTATTTTAGACTATTTACGTTTAGTAGTGCTTCTGTCCAACGCATTGAAGGCCTTGGATTTAGTGGAATTTCACGGAACTGCCGACATTAAATTTAATTTTACCCACGAAGATGTGAACATGATTTATTTCCTCATCCGTTTTGGGTGAAACTGACTGCATAATACTAATTATGTAGTATAGAAGAACAGTTTTTAGAAATGTTTCAGCCGATTTCTTTCTTATTTCGTCGAGCTTATAATAATGCATTTTACAATCTAGCCTGAGTCTGTAGAATTAAATAGCGGCGATGACCCCTTGCAATCCTTAGTCCACTAATGCTCTACCGACGGAGCTAAACCGGCCACTATATAACAATGACAATATGTCATATAGCTGCTTAGGTAGTGCCTTGGAGGCCTGGTCGAATATACCATTTCACGGATACTTCCATATTTATGGTCACGTGGTTATCAGAGGGGCACAACATTATGTCCCAACATGCCATTGTATCATGGGCATGACGGAACGTATATATAGTTCGACTTGAAATCCCCCAAGATTACCATGTGACTACAAAGATGGCGGTACACAGTGCGCGACATTATGTGGTTGGCAAGCTAAATATTATTGTCGAGTACAAATGAATTCTTACAAAATATAGGCCTATACATCTTTTACCCAAAAATCTTCAACTTCATCCTTGCCCTCAGTTATATTTTGACTCGCTATTATACACATCTTAGTTGGAATATGTTTGAATAAACTAACACTCTGAATACCTGACGCGTCACCAAGGGCGGCAATAATATATGGTACAAGGCAGTGTGGAAAGGCTAGCCAAAGTCACAGTTTCATTAAAAAAACATAAACTGAATAAACCTAGTTTGTTACCTTTGCGCGTCTCAGGTAAAACAACAACCTGCAAAAATTTTAAGCTGAAATCCTACGACTGTTGGTTGGAAGTTCAAACGTTTGTATCTCTTGCATTGACAATGTACAGGTACGGTCGCTAGTTTGCAAATCCTTAAATATAATAATCCTATACAATATCACCTCCTCTTGGCACCTGTCGACACATTTACTAAACAAGTCAACCAACAAAGTGTATAGGATAAAAAAACAAAAACAACATGTGCTTTACATCTTAATCTATAGGACTAAATCAAATACATGTAAAAGTTTCGAGTACATCAAAGGTTTCTACACATTTTACCTTTCCCTTGAAAAGAGTGGATCAGATCCGAAACACAATATTAACCACCCCACGCCCTGTTTGAGATAATGTAGTTCCGTGACTTATTAAATCACATGATGATCATGTTAGCCTGTAAGCATAGATCGAGAAACATGGCCAATATACTAAGCAAAACCTGCTTCCATATCTAGCTCCATGATGTACATTGTATACATGTATTGTGATTGGTAATAATTATATGTTGTTAGCTAATTATCACAACAATCGCATGGAATGTTGGCTGCTAACCTGATTTACCAAGCCAGGGATTTGTGCTTAAGTAAATGTGTGTGCTTAAGCAGCTCTACATGGCCTCTATTTGCTAAGCTCTAAGCAACCCTGAACAATCCGAAGTATGTGGTATCGGCGTAGAGGGCGATAGTCACGCTGGGAATGGAGAGTTTGATAGCCACACTGTCACCTTGATAGATGCGCACGACTCCGCCTATGTAGCACGTGCTCTGCTTAGCATCTGCGCTGATGTTAGACTTGGTGCAAGTGAAGCGGGGCTGGCTGTTTATGCAGATGCTTTGGCCGACTGTGTTGTTGGAATCGTAGAAAAGGACCTGTACAGACGGGTACATTATAACATTAAAGTTTACACCCTGATGCCAGCTATAAAGTGCTTGCACGGTGACATCAGTTTGCCTTCGTGAGCTTTGTGTGTGTGGTTCATAGTCAACGTTTCGAGCAGTATGCTATGTTTGTCACGCAAGCAGTCTCGTGATAAGGCCAAAAATAGTCAGAGCACTAGGCAAGACATTGTTACGCCAAGATATTTTGTATCAGTCACAATATTGCCTTAGGTATTCAAATTTACGTATTGGCCTTAAGTTATTACATCAAGTACATGGTGGCCAATCTTGACTTATCTCTTCTATTTCCTTTATAATCTCGAAAGGAAATGAAAAGTACCTGGCTGTAGACGTAATACAAGCCACTCTCATGAACGGTGAGACTGCCCAGAACACCGAGTGAAAAGTACTCTTCTTGGCCAAGTGACATCTCCCACATTTGAAGACCACGGATCCATCCGTCTGCAAAAACATATAATAATTGTATAGCATTTGTCTTATTACAAATGCTATGTAAAATACAATGTAAATTTGCCAATACTTTTGTATAACTAACATTGTTGTAGGACCTTATAAGAGGAAGATCCCGGCGTTGGCCAATTTCCGTCATGGAGCTGCTTAGCACCAACAAAATAGATTTTTGGGTAAACACAGGTTTACAAAACAAATGTTGAGGTGTTGTATATATTTTGTTGACTGGTTTAGTTATAGAGTTGTTGCTAGTAACCACCGAGCAAGACTTTTTGTGCTAAGCATTTGTGTGTGCTTAGCAGCTCCAAAAACAAATTACTGTTCATGATATCAAGATACCAGTATTCTTACCATTGTTTGTGATGGGGATGTTCCCGTCTCGGCTCCCTTGGACGTGGGCTGCCTTTCCAAACACGAGCAAGCGAGCTAGAAAACAAAACACATGAATTCATAGGCACATTACTTTCACCAGACTTACAAATGTATAATATCATTTTAGTTGACCGTTTTAGTCAATCTCATAATGTCATAATATTAAAACCAAGGGTGTTTGTTTTATACGACAGTCGTAAACCTGATCTCGAAACGAGTTTGGATTGAAGTCGGCGCTTAAGGCACAAAGGAAAGCTAAGATCGGAAAAGGAACTATAATGTGTGCACGTTTACGATTCTTGTCATAGGGCCTTTTCGAATCCCTTGCTTCATCTCCGTCTTTAGCTTAAGGCGATGTTAGATTCCCAACTGCAAGATCCCTTGCCACATTTTGATGCGGCGTTGTGCTTCAGAAACATTCAATCTACTGATATGAACCCAAAAGTGAGACTATTTATATTTGCTTTAATTTCTTCTATTTGCTTCTCAGTAATTCAGAATTCGGAAGCGAAGCCAAAGCCGAAGACGAAGCAAAGGTTTCGAAAAGGCCCATAGTCAAGTATTTCATGTAAATACCGCCCTCACCTGTGCAATGTTTACACTGACGGTCTCCTTTACGTTTCTCTTTGCCACTTCCTCGGCCGCCATCTCCTCTTTCCTCTTCCTCCAAGGGCTGAGTTTCCGCTGGAGGGCGCTCCTCCGTGTCGCCGACCCAGTGTCGCGGTTTTCTGCGATCTTTGGACCGAGGGTTACGGCCTCGCTGGCGAGGTGACCACCCCGGGTCGGAGTTCGACGCCAGGGTCAACGCCGGGTCGTTGTCAAGCGGCGGCCATGTTGGAATGGCTGACACGGGGGTTTCTTTGGGTTTTATCTAAGGAGTACATGTGTCGTGAATTATTAATTTGTAATAGCATGTCATAATAGCTTTGCGTTTGACTATACGCTGGAAAAACTCAGTCACTTTCTACTTTATAAGTCAGTTCATCATTTAAAATACGTGTAACTAGTTTATGTTCAGGATATTGGCAACGAAAAATCCTCGATAAAAATCACTTTCAAGATTTACTTTACAATTACCGTATCATTTGTACATGTCTGGGTTTTAAATGGCAAAACAAAACTTTTTTTGTAATATTGCCCTTTACCTTTTAATTTACAAGTCTTAAGTAATCAAACATGGACATCCTTAAAGCTTTATTTGAAGTTCAATGTTCACGTGTCAACGAGCTTTCGGGGAACTCGCGTGAGAGCGAACATCAAACAAATGGTGTCAGTTCAACTGATGAATACAATTTGAACTCCTTCGTGAAACCCGTTTTCGCATCATTGCTCAAATAATTAACAGTACAAAATCGCAATGACGTTGAGTTCCCAAATAACAATACGAGTTATTGAAGAAGACAAAGAAGACAATCAAGGCAGTAAGTTCCACACTGTTCGCATTTTATTGTACATTTACAGTGTTTTCGTATGTTAATTGGCACTACAAGGGCTACTTTTGTGGACAGTAGATCTTAATTTTGGTTGTATACCTCAACATACATTTGCGTCAGCTCACTTAATCGTCTGTAGACTGTTGTGCATCAACGAAATTAATGAAGCGTTAATCAAACTGGGAACGACTTATTACTTAGGGTACAGTGTACAAATGCTACGATAACCTATATGCACGGTGTCGCGCTTGAAACTTGATACGTCGCTTCACCCCGTCACGGGGATGCCAGGGTGACCCATGAATGATTTCAATATTGAAGTATACGAAAGGAGATGTAATGCGATTCCTTACCTATATGTTTGCAAAAAAACACGAACATTTTATCATGGAATTGTTTAAATAATAACACATTATGGTAAAAAAGTGCGTTTTGTAACGCACGTTTCCTCGCTTCTGATTAGTCAGAGAACAGTCAGAAAAAGGTAGGAGAAAAGAGTATTTTTTTTTCGTCGTCAAACTTATAAGAAAACAAAAAGCTGAATCTTGTTTATCGAATGTTTTTCTCTGTATTTTGTCATGCAGATCCAATCATCGGAAGGAAGACAACAATAGTGTTCGCGGGAAGTCTGGTCCAACCGGACGGGTTGCTATTCGCGCTCAGTCGGGCAACAAAAGACCGCACAATAGCCGAGGTTCAATCGGGCGAGTGATTCGGGGCTGTCCCTATAAGCGCAAGGACAAAACTTGTTTGCTGTAGTTTGGTTGAAACTGGGTTAGGTTTTTTTTTTAACAAAAGTAAAAAACAAATGGCTACATGTTGTGTGATGGGGTTTACTTTGTGTTTGTACAACAAACCCGTTAACATACAACAGACTCCAACGGCTTTTTGCATCGTACCTTTTATGCGAGGGTTACACTACGGTCTGTATATTAAAGGCAATGTGGGAAGGATCTATCAGCTAGCATGCTCTTTTTATAGCCTTCCATTTCCAATAGATAATATCGGTAGTCTATTGCTAAACGAAAGGGGGGAAGGGGGTGGGGGGGGGGGGGGGGGGGGGGCGGTTGCATCCCCGCCCCCTTTAGATCAAAGACTGGTTTATAGAACCATAATTATTTTGAAAGTTTGGCGACCTTTTTTGGCGGTCTTTACAATTGTCATACTCATAGTTCTAAGCTAAAGCTCTTGATAATTGACTAGCCAGCTCCGCAAAGCATTTTTATACAGCTGTAAGTGACGATTTCATCAGTTTCTTGAAAAATAATTGAAAAATAAACTAAACGTCGGTAGATGTTTTCGTTCATTGTCTCACTCAAAAGCAAATAACTGTTATACATGTAATTACCAACAAATACAAAATAATTTCATTTTCGAGGTAAAACTCCCTCTCTTCCAACGTTACCCTTTTGTCAAATTACAGAGCATTATTGTCAAATCAACAAGACAGACAAATCACTACCTCATTGTTAAAATAAATTGTAAATCATTTTCTTTTCCTTTTGTTTCCCGGTGAAATAACACATTTTTCAACTCCTGATCTGATTTCCCAATAATCAACCAAAATGATCTCAAAATGATCTCTCAAGCTTGAATAATCAATGAAATAGCTCACCGTCGGTTGTGCGTCTTCTCTTGGCCTGTGTACAGAACTCCCTTCTTCAGAAGATTGCTGGTTGTCATGTCCGCTATCCAGCGAAGACCAACGCTGGCACTCGGACTTCAAGATGGCAACCTCCCGCTCAAGGGAGTCAAGCCTATCCAGCAGCCGACTGACATCCACGGGGGTTGCCGTCGAGGCCAGGCACGGGGTACTACCTGGTTGGCTAGCGGGTGGTAACGGTGTGCAGGGCTCGGCGGGCTGGAGGTACACGTACGCTAGGAGTGACCCGATCACCACGACCGTTAACATCACTGCTACCACTGCCACCGCCAGCACCGCGGTCACCGTGCGACTCAGACCGGCAACCGACTTGGCCCGGCAAACCTCTGGCTCGACCAGGCGTTGATACGAAGAAGACTTAGTCATGGTAAAACCCTGCAATTCTCTTTCAGCTTGTGACTTGAAATAATTGCACTTTACCTGTAAGACTAGTACTACCCAACTCTCTCTGTAATGTTTAATTTGAGATGTCTTCCTGCGGCTGAGGATGACTTTGGGATTCCTTCGTGTCTTGTTCGGACATCTTAACGCTCAACATGCCAGGAGTTCGTTCTAGGCCTACATAGTGAAATTAATAAAATCAGATCATTTGTGAATATCAATTTGACTTTTAAACGAAATCAGACAACTGTTATTTATATATTATCACAAATAGTTTGATAAATCATTCCAAATGGAAATATCAACGTCCATTTTGATTTCACTTTGCAAGCTTTTAATTTTACGAGACATGGTTGGAGGCATAATAAGAGGGTGGGGTAACACCTGCACACCGCCCCCAACCAAAGCCCCGCTGCCCGTTTGACGCCCGGGCATTCCCGTACCCGCTAAAGGCAAAAGTAGAATAAAGCTTTTCATGGTAAACACAATTTAGTGTGCACTCCAGAAAATGGAGCCCGGCCCATGTATCAACAAAACAAAATTGTAAAGGGGGTGGGGGAGAAAACAAAAGAGCCCTAGTTTACCAAAGTTTGAATCAAAAAGTCAAAGTAACGTTCGGTTGATTATTTTCGGTTGATTATTAATTCAGTTGTGTTGAGTTTACCAAAGTTTGAATCAAAAAGTCAAAGTAACGTTCGGTTGATTATTTTCGGTTGATTATTTATTCAGTTGTGTTGAGTTTTTTCTGGAGCTTACATCAGCAAGGGTTGTGTCCTTGATAACAAACACAAAGCGCTGTAGTACAACACTCGTTGGGGGAAAACTAGGGACTTACCCAAGTATTCATTAATTCAGAGTTAACTTGTTAACTTTTCCTTTGGAGCTTGATTCCACACTAGGCCCTACAGGGAAATATACGATCCAATAATCATTAATAGCAAACAGGTAAATGACATGAGATTTACTCACCGGGTATTGTCGAAGATGTCTGGCCGACATTATGCACAGTATTGCACGCTGTGCGCTGCCTGCAACTTGCTGTGATGCGAATTCACTGTGTCATATTTCAATCCAACGGATTTCTCACTGCGTAATAAAAGTTGCAGGTGCGTAGGCACAAAGGGCGTTGACATTACAATGCAATGGCTGGTTTGCAGGTGAGCTATTGTTGGCGCCAAAAATGACGGCACAAAGGTTGGGTTGTTGCTCACTTCACCGCGGGCATGCTCCCAAACCTCGGTTTACTCTCAGATTCGGATGCGTTTAGGATCGACGATCATTGTGGAAGCTGTGATGTTAACTTACACCAATTGCGGCTTCTTATTATGGAATTTATTGGACTCTAATAAATTATAACAGGGCCTAAAACAAAAAGCTCTAAAGCCAGAATGGAGACGGAGCCAGGGTTTGAAACACGCCATTTAGCGTGGGTGACTGGCATAATTATTTGTATCCGACTTGGACAACAAAGTTGCCCATAATTTCTTTAGTCTTACTTTATATATTTCAACATTTTGATACGAGATTTGCTGCGTAGTTGGCTAGCCTACTGCGTAGGAACTGAACTGATGGAGCCTTGTTTAGGGCGTTTAGCGCAAATTGGACACCTTCAGCAGGCGCTCAGATCATCATGCCCAACTATAACCATAGAACGAAATAAAAAATCCACTCACAATACCAAACACAGACAAAACTCGTTACTTAATTTTATTCAAAGTAGGGACTTGATTGTACAAAGCAACTTAGTTTGAACATGAAGCTATTTAATAATTTTAGTTACGTGTATGCGGACATGGCCTAAATTGAGCCAACAATTAACAAGCAAAGGTCAAAATATCACACAAATAAATATTGCAGTCCACGATTCAATTCAAAATCTCCTTTCAAACTTAGGCCCCTAATAATTTACCAACAGCGCCATAAACGTCAATTATTGTAAAGAGGTAATTCAATTTTGCACAATACATGCATGCACCGTACGTGTGTAAAGAGGTGCAATATGACTACATGCTTTGCAGATATATTGTACATTTAGAGGTTACTTTGTTGGCAACAACACATTTTGTGATAATATAAAACACAACAGATAACTGTGGTCCGTGTTTATTTCTTCTTGAAATGAAATGATCAGTAAAGCCGAGGTATAGAGGCTTCAAACACACTCTTCAGATAAGGATTGATTTAGGGGGTACCTGGGGGTGCACCCATTTTTCAAGGGGTCACTGAATGGCAAATGATGTATTGTTTGTGTGCAATTCAAAATATGGGGGGCACCGGAGGGTGGGGGGGGGGGGGGGGGGACCTCCAACAGGGTGTACCCCCCTCACCTTCTCCTGTATTTACACCACTGTGATAATCGCTGAGATATTAGCGCAAAGACAATAAATTCAAAATTAAAACAAACACCTAGTTTTCTATCATTGGACCTTTTCAATATTTACAAAATGCACAATACAACTATTAAAATAATAGCACAGCCATTTGATTTTAACATTTTAACCGAGACCTTGACATGCTAACCATTACCTGTTTAAGACATTGATCCCCCCAAAAGTCTTTTTGGAATAAGTATTACCTCAAACTTGTTTAACCAACCCATACAAACAATATTATGATCAGTCATCTTATAAAACCTTAGTTCCAATTCAAACTGTTGTTTCAAGTTATTTACATGTGAATAAGCGGACACACCCACCGTGTTGTCAGAAGTAGTTACACGAATCGTTCCATATATTTGAGGTCTGCTATGATTTTATAATTTTGAATGCGTTCCTTAATTAATACAGTCGTCCAATGATTATAAACAATAATAACTTAATTTTTCTCAAGGCCTTTTAATTATTTTAAAGAACTCTTCCCTCATAATTACAGAGTTCATATCAGGTCCAAGGTATTCATGCTGAGTTATCCACTGTCTATGGCGTTTAGTTAGCTTCATCAAATCTCTGTGACCCTCCTAACACAAAACCAGTCACTTTTTTAAACAATTTTTTTTAACTGGACTTTTAGGTCAATAAAAATGGCATTGAATAAACTTTCCAGTGAAGTACAGAATATGGGAATTGGACAACAATTTGATGGAGTTATAGATATTCCCAGTTCACCATTTTTGGGGCTATAAATTAAGGTTTCCCAAATGAACTCATTAGCAAGGCACATTTGTTTAAAAATAAAAGCAATTGGACTAAATTACGCTCGGTTTAGACAGGCGTTCCACAGTCGCGCCGAACCAAATGAGTGAATTGAGTCCGACGTCTGAAACGAATAAGGGTGACAAGGCGCGCCAGACGGCGAACGATCGACTGCTGGAGTTGTTAGAGCGACTCAGGAGCGACTTGATTTCAATTTGGTTCGGCGCGACTGTGGAACGCCTGTCTGAACCGAGCGTAACATTCATCAAGTATACATTCATCAATTATTCAATTTATTTATACAATTGTTTTACTCAATATTCTATGTGCTATGGGCTCAGGCTGCCCTCTCAAAATAAGGCTGAGTGACTTCTAACTGGTTTTGTGCCCTAGGGTCACATTTGTGACACGATCAAGCGGAATGAGTCGGATGTCGGCCCAAGTAAAAAAATGAGGTTTTCATGTAGTTTTAAAGAGGGCATCTGTACGTTTTAAAAACTGAAAACCCCATGTTGATACGATGTTTTGTTGTTATGTACATTTCTGATTAAAACATTTTTGGGATTCCCCGACATTCGACTCATTCCGCTTGATCGTGTCACATTCATATTTTGATGGTAACTTCTGGGAAAAAAAGTGCATGCATACAATGTTTTAGGTAAGTAGAAACACAATTACAAATGATGTAAAATGTTTATCGCAATACAGACAAATGGATTTCTAGACCTGAAGTCCAGTGATTACTTTGTACAAATGTAAAGCAGAATTTGATGATAAGAAACTGAATTAAAACCTTTGGGAAATATTAGTTGCAGTGGAAATATTAAGGTTTTCTTCAAACAAATTTGCTTTTGCATTTGTGTAAAGTAAAAAAAGCATCCAATTTCACGGAGCCGCTGGGTAGAAAAGACCGCTTAGCAAATTGATGTGCTAAGCGAGATTCAGTGGAGAGCCAGCTACAGGCAATATACATTGCATGACATTTTGGCTGGTAACCTGTTCTTGCTAAGCAAATACTGTTTCCGCTTAGCGAATTCCCGTGCTCATGGGCTCTGTGAAATTGGTCTTAATCCAGATGCTGTGATTTGTTTCACAGTGCGTAGCGCTGTATTTTCCACCTGAGAGCGTTGCATAGGCTGGAAGGGGAGCCACCTACGACTTTAAAGGCCCAAGCTGCTTGAATGACAAGCAGGCAGTAGGCTACGGGTAGAGGAGCCAAATAGATCTGCTGCTGGTTGAGAAGGGTCTGTTGAAGAACAGGGACAGAGGGAGAACACATTAGTGATTGACAAATTCAGGCATTTAACGGGCACAGAAGCTGCCATGTTATCTTCACGACATTGGGGGCAAATTGTGGTGTTGTAATTTAATTACAGGATGAATAGGTGAGATAAGACAATGTGAAGAAGTAACAGATTTAGAGGTGGGAGGAAATAGGTATACTATAGATCCTTTGCAAAGGCTACTACCTTTGTGCCATCGTACTATTGAGCTGAACGCTCGTTCATTGTTGAAATACAAATAAAGACATAACGTCGACAAGAAACTCACCAGTTCAGACACCAGGAAATGGGAGGCGACCACGATAGCGTTGACGTGGTACTTCTTTGTCTCACAACCCCAGAAAAAGAGAATGTTCCACACGATGTGAAGGAGCACAATGGCCAAGGTCATAAACACTGTAAATAAAGAATATATTATTGCTTTCAGCTGATAGGTCAAAGTAGGTCAAAGTAGGTCAAAGTAGGTCAAAGTAGGTCAAAGTAGGTCAAAGTAGGTCAAAGTAGGAAATAATTAGTGATGTCCGTTTATGGAATTCTTTTCAAGTTTTCTTGGTATGTAACACAGAGCTGTGGTGCGAAATACGGTACCCTCTGGAAACGTGAACACAATGGGGACAGTGGGAGTGAAAAGGTCTCCAAAGGGTAATTTCTATAGATGAATAGGTCTCCATTAGGAATTTCACGAATTAGATTTTTGGATTTTACTTAAATTACCCCCAAACTAGGATTAGTGTTTAGGTTAGGGTATAATCTGTTCCTTTCTCTAGGGTATAATAGAGGGTATATTGAGTCAAAATTTAAACTCAGGAAAATAATTGTGGTTAAAATGGGAGAATTTTGAAAAACGTGCTCGACTTTCTAACCATTTTGTACACGAGAACAAAGCCATGTCTCCACAGTGATACAAAAATGCGAATGCATGAGCTAACTGTGTATGTGTGTGTATATTTAAGAGTTACAAGGTCCATGTTTTTTTTTTAAACTGCTATTTTTCTGGAAAAACAAGATTTACTCAGTTCTGTATGAAACCGACTTAAAAATAAAACTGCCGCAAATAAAAAGTGGGAAATGAAAACAATTTGTCAGAAAACAACCAAAACTTGTTGACGAGGTTGACGAGTTTGATGAGCTTGACGAATACATCGTTTACTCCCCACATTGGCATTTTTCGATTCAATAAATGGATGATACTGACCTGATGTAATGAGGAAGTTAGGTGGTCCCCCGTTAATTCCAACGGTTCCCGGCCCCCTTGAATCGGCAACGATATTGACCAACTGGAAAATACCGCTCATCGTTCCAAAACCAAGACCAGCAACTGTAACAATAAAGACACAATTAAATAATAGTAAATATTTATACAGCGCTTTAAAAAGATTCAAGAAAAGTGAAAATTTGTATCAATTTAAAACGATTGCCGGCTGGCAATCGTTGTAAACACCCGACTATTTTCAAAAACTGAATTCGTCTGAAGGAAGTCAAGGAACCAGACTGCAAGAACAGCACTGTTTTCTTGGTGTGTAACACTGTTAGGAAAGGTATTCAATGAGACTTGGGGGGGGGAAAAAGGGGAAAAAAGGGGAAAGAAGTAAGAACAAGTAGGAATTTCATGGAAAAAAGTAGAAAAAGTAGGAATACTGGTAAATGCACCCAACCAAATAATCTACGGTCCATTGGTAACCAACAGAAAGCTTTGCTTACCGTAGGCATAGACATGACGTGTGGTGTCTGAAGTAGACTCGCTGGACCGTGACGATGGGGCAGTAGAATCAGGAGGTCCTGTCTGGTTGAATTGCTGTAAACCGTCCTCAGCTTTCCTGCATACGGTTAGCACATTATTAACCAGTTCGCGCAGGGATTATTTAAACATCATCGAGCCGAGGGGCGGGATTATTTTTAACGAAACTTGATCCGAAGCGGGTTCAGGCCGATAGTGCCGGGAAGCACACCCACGCATTTCCGGCCTTGCTCGCTGCTGACAGACATTTCCAGCCTTGCTCGTGGCGTGTTTATGCGTCATCCGTTTTGAATTGGGGGAAAACTTTGCGTTTATATACGTCATCCGGCGCGAACTGGTTAACCAGTTCGCGCCGGATGACGTATATAAACGCAAACATTTCCCCAAATTCACAACGGATGACGCATAAACACGCCAAGTTCAAGTTCGGAAATGTATGTCAGCAGCGAGCAAGGCCGGAAATGCGTGGGTGTGCTTCCCGGCACTATCAGCCTGAACCCGCTTCGGATCGAGTTTCGTTAAAAATAATCCCGCTCGTAGGCTCGGCGATGTTAAAATAATCCCGGCGCGAACTGGTTAAGGGTCAGCAAATCACTTTCACAATCAGACATATTATTTCATTCTTAACACTTTGACTGCTAAGCCCGAGAATTCTCGGGATAGATTTCCCCACCGTAAACTGCTAAGCCCGAGAATTCTCGGGTTAGCAGTACAACGATTTGCCGCCCTCTGTTGATCAAGAATTAAAATGCTTTTCATGTATAACATGTATTGACATGCATTAGCGTACACATAGGAGTCATATGCGGCTGGTTTCGGATGGCGGCGCGGGTACCAACGATCGCGAAGTACCTCGGTGTTTACATTTTTCTTTGGGATTTAAAGATGGCGGCGCCCAGGAAACGTTAGTTTTGACTAGTTTTCGATGAAATATTCGCAGAAAGCGGCTCTGAAGCAAGTGAATTTGGAGGATCGAGATGATGATTCTGATACTATAGAATCGGAAGGTAATACCAGTGACGTTGGAAGTGAATCTAATCATTCAGAGGAATCGGACGATACTCGATGACGAAGTTTCGGCAATCGACAGTGCTAGTGAACATAGTGAATCTAGCGGTTCGGACCGTGGTCGTGGCAGAGGCCGTGGTTACCGTGGCAGAGGCCGTGGTAATCGTGGCAGAGGCCGTCGTAACCATGGCAGAGGCCGTCGTAACCCTGGCAGAGGCTGTGGTAACCCTTTATTTGAATGTTTTTTATTGGGGAGCATAATGGGGAGTGACGGGGGTAAAAAACATCTTTATTTGTAGTTAAAAAAAAAAAATGCAGCACCGTGGGCTGTAAATGTGTAAAAAATGGTAGCAGTGAAAGTGTTAAGGTCAAATTTGACCTGCTCCAAAAAAAACCGGACAGTGTTGACATTTTTGCTTTTTAGATTTTGCTTTTTTTATTCTCTAGGTTCTCAGCTTTTAAATGATGTATCATATTACATATGTACCCCCACCCTATCTCCCCTTGGGGAAGGATTTCTGTTTAGCCATACACACCTTAGAAGCTTGTAGTACCCAAAGCGCATCAGCTCTTGAAAAAGGACCGAGAAAGTCAGGCCGAAGGCTAGCTGGTCCCTGAGTGGTACCACTGCAAACCACAATATAGAGGAGAATAGCAGCGATACCAGCCAGAAAAACATCCTGTCATAAGAAAAATGAAATGGAAAAGATAATTCAGGGAAACTAAGATGTCTTTCCCTCTTTATCTTATAATGTGAATTTTTATGAAAAAAAACACAGTTGGAGTACTGAAAGACTGGTCCAGTATGTAAAATAAACTTGTTGAGAATGTTCGAAACAAGCCACTGATACCAGCAGGAGATTTCAAACTTAAACTGCACTTTGATATCTGAAAAGAATTTCTCCAATTGTGAGCTAGTTGGAGGGTACATGTAACTCACCCTGCCATCATAACGATAACTCGTATAGGATTGCGGGCAATTGTGATGACAAACAGAGATGCTGGGGGTCCATAAGCAATGAACAGGGCACCAAACATCTGCATCAACGTCATCTTGCTGTTGTGGTTGTCAGTCTTTTCTGTAAAAAGTAGAAAGTGGTTACAAATGTGTGTAACTAAATATTATAAATTCTGGTGAGGGTCGGTGTCATAATTGAGAGAATTATAAAGTCATTTTGGAATGATTAAAAACACCTCTGACATAAAGCTAACTTGATGCAAACTAGAGGCCATAACTACACAATCGTCTCATTTTTTCGGACTACCCACTTTGCAGAATGAACCGTGGTGCAGGAGTACTTTAGGCGGAGTCTGCCGAGATGAGACACGGGTCACGAGACTGCGTGCGTAGTTCGAGTATAACGATGTCAATCAATTCAATGATGCGTCGCCAACACCAACTGGGTTTGTTTTTCTCACTGTTTATTGCCTGTAACAGGTCGTCAGAACCCTACAGTGATAAATTTGTATAAATGTAATTAAATTACTGATCAGTCGTACAGAATTTACAGGAACAATGCCGCTGAACCGCAGTGTCAAACAGGAAGTAAGGCTTTAACTGCAGGCTGTTAGGGCGCCCTCAACCAATTATCTGATTGTACGTACCACAAGAGGGCGCTTTTTGCGCACGTGTTTTAGTTTTTGCGGAATGGGGGCGCTAATTCTGAATATATTATTTTGCATCGACATGGCCACAAACATTGGTTGCTCTCTGTATGTACTGTAGTTTATTAAAGTGTTTACCGAGAAGTTTCCGGATGTCGAATTTAGCACAAGAAGAAGGAGGGGAAAAAGAACAGCAACAGCAACGCTAGTACATGTACTAGTAGTAGTATAGAGGCGCCGTCTCTGTGACGCGGCTAAATAATTCACTTGACTTGGTCAAATTATAGTCATAGAGCAAGGGGTCAAACTATGTGATCTTTGCTTGACGCTGTCTTTTGACATGCCAGTGTCACTGTCAGGTTACCTTAGTTTTTCAAGCACCATTCTTTACAGTTTGAAAACTTTTGCTGCTTCAATTCAAATGATAAATAAAAATGCACAACTGACAAATGGTATACTTATAATTATATTGTAACTTGGACCGAGTTACTGGCCTCTAGTTATCGCTTTTTTAACATTTGGACATCATCTGGCGCTTCTAATTGTAACTTTAATTACAGAAACTGTAACTTACAGAAATGACAGCATGTCTAGTCTGCAGTGTACAGAAAGCACAGTGAAGCAAGTTAAGGAGTTGGCTAAGCAGCTGCATATCTTAGTTTGTCAGTATCGATGGATTACAGAGTCCTATGTTGTGGTAAGAACGGCGTAAACTTTGCCATGGCACATCCCAGTACTAGCAGAATTAAAAATTGGCGGGCCCTGTCTGACGCGGGTTAGGCTGATACAGCTGATTTTATTGGGGTACTTGGCCTTTACCAGGATCAACATGCAAACAAAGGGGAATAATTGGACATGCAATAAATGGCTTGAGAACTCTGGTGCTTGTGTTCTTGGGCAAGACATTTTACTGCAATTGCCTCCCCACCCACGAGTAGAAAACGAGATCTACCAAGCTCCATATGAAAGTGTATGGTAAAATAAGGCAAAGCACACTTTATTATTGAGATCTAAATTTGAAATTTAAATCTTAAATAACTGTTTTGATTTGTTGTTTTTTCTGGTAGGAGTTCTTTGTGAAGGACCACTGGGGTCATCTGCCCGTCTTATGGCAACAATCTCTTGTCTCACTGACTCCTGTTGATATTGCAGAAGCTGTGCTGATGAGACAGGCCTCAAAACCTAGAAGGTAAAATTACTGCGGTTCTTTCTTCGCCTTCTACCGCTATGACCCAGGTTTGAATCCCATCTGGGCCAATATGTGGATTGGGTTTTCAGTCCGTGCCTGATTCCATTTGTTTTCCACCAGGATATTCTTCTGGGGTTTTCCTCCCACTTCTAAATTTGTATTTTTTTTTTCTTCAATGTCGCATTACAGCTCTGGGGTGTTTTTGTAAAGACCCAGTGGTCACTAAATCATGCAGACTATACCCAGTCATTGAAAAGGCATTTCATGCGGCACCTCACTTATCACTTTTGTTGTTGCAAACTTGACTTGATTGTTGATTGTTGACTGAATCGTTATTCAGTTTAAAAACAAATGAGGATAACCAGATTTTGAAATCTCTAATTTCTCCCATTATTAATTGTAAAGTTGCATTTGTTAATAGTCTGATGCCACTTTTTGGTAGAATAGTGATAGACATAACCCTAACCCTGCCAGATTCAGCACAGTGCATCTGTGGTGACTGCTTGACCTTGCTGGACTCTGCACACAAGTCAATGTGACAAAGTATGCACCCTGTTGCGTCTGGCAGGGTTTCTAGCCAAAATACCCTGGAGGGTTAGGGTTAATTAATGGCAAATCAAGTATTGCATACGATAATGCCATGTGATATTATATTGTTTTTGTCAAAACGAACCAGACAGTCTTCGGTATGGCCGTTGTCACTTTTGGCCTTCAGGGCAGCAACACTATCCTTGGCCCTCCCACGCACTGTCACCAAGCCAGCTAAGCTCCACCCCCAAAGTGGGAGGAACCCCAATCTGTCCCACTGTTATCGAACACACGTCAAACCTAAGAAACAGCACGAGATTGAACGACTGGCCGAGGTAAATTTGTTTTCAAGCTTATACGATTTCTTTGGTACTGTTTCATTCCGTTACTTGTGATTGAACTATGGAATTGACTTATAATTGGACTTTAAAGGCCGGTTTATACTTCACTCGAAGACGATGTGAATTTGACGTCACAAAGCGTTTGCTGCAAAAAATTGACGAAGTTGAAATATATTTAGCTTTGGCGCAGAGTAACCTGCCGAAGAATGGATCATAGCAAAAAGACAGGATAAAAGAATCCATATATTTACATCTCTGCATAGGTCATTCATACCACGAGCCAGCTGATAGGTTGTGGTCATGTAGTGGATGTAGGCTCAGGCCAAGGTCATCTGTCCAGACTCCTGTCCTTTGGTTATGGTCATCAAGTAACTAGCATAGAGGCAGTGGACTGTCATGTATCTGGAGCTGCCAAGTTTGACAAAGAAGTTAAGGCCTACTTTGAAAGGGTAAGATAATTGTCAAATTGTGAAGGTTGACTGAATTAGAGATTCCTGTTTTAACCCTAACCCCCTCGGCCTTACTTTGGGCTAAAGAACTGCGTACTACAGAATACTACTTAGTATTTTGTAGCATTGGGTCTCTCTGTGACTGATGATTGGGTGTGTACTGACAGAGTACAGATACTGCCAACTACAAAGTACTAATAGTGGCAATACAGGTCAGTAATACTTGCCTGGCAAAAAATGCAGTAGTCCAGCCTTGACCCAATGTGTCCCAAGTGACAATTTTTGCTATAGAGTTTAGAACACCTTACACAGCATGCATGGGCCATGCACACTCGGCAAGCAGAGGGACACAATGCTAAAAAGTACTACGAGTGCAATAAGGGGTGAAGTACCAAATACTAAAAATTACTACAGGCATTGCACACAAGGCAGTGAGAGTACTGCATACTACTTTTTACTACTAGTAAAAAGTAGCATTAGGTAGGGTTAGGGTTAAAGGAAATGCCCTTCAAGACAGCATCAGAGTACTAGTAACAAAGAGGTCCTCGTCAGTTTGTGTTCCATTTTACCAAGTTTATAACTTTCTTCTCGCCTGTGATAGGACATCACTCAGTGAGGGGCAAGACCAAGATCACAATTGATATTTATTTTGTCAAAAACAAAAAGTGGTAAAAATAGAAAAATACTGGTAAAATATGGGTGTTTTAACTTAAGCTCTAGTTTGAATTTGAGTAAACATTGAAATCCTGGACTTAACTGAACTTGAAATCAGACTTTTGTGCCTCTAGGGCAGCATTTTACTTTTGTAAACATTTTTGTTTCTGAACTGATTTCCGGAATCAATTCTTTTCTGCTGTAGAAAGCCAGAGCCAGCAAGGTACCGGAAACTGTATCACCCCACCACGTGATTTGCACTGTAAACCCCTACATCACAGTGGAAGAGTTTCTATCTGTCATTAATACACGCACACAATCAAACCATGGAAGATACCATTCGGTTTTGAGGGTCGATAGCGCAACAGAAAGACAGGTACACATTGACAAAAAAATGAAAATGGATTCTGTGGCAGAAATCAACGCAGGCCAATGTGACAGAATGCAAGATGCCGGAAGTTGCTGCCAACGCTTAGCTGACCAGCTCACAAACCAACAACCAGGATTCACCCCAATCAGTCAGAGTGAGTCCAGAGAGTCGATGTCCAACCCATCTGATCCAACGTTTGACACTCTGACATCAATCAACTCCCAAACTGAAGATTCTCTTACAAGTTCCACTTCCAACCCTAATTCTTGCCAGGACCGCATCACAACTCGCACAGAAGGCCATCAACTGACTGGAGACCCTTCCTATAGAGAACAATTCCTAGTCGCGGGTCTGCACACATGCGGTGACTTAGGCCCAACGCTGCTACGGACATTTGCCGAATGTACCCAGGCAGTAGCCTTGGCTTCCGTCGCTTGTTGCTACATGAGGATGTCCTACTGTAACAAGAACAGCGTACCCAAGACATTACCTCCAAATATCGACGAAGCCGCAACAAACGATCCTCAAGCAGAAATTTCAAGTGGCACCAAAGACTTTCTAAATCCACCACCAACGGAACAATGTGCTTCAGGATTAGATGCCGGTTGTCCAATGAGCACACACGTCAAATCCCTCTGTTTGGACGCTGACTCTACACTGACCTTTGAAACCTTGGAGCTGGCCTGTCATTTCATTGAGAGTTATCAGGAAAGGTTAAAAGGTCAGTGCACTTTCTAGGAGAATTTTACCAGAAATTCAGATCATCCTTATTTTTTTTTTCTCTCCTGATCCAAGATCTTCAGCAACGAGGAGAGCTACTTTTATCTCCATTCTTCATTTCAATATTTGCAGGAAGTGATGGTGCATTTGTGAAGTCAAGGAAACATTAACATTGCAAATTTGAAAAAGTTTAAAACATTTAAACTAAAATTATTTTTGCCATAAATTATAGAAAACTGCTTCCCTTTTTTGTAAATTTGGACGTACATGTGGTTGTGATACAGGGTTTAATATTAGGGCTCGTTTATCATCGTGTGCATGCGTTAACTAACAATGTATTCCTGATGATTGATTCCAATGACACCATGTACTGTTTTTCTTGACTAGACAATGATCCAAGCTTACTTACCCAAGGCTACCGGGCCGCGTTAGAGGTCTTGATTCAGGAGCAGTGTCCAGACCTCAACCAGAGCCAGGAAGGAGCACGGAGGATCAGGAAGGCAGTCAGTAGCGTCAAGAGGGCTCACCAGATGAGCTTCCAGGAGTGAGTTCAACATTTTTGGGGCCAATGCCAATGCCAAGAAGGGGCCTGGCAAGCAGGTTATCGTAAATTTCAAAAACCTACATAGATGGTGCTCTTTTTTCCTATCAATATTTCATGAATTGATGAGAGCAAGGAAATAAGTAGACTACAGAAATTAAGTAGGAAATGAGTAGAATACAGTGTAAATAGACGTCAGTGAATCTGATATTGAATTTACTTCTCCCGACGAAAATGCCATCTTAGAAAACGCCAGGTTTCAGCTCAGTGGATGTTCATGTACCGTCTTATCCACACAGCTACGCCTCAACCATTCTTGGCAAGCTAAACTTGCAGAGTGACACTGACAGGATTCGCACCATCAGCGATACTCTGCTACCCAGGTGGCACAACCTACTGACCTATCACAGCATTCGTCAGCTGCTGGCTCCCGTCGTAGAGAGTCTCGTCCTCCTGGACAGGGCCCTGTTTCTCTACGAGAAAGGTTGGTGGCTTTAAATTAACCTGAAGGCTTGTTCATACTTCGCGCGAATGCGATGCAAAGTTGATGTCTCCAAGCCTTTGTGGTGAAAGTTTGCCGAGTTGAAACGTCAAGTTTTTGCGGATTGGCAGTGCGATAGCTTGCCCAGATGTACACAAATTCGCTTTCGCTTTTTGGCCAAGTATGAACCAGTCTTAACATCCACTACTGTGTATAGTTTGACCCTAAATGGTACGGTTTAAAACCATGAGTGATCTTTCAGAAGTTTTCTTTCAAATTTTATGAAAATCTAGTACGATTCACACAAAATTATAAATGAAATTGACAGTTACTAAAAATTGTTTTCTTTGACATGTACGGGGAAATGGGCTCATTCATGGACATATACCGTTACGTCTTTAGTGTAGCGTTGATTTTTTTCTCATTTGTATTTGCAGGTATAGAGAGTAGCCTGGTGCCAATCTTTGACCCCTTGCTCTCACCTAGGAATTTGGTTCTTCTTGCCACCAAGAAGACGAGGTGACATACTAAGAAAACTGCACAAGACGAGCGATTCTTCATGGAAATAATTACCTTGAGGGCTGTAGTCTTGGTGCAGTCTAATGCACCCCCCCTAATAAAAAACATTCCTGAGAAACCACAATATTCCGCAAGCACAGTGACCGCCACAAAAAAGTATGAATATTCCTTGCCAAATATTTGTGAAATTGTATCAATGTAGCGTAATGGAAGAATGCAAATTTAATGCAGTACACACGTATTTATACATGTGGAAAATGAGCTATAAATATCAGAATCCATTTTATTCAAATTGATATTATTTAACCGTCAAATTTCTATTGAGAAGCACTGAACAGCATCAACTTGTATACAACACCAAAAAAACTTGTATAGTTGTATGGAACGCATCCCTTGATGAAAATGCATTTACAACATGATATAACTTCTTTTCCCTGATTGTTTTGTTTAGGGAGAGAATATTGAATATTTAAGAAGTTCCATAAAGACATTTGAATCACACACACTAAGCTATCTTCTCGACACTTTGTTCCGAAGATGGACTGAAGTGTCAAGGAGACGTCACATTATCAGACGTCAAATAATCCTTAATGTTGACATTCTAAGCACTTGGTGGCGTACCATTTGTTCATATTCAAATCACTAGATGTCAACAACATCAATATAACTCAAACCGAGTTGGACATTGCAAATGCTTCACATATCTGTGGTTTGTATTCCAACTAATAGCTTCTTAGCATGATGCTCAATTAAAAACGATCTTACTGGAAACCCTTTGAGTACCATGTTTGGGAATCCCTACGTTTCCATAGCAACAGGTAACCTGTTTGCCTCTGTCCTTTTTGCAGGGATCTCAATCTCAGCCGAGATATCCCTAGTTCCAGCGTCGTCAGTCTGCGACGCTGCCAGCACGGTGTCTAACATTCCCTTGATCTCTAGCAGTGTCCGATGATACTGCAGTTCCTTGTCTAGGGTTATCTTGAGTCGACGGAAGTGACTGATGAGCTCACTAGACTCGCCGATGACGGGGGTGTAAATGTCTGGAGATTAAGACAATGCAAAGTGGAATCATAATCTTCAAGTCAGTTTTGGTATCTCGAAGTAGCCCTGGTTATAAGGGATAACTCTCTATAAGGGATGTCATGCGATGTTCTATGCAGGGTGGCCTACAAGCATACAAAACTACCTACACCAATGGATGGAGAATCTTTCTAGAAGAAAAATGATACATGTACCAAGACATCTTTATTTGGGATAGTAGTTTTTGTATAATAACGAAGTCAGATGTCCTTTCGTACTGAGAAATAAACCATGTTAAATTTGCTGAGGTGGTTTCTTTTTTCTCGGTGCGAAAGGACCTCCGACTGTGCTTCACAAAATAGGGTCTGATCTAGAGCTAATACTACTTGCCCAAATCAAAATATCTTGGTCTCATTTTTGTCTAGAAAGATTCTCCATCCATTGGTAGTTTGGGCCTTTGAAGTATGCTCTTCCATTTTTTTTTGTGGGCCACCCTGTATAAAAGTGTACAGGTAAAAACACCTGTTTAGCTTAAGAACTGTAACAAAATATATTAATTTTTATGAATTTCGAAATTAGGAAATCTTACAAATCTTTCTGGTCACTCACCTAGTAACATGTTTGTGACGTCGATCACCGTGGCGGCATAGTTAGGATTCGTGATGTGCTTCTTCAAGAAGGCAATCGTGATACGCAGCCACTTCTCGTCCCGCCCCGAGAGGGCGCTCTTCACGACACCCCTGCGTATCAACTCCTGCAGAATGCTGACTGTCACCTCTGGTGTTTGAATTCTAACCTTGGTCTAAGAGTAGTCCAGACACGCCCCCCAAAAATAGAGTTTAATGTTGGTTTGTTGTCTATGGGTTGTGCGCAAACAAATGAGGGCGCTTTGGAACTTTCCAAAGCCAGGTGAACGGAACACACTGTGTGTGCATACTGCTTCACTGACATAATACACGTTTTATTATGTGCACAAACCTACAGCATACTTGCGTGAACATCTACAAGCAAAGACATAGTACAAATCACTAGGCCACAGGGGCCAATTTCTAGGAGCTGTCAAGCATACAATTTTGCTTAGCATGAAAATTCTTCCTTGTTAAAAACAGGATTACAGACCAATTTTCTAGTGATGTTTATCGTTTGTGACTGATATTCAGCTGGTTTGTTTGCTTAGCATGAAAAGCACATGGAGTTTTAGTTGGTAACCTGTTTTTACTGAGCAAGGCTTTTTGTGCTAAGCACATTTTTGTGCTTGGCAGCTATATGAAATGGGCCTCAGATGTATATTGGAAGAGGCTGAGGCTACCTCATTAGGCCCACACATAATTGCAAGTTATAGCCATGACATTGCGACGTGGCTTCAATCCAGGACATGACACTATGCTTACCGTCAGTGCCGCGTCCAAAGCTTTGGAGTGCTCAAATCGTTTCAGCATGGTGTCATACTTCTGAAGCATTTCTTTAGATGCCTTATGGATCACGAGGTCTCCCTGCAATAAACATGGTATCATCAAAAAAATGCCTTTAAATATATAATACATTCAAGAATAGTTGATCTGATGTTGTAGTGACCCAACTCAGTCTTAATATTTCTCACTTAATAAAAAAAATAAAAAAAAAAAAAAAAATAAAAAAAATAAAAAAAAATAAAAAAAAATAAAAAAAATGTAAAAAAGTAAAGAAAAAGAGTTATTTTTGAGTAATGTCTAGCACCCCTCTCTCCTTTCAGTTATTTCTTCCTTTGCTGCTTCTAGCGAGTGCTTAGCCGCCTTCTAGAAAACAAATCCTGGCGACGCCCATGTTCATCAGCACAGAAGATTAACTGGTGTCCCTTACTTTCTGTGCTGTGTAGACTTTGTGACCTCTGTCGTAGTACCGGTGAGACACTCGACTGAGCTTAGACTTTCTCTTTGTTCTCTCAGCTTTGTCCATCTCTAGCTTCCTATGTCGAATGGATAGCAGGCCTGAAGACATGCCCACCACGATGGTGTCGTCTGTTGGCTAAATGAAGAACCAACGCCAAGGTTTCAAAGACAGTACTCATTTTAAACAATTCATGGCTCTGTAGATCACGTTTACCTTTTCTAATGAAACCCTGTAAGCCCAACAAACTTGTGAATAGACCGTGAACATATATCCAACCTGTGAAATGTAAGGCGTTCTGGCGAAATGAGAACTAAGTAGAGGCTAAAATAAGGGTTACTTTGCAGGTATTTACAAAATTCCCCTTGCAAAACAATTTTTCTGCATTTCAATCACATTTTCCACTCACAAGTTATGGCTGTTTAAACTTTAAACAAACTTTAAAATACAAAACTTGAAACTAAGCCCTTGTGTTGGGGACAGAATTTAAGTTCCCCAAAGAACCTTGCTACAGTTTTGCCACAGAACTGATTTGTTTTGTTTCTTACCGATACTCCCATGGACAGAATAGGCGCTGGGTAATCCAGACTTGCAACCAGTTTATAGGAAGTCACGTCGTACACCTTGACATGCCTGCAATGTTGGACATTATGTGTGACGTCAAAGAAACATTCAAGAAAGATGTCGGTGGGAGGGGGAGACAATAATAATCGTCAAACCCAAAGGTCCTTCACTCTTGGGTGAGCAATGGTGCTCAGTCATAAATGAAGGGATGACAGTTTATAAAGGGCTCAATATTAATCAAGTAATCCTTCCTTGAAGGTACAACCATATTGAAAGGATTCAAACACCCTGGTCAACTATTTTTGGTTTATCTTTTTGAAATATGCTATATTGGAGCTTTGTACAGTGTCTGTACAGTGTCAAATAATTGCAGCATTTTTTCATTTGTTCAACGTTAACACCCTATCCCATTTTTCCTACAAATAACCTGAATCCCACAAAATCCTCCAATATTTGTTAGTGAAGACCATTGTCTGAATCCTGCAAATTGTCTGGCTCTACTGAGATTGTGCAATAGGGCAAGTAACAACTAACTTGAATCCGCCAAAATCCTCTTTTGCATAAACAAATCATTCAGCCTGCTTACGTATAGTTGTAATGAACCTCTATACAATAGCCCGAAAGAGATTCGGACAGCCTTAACCCTAACCACCCTGAGTCCATCAAAATCCATTTCCTGTTTTGGAGGATTTTAGCGGATTCAGGATACTTCCATATTGAACCAACTGGAGGAGTGTGATGGATTGAGGATTTTAAGCCTAGCGTTACTGCAGGAGTGTGATTGATTCAGGATACAGAAATTCAGGTGATGGACTGTGATGGACTCTATGGCGAAACGCACTGCAATTTTTTGTATGCCACCTAGGTATCCTGAATCCGTCACAGTCCATCAAACTTTTGCTGGTGGAGTATGATGGACTCAGGATCTCTCCAGAATGCATACTGGTGGAGTCTGATGGACTCAGGACACCAGCAGTTTTTGCAAACCAAAATTGGTGGACTGTGGCGGATTCAAGATACTTTCTAGTAAAAGCCGTGAGGGAGTTGGGGTTAATCAACCAACAACCTTACCTATCAATTGATGCAGTCAGGAGTCTGTTACGAGCGCCGTTGAAGCACATACATGTTATTGTTTTGTGGTGATTACTGACTGCAGCTAGGAGTTTACCTCCACCAAGAGCGTCCCAAACCTTGACGTAGTTCCCACCTGCTCCACAAAGAAATCAATTTTACACCTGTTAGAGACTAGTCAATTAGTCTGGACACTAAGAACTACAGTGAAATGTTGATAAGTCAAAACCAGCTAACTCAAAGACTCGGATAACTCAAAGTAAGAATTTATTCCTGTCAGAAGAATCTGATCTAAATCTGATCTAACCTGAAGACAAGAACATTCCCCCTCCTGGAAACATGAGCACGCTCTCCACGGGATGTCCATGGTCCAGCGTCATGACACTGGCCTGAGTCCTCAGGTCAAACAGCTTTACTTTGTGGTCATAGGAGCCCGTCAACCAGATGTCTTTGCTGACCGCGCTGACCGTTCCACACCGGACGTAATCAGTGTGTTCCTCGTATCGTGTCGTCTCAGTCTCGCTAGGGATGTCCCAGCACCGGACTGTCTTGTCATCGGAGCATGACATGATGTGGTGATTGTCTGTACTGAACTTAGTCACGTGGACAGGACTTTAAACAAATAGTAAATGAGAACAGAAATGCTGCAGTTAAACAAACAATGCAAAATGGCATTTATCTGCCAATGACTAAGCAGCAATTACCGATCTAGCAGTTAGCAGCTTAGAAGCTTATAAAAGCTTGTTGCTCCTTTCTAATAATAAAACAACTCAAATCTAAAGAAGAACGTTCAGAACCAATGGTTTTGCCTGCCCCCCCCCCCCCCCCCCCCCACCTACTCCCAACCCCCCTTTCTTACCCATCGTGTCCCTTGAATATTCTTAACACAGCTTTTCCGCTGACGTCAAACAGTCGGACAGATTTCTCCTCGCCTCCAGCAACTAACAGCTTCCCGTCGGCTCTGTATGTGCCACTGTAAGCGACGTCTTGAAATCTGGAGATGGTCTTCTGTACTTGGTTTGTGACGGGATCAAAGATTTGCACCTTGAAAAGTAGAGATGGGGGAGGATAATGGACTTTAAACATCAAGCCTTAGGTTTTCGAAGACTTAAAGTTATAGTGTTCTTCAGAAAAGGGTTTACACTTTGCTTCACTTTGAATACACCAAAGTGTCATGAACATATAACTACCTCCATATTGAAAGGGGGGGGGGGGGGGGGGGGGGTGATGGATTAAGGATTGTAAGCCTAGTATTGCAGGATTTTGATGGATTTAGGATACTTCCACAATGAGCAGTCACTAACACTAACATTTGTGTGCGTGACAAAATTGGTGGATTTTGGCAGACTCGGGATATACCGTTTAGTAAAGATACCCAAGAGGTTAGGGTTAATACACAACGACCCAATGATACAATCTAGCAACGTCAGGAACTCTGGACTATGACGGCATACCCTTGTTGAACTGGTCACAGCAAACTGATGAGGCTTCCTGGGATTGAAGTCAATACAGGTGACTGCTCCGAACTCTTTGACTGTCACAGGGAACTAAATATACAATTACAACCCAAAATAGTGTTAGATAATATCTTGTAGACTCAAAAAAAAGAATAAAAAATTAGTTTACAAAATTGATATGATGAATAATTTGTCAAAAATGAAGAAAAAGTAATGAATTGCAGTGTGGTTGATTTTATTTTTATTATAAACTATAAATGCAATCGGAAAGAATGTAGTATCCTGCCGCCACTTCAGTTGACATGTACAAAGTCTATGGAGAGTCAAGAACATTTTGTTTTTTAACAAAACTGAAAATGTTTCTCACTCTCAGTCCCAGATTCATATTTTGTTCACATTTTTGCACTGATTGACCTTTATTGAGAAGTTGGGTCAGGGTGCAACATTATTTTCCTTATTTGTTTTGTACATGTTTTCTAATCGAGAACGTCCTCGGTTTATTCTTGTCCCCGATTCACCGGCGTGGTGTCCTCGAAATAATATTATGACATTGACAATCACAATGTGATACTGATAAACCATGATGTACTTTGTACACACACTCCCTGATGTTGTTCGCCTCATCATGCACGTTTTAATTGTACACAAAATCATGACTTCATACCTCAAAATTCTTCCAATACTGGGTTTCTTTTGAAACGTCGGCCTCTCCAATTGGGAAGCTTTTGACGACAACTCTCTTGTAATCAGACGCCATGCTTGCCTTGCAACAGTGCTGCGCGGCGCGGCCGCACGGCTTCGAGCACGGTGCACGTGAAGCTGGATTTTGGAAGCTTTCGTTTTGGTTGAACTTAAAGTTTTATCAAATTGACCTGTTCATATCATCCCGATATTCTCTCGCTAAATAGGCCTTTTCTTTTCTTCGTAACAGTTTATTTTGTGATCTTTTGTTATAGCCAAACTACTCTGAATAAATTGTTGACAAATGTTGTTTGTTGTGGCCGGCGGTTAAAACAGTATTCGCATGTTGTACGTAATTACGTCTACGCGTCCGATCCACAGACATCCGATCCGACGCTGCAATACATTTTGTACACGTGCTCTCTCTATAATCTGCCCTAATTCTGCGCGTGCGTAGTGTGGCAAGTTCTCACTCAAAATGGCGTCTTTTCTGCTGTTGAATGTTGAATCGTTGTTGACTTGCATTTTTACCTCTCAAGCAAAACTGCACGAATTCAACAAATTAACCCGTGAAATAATAAAGTTTAGATCTGTAGTATCTGACTTATTATAAAATAAACCAAAGTAAGTTTAAACTATCGCCAATTTTAGGCGGAATTCTCGCACGGATTCCGTCCGAGCCAAAATCACCAAAAAATCAAAATGGCGGATCTGAATGTGGACAGTCTGAAGCGCAAATTTCAGGCGCTAAACAGCACACAGGACAGCATCCAGACACTTTCTTTGTGGATAATTCACCACAAGATTCATTATAGACAAATAATGGAGCTGTGGATGGAACATCTAAAGGAAGGTAAGAGGGAGAACGTAACTAATTCCGGCCCAATCTCCTTGCCAGGGACCTTGCCATGCTGCGGCTCTTGCCCGCTGATCATGGACATGGTGCATGGACGCGCCCTTTGCGACCCTGCTGACCATGTTACCTGCTGGCCACTTTTTTCAAACCACTTCCTGGTCAACTCGCTCCATTTTGTCTACTGAGTTTCTGAACTCAAAATTCTGGTGTTTTTTTTACAAAGTTGCATAAAAACTGGGATTGGAAGCGGAGTGCTAGACTAGCAATTTTACGCGGTGTGAACACTCCGCGCTATCGGCAAATAATATTTGCCAACAATTAAAAAGACAGGAGATCGTGTGGGGGGGGGGGGGGGGGGGGGGGGGGGGGGCGGTGTTGCGAGAACCCTACTCCGGACCTGCAGAAAGTAAAACTGAAACAACTAATGTTTTGGTTTTACATGGCCCAACTTTAAAAAGTGTCATCCTCATTCATCCTCAATTAACATATTTGATTCTTTTTCTTTCTGCAGCTAACAACGCCATGCGTCTGACCCTGTTCTACTTAGCCAATGACATCATCCAGAATAGCAAACGCAAAGGAGCCACTGTCTTCCTGGACAGTTTTGCAGAGGTCTTAGAAGAGGCAGCCACTTTCTCCAGGTGAGGTTACTCATCTTTGCAAGTTGAAAACAATACTTGTCTCAGTGGTACTAAGATTGTTTCTCAGAAGTACCAGCCGATTAACAATCTGTTCTCTTCAGAATCCGTATCTTTTCCTTTTTGTAAGGAAAAATGGTGGACATCTACACATACGTACAGTTTTTCATTCTTCCAAATTTGTTTCTTAATTTTTGTAGTTTTGTTCGATTTCCCAATTCAGAGATGAGGCCATTCGAGAGAAAGTGTTGAGGATCTTCAAGATCTGGGGAGAGAGGAGTATTTACTTGGTGGAGTTCTGTGACAAATTGCAAAAGGCAACAGGTAGGTTATGATTGTTCTTATTCGCCATTTAAAAAATATGTTGCGAGTTTCAGGACTTTTCCGAACAAGAATGCTGCATGTACTGTAAACCATTGTGTACTAAAATTATACCACAAAGTCAAGGTAAATGCGCGCAAATAATAGTATATAATAGTAATCATTTTGGATCATTAATATGTTCTCATAATTATTCAGTCACTTATATGCTTAAAAAATGTTATTGAAGTAAGGAGGTGTAAGTAGAATCACCAAAATAAACATTTCATAAAATAAAATTGTACCCCAATATGGGAAAAAAGATATTACATGGCAGGTATTAATGATTTATGCAAATTAAGCATATTTCTACAACTTTGATGTAAAGACTCTTGTCATTTTTGGGACCTTATAGAAATGCACTGTGGTAAAACAAATTTTGTTCCAATTTGTGTGAGGTTCTTTCAACGAAATGAAGTATTTTGCCTGAACTAGATGGACAAAATCGATGGGATTTTCCCCAGCAGTGATTTAGGCCTCCCAGCCCAAGTCCATCATACTCCATTAACCCTAACTCCCTACCCATTTTTACTTACACATAACCTGAATCCTGCAAAATCCTCCAATTCCTAAATTGTTAATACTCCAAGTAACCTGAATCCTGCAAAATCCTCCAATATTGGTCACTGGTGACCATACAGCCTGTATCCTGCAAAATCCTGCAGTCTTGCCCTGGCTGCAGTCAGTAAAAACCCAAGTAACCTCAATCCTGCAAAATCCTGCGATGCATCAAACTCCAAGTGACCTCAATCCTGCAAAATCATTGTGTGTCACATTCAGCCTGATAACCTGAATCCTCCATATTCCTGCAGGGGTAAAACCTCAAGTAACCTCAATCCTGCAAAATCCTGCAATGCATCAAACTTCAAGTGACCTCAATCCTGCAAAATCCTGCATTTTGCAAAGAGGAATTTGGAGGATTTGGGAGGGTTAGGGTTAAATAGAGTGAAGCCAGGTCTGCAGGGCAATGTCCCTAAAACCCACTAAATAGAGGTGGATTAATTTAAATGGCATTAGGGCTGAAAAGGAAGATTCTGGGCTCTTAAATAAACCCTTTATTTGATATCTTGTATAGTTTCTCAGAAGCCAACCAAACCCAAGCCCAGACCAGACACCAAGCTCCTTGTGGACTTCAATGTAAGTATTACTCCTTGGGATTTGCAAAACTTCCAGCAGATAAACACGATGCAATCACAGTTTATTTTATTGGGCTTATTTTATCAAACAGAATAAATTCTTTATCCAATAATGTCAATGAATTTGGGGATATTTATGAGGAAACGATGTTGCATCCTAACGCCACTTTTTTTTAATCATAATACGAAGGTAAGTCATTGCAAAATTGTTAAATGTTTAATCTGAAACGAAAAATATTTTCAATTTTGATAGAAAATACTTTAAAATTACACTCTACTCTCCATAGACTTTGTACACAAACTACACGATACAGGGCCAATTTCATGTAGCTGCTAAGTACACACAAAATGCTTAGCAGGACAATTCGTCCTTGGCAAACACAGGGTTACAAACCAAATTATCAGGTGATGTTTATTGTTAGTGAATGGTATTCATCTGGTCTTTGCATTGCATGAAAAACACAGTTATGGCTGGTAACCTGTTTTTACCGAGGAAGACATTTTTGTGCTAAACACATTTTTGTGCTGAGCAGCTTCATGAAATTGGCCCCTGGTCTTATAAACATAAGATTATTGATACACATCACTGCAACAATCTAACTTGGGAGATCAGTTTTTCTGATCATTTCATTATTTCTTTGTTTTGTGGGTTGTTTTTTTACCCTGAAATTGTCCCGTTTTTGTCACTTTCAGCATGAGGACGTGCCAGAGGTGATTGAGCAGTTGGCTAGGTTTGAAGGAGAAGTAGAACTGAAATACAGACAGCTGGGCATGCTGAATTCAGATGTGGCTAGCACGGAGACTATCATGCAGCTAAAAGGTAAGGACAAATCCTCAGATAAAACACACAAGACTCTTCGTGCAGAGACAGTAATGTAGTGTAGACCCAGGCCTCGACCTTAAGAAAAAAAGGGGCAGGCCACTTTGGCCTCATCAACACCAAAATTTAAAAGTGCACCGAGGCCAACTGAAGGGGCACCGAGGCCAACTGAAGGGGCACCGAGGCCAACTGAAGGGGCACCGAGGCCAACTGAAGGGGCACCGAGGCCAACTGAAGGGGCACCGAGGCCAACTGAAGGGGCACCGAGGCCAACTTAGTTCCAAGTCTACGAACGCCAGTCCTCAAAGTTCGGTCACCTTGTAAATAGGTTTGTATAAACAAGAGATATAATGTATCAATTTGGACAATGGGGCTGTCAATCATTCTCTGGAGCCTGGAGAAATATTCTTTTGGGGGCCGAGATTATTTTTAAGACTGGGGAAACCTTAAACTGCATCGGAAAAATAAGAGAAACATATTTTCCAGCAGATGATAGAAACATTTTAACAATTTTCTTAAATAAGTATACAATTCTTTTCGAACCACAATATTGTTTACGGGGGAGATGTCGCAGAATCGTCAATGATAATTAAATAGTCGACATCAATTTGGATAGAAATAAATACAGGGTTTGGACTCGGAAACTATAACTTTGTGTTTATTACTTGCAACAACAAAACACCCAGATAAATGTCGAAAACTCTACATTTATATCACTCTTCAAAAACTAATTTTAAAGTTTACACATCCCCATTCCACAAGTATTGTGATATGTCACTCCCAGCGGTACCCGTTCTACGATCTAAAGAATATTTTATCCGTCGAATTGTTTTTTGTAAGGGAACAGTGGTGTTTGCACTTGCAGCCCAAGCCGATCTTAAGAAGCGACACAGATAGGCCTACATTGTTTTAAATAACGCATTTGTTTGATTACTGCAAAACACGCCGACTGGTGATTATAGCAAATTTAAGTTCCAACTTCACAGAAAAATAAAGAAATACGAGAGACTCAGAATTGTTTGAAAACTTAGTAGTTTAATCTGAATAGCCCTCGGAGAAAGACACCATCCACGCCAAGTTAATTTTTTTTCCCAGCAGCGGCGTATTGAAAACATCAAACACATGTGTACATGTGTTTGATGTTTTCAATACGCCGCTGCTGGGAAAAAAAATTTACAGGCGTGGACGGCGTATGTATATACACTGTATAATCATCATCATGGGCACAATAGATACCGGCAGCTGCTGGTCATTGAGAAAAGTATCTGATTAATCTTCTTGGAATGTGACCAAGTACTACAGGCATTACAAATGCTTTGTAAAATAAATAGATGTTTGAAGAAAGTAAATTCTTCGTAAATAAAACTTGAGGGTATGGCGTAAATGGAAGGTCCATTTATTTTTTTATTCGAGTTCCGTTTAAACGTTTGAAAAAAATTCTAAACGGATTTGATTTTGTTGACGTTTACACGTTTAAACGTTTAAAGGTCACATCCTTATAGCCAACGATTCAAAAAACGAACAAAACGAAACGCCCTAATATTTTAAGCATGCAAAAATCTTCGCTTTTTCTTCCTAGTTAAATTGAAGGATTTAATGATTTGGCGTTAAAAAGGGCATGCTGGCCATCTTGGCCGTGGTAAGTGTAAATTTGGAAGGGGAATTGCGGCCAAATCGGCAGGGCATGCCGCGAATGGCCGCGGTGGCCGCGGTTAAGATCGAGGCCTGCTATACCCCGTAAGACTAACACAAGACTCTGTGCATATGACAAGTTCACAAGGCAGTGTTCACTGTCAAGTGCATCAGGGGCCAATTTCACGGAGCTGCTAAGCACAAAAATTTGCTTAGCACAAAAACGTCTTGCTCATTAAAAACGAGTATCAGCCAAAATTCTACGTGTTTTTTATGCTAAGCAAAAAACCAGCTGATTATCAATCAAAAACAATGAAGATCATGTGAAAATTTGGTCTGTAACCTTGTTTTTACCAAGGACAAATTTTCATGCTAAGCAAATTTTTGTGCTTAGCATCTATGTGAAATTGGCCCCAGGGACTGCTGAGTAGCCTAATCTGTAACAAACTGCTTTCAGATTGGAAGTTTGTTTCTCACCGAGATGAAACCAGATATTATTTGTGTTTTTCTCAGATCGCGCTGGAGGGAAGCGCTTCTCTCAGCAGTTTGAGGATTCAGCGATCAAGCTGGAAGACTACGTGACCTCTCTGACCAAGGAGGTGGAACTGAGACGCAAGCTGTTTGACTTGCTCCAGAAGAGCGAGATCTTCTACGAGGCACAGTTTGGAGAGGCCAAAATAGTCGCAAATGTAAGCAATATTTTCATTCAGAGTGGGGAATAATTTTAAATGGCGTCTTCATGCGTGTTCAAAGATGAGGGATACTTTACTGTCAGGGTGGGGAAATTCAAATTATTGTTTTCCATGTAGCAGGTAGATTTTCCAAATTGTTCACCATTATAAAGTTTAAGGGCAGGTGAATTGTCTACAAGCTACTTGTGGCAAAAACAGTAATTGTTAGCATCAGCAGTCTATCCAACAGTGTAGAGCTTAATATTTTGTTTATGTTATTCTGGCACCAAACCTCTCAGTTAAAAGATGAAGAGGCTCTGTTATGTTCAATTTTTGTGATTTTTGTCATAGATTGTTGCAGTAAAAATTCTTTGTAAAGGGGCTAAAAATGTGAAAACCTTAACATGTTGAACTTGCAGGCATACAAGAATTTTGGCATGCGAGTAGCAAGCCTGAAGAAGAGACTTGAGGAACACAGAGTCTTGCTGCCGGATTCCTTTAGCCCCATCCCGTCCCCGACAATGGATGCTCCGTCACCTGGTAGGTCAGATCTAAGCAGTTTCTCCTCGCTCATAGAGAAGATACAACAGAGTATTCCAGTGCTTGTTATTGTTCCAAATTATTGCTACATACTTGTCTAACATCCTTCATAAAAAAAATGATTTCTAGATGGTATATGCATGCATGCAGGTCGGCCGTCTCGAGGCAAAACAATTCAACTCTAATGTGATTTGCACACAACTTACATTGTTTTGCCTTGAGACGGCCGCGGTGCATTGCAGTTGCACATTCAGTGTCGGACGCTGATTGTAGAGGTATGCCTAACCCAGTGTAAAAGACTCGGTTTGAGGGTCCTGTACCCATTCTAACAGATTCCAACAAAACTTTGGTGTTGGAGTTTGACTGGATGGGGATTGTTAGGGTTTAAGAGGGCCTCATGAGTATACTTTAATTTGTATCATGAATAATTGATCAGGTTTTACATAACAATTGTTGCCTCGCCCACAGGTGCCACACCTCCCCGAGATCCTAACTCCGACAGCATAGAAGTAGAGGACATGGAGCTATCGGACGAAGAGGAAGATCGTAAAGCGTGCACCATCATCGGTCAGTACCTCTTGTAATCTGTCTTCAGTCAAGCCTTTTAACAATTATTTCCAACATACATTTATAAAACATCCTAACATGACCTGAAATATTTATGGTTGTATACAATACTCGCTTATTTTGTAACTTTCAGAAAATAGATGGATTACGAGATTATTGCTTTATAGTAAACACTGTTACACTGATGTGTTTAAAGTTTTGTTTGTAGATGCTGAAAAAAACCACTTGTAGTCTGGTTCCCTGACTGTATTTCAGACAAAACAGAACTCTGTGGCCTGATCCATAATAATTCATTGGAGCAGGAGCCTGACTTAACCCAAAATAAATGTGTTGTTACTTATCAGCAGCGGCTTCATCAGGTGCCACCAGGAGAACCTCTCGTATCGCAGCACTCCGAAACAAGATAACGACCACCACATCCTCCACGGCAGGCATCAGTCATATCAGCACCATCACAGGTAAGAAGACCCTCCTCCCCCGTGACCACCACCACACCTCCCTACAGCCACATACATCCTCAAATGTATAAATGAAAAGATGAAAACACCTTCCGAAAGCTCTCAAAAAAGTCATACTTTCATTCTTATTGCAGATCATTTAGATTTTTCATCAATTTTTTTATTATTGCTTATTTTCTCTTTTGATAAAAAAATATTAAAATTGTTCCTTTGTTTTTTGTATTCAAAGGTGCTGGTTCTCGAAGTACTTTTAATCAGCCCCTCCCGAGTTACTCGCCATTCTCAACCGAGTCTCCTCCGACTGATTACTCTCCTTCGGACGACTACCTGCCGGTTCCAACCTCGACCCATAACTCCACCAGCAAGAAAACGGGAGGAGACGAGAATTACGGACAAATCAAGGATCGTCTCCTTCAGGTCATGCACGAGCCCCCCAAGCTACCGTCTTCGGTGAAACTCTTTGACTCTCCTGCTAGAATGGGGACCAAACGTTCCTCTAATCTACCACCTGTGACCATCCCCTCCTACACTCCCTCTCGGAAGGCGTTCGACCAACAGGTTAGCCCTATCATAACTGTTCCCCCTGCTGTACCAGCACCTGTATCACCCCAAAGTACAACAAACAAGTATGACCCCTTCAAAAATGAGTTCACAGCAAGTGCTCCAAGGTTTTACACCCCAATTAACAACCTTGCACCCCAAACCAGGCCACCATTGCAGCAGCAGCAGCAGCAGCAGCAGCCACCTTCACCACCAGATGATGATGATGATGATGTGTACGATCCAGAAATGGTCGACTACCTCCTAGAAATGCCTCTGGAAAAGAAAAAGAAGCCACAGTCTTCTTGCATCATACCTCTGACAGGAGGATTCCAGTCGCCCACAACAAAGGCTGAGGTCCACAAGGGTGTTGATGCAGTTGTCTACGGAAGCAGCAAACCACTTAGCATCCCCCCTGTTAGTCCCCCTTCAGTCCAAAGTAAATCTGGCTTGAAAACAACCAACAGAAATAAACCTGGTGGCACTCCGCTCCGAGATGAATGCAGCACTCCACCCAGCCAAGAAGACAGCCCCATGCTGAAGGCAGCTACTAGCAACCCAATTGAGTTCTTGACTAAGATCATCACCAGCTCCCGACAGTCCCCCGGTAATAATGCCCCTTCCTCGTCATTCCTGAGCAGTTTAAGCTTGTTGACACAAACTGTACAAAGTGCTGCTCAAAAGGAGAAGTCAGAACAACACTCGGCTGATACAGAGGGTGAAGAATCCTCCTCTCATGAGCCTCAGAATCCTCCCAAGACCCAAAATATTGATGCCAACCAACAAGCTTCGAAACAAAACAATGCCAGACCCTCGGGTCAGACACCTGTACCCTTTTCTATTGGTGCTCTTGTGAGCAGTTTCAAGGAATCGTCAACCACGGATGCCATGTCTGGAGCAAATAAAAGACAGATGAAGAAGACTGTAGCCCCCTTCCAGACAAGCTCAACCACAGGGGTTTCAACAGAACCTCATGATACCCCAGCAAGGTCAACTGCATCCAATGTGAAGCAGAACCATGCCAATGCAGGTGGTTGGACTCCAATGCCATTCTCCATCGGTGCGCTTGTCAGCAGTTTCCACGAGGAATCAAAGCCACCTACTGCCACTGCGGTTTCGACATCTTTGCCAGTCAGCAAGAGTGCACCATTTGGGCCAGCTGTTTATCAGAAACCCAGCAAAGTGCCCCTGTGTCAAATTATGAATATGACAGCCCCCAGCACCCTTGCAGTCCCGCTGGCAACCGTCAGCTCAGCAGTAACAGCAAAACCCTCTGAGACGATGTCAGATGCATCAGCCGGTGCCAGCACGTTGGCTGATGAAACCGATAGTCTAACAAATTCCCTCATGGCTCGACTAATGCAACACAAGACAAAAGGGCCGCCAGTATTCACTCCGCCTGTTACTTCAAACATCACACCCGGATTTCCCGCCCAACCTCCAAATTTCCAATCACTTATTTTGGAGCCGCCTCCACCACCACCCTTGCCACCTGAAGAGCCAATGGACAGCATTACAAGTATACCACTGCCTCTCCCAGAAGACCCAATGCCACCGGCAAGACCCTTAACCCCTGGTGGTCCTCCTCCTCCTCCTCCTCATCCCCTAGGAGGTCCTCCACAACTGCTACGTGGTCTACCTTTTCCCCCAGGTGGCCCACCTCTGCTCCAAAGTGGCCCTCCACCTTTGCCCCCAAGTGGCCCTCCACCTTTGCCCCCAAGTGGCCCACCTTTGCCCTCAAGTTGCCCACCTTTGCCCCCAAGTGGCCTACCCCCTCTGCCTCCAAGTAGTCCACCTCCAAGTGGCCCACCTCCACCCGCACCCTCAAATCGTCAACCCTCCACCCCTAGTGGGACACCCAATTTCAGTCAACCCCCACCTCAAAGTACACCACCACCTTCGGTCGCTCTACCTGTACCTCCAAGTGGCCCTCCTTTCTCTCTAAGTGGCCCTCCTTTCTCTCTAAGTGACCCTCCTCCACATCCTAGTGACCCTTCCCTGCACCCCACTGGTCCTGCCCCACACACCACTGGCCCTCCCCTACACCATAGAGGACCTCTTTCACACCCTAGTGGGCCTCCTCCATGTCCAAGTGGGCTTCTTTCACGCCCTAGTGGCCCTTTTTCATGCCCTACTGGCCCTCCTCCACATCTCAGTGGGCCTCCTCCACGCCCTAGTGGACCACTTCCACACCTAAGTGGCCCTCATCCACACCCTAGTAGGTTTCCTCTACGCCTTAGTGGCCCACTTCCACACCCTAGTGGGCCGCCTCTATACCCTACTGGCCCACCTTCACACCATAGTGATCCTCCCCCACGCCCTACAGATATTTCCCCACACCCTATTGATCCTTCCTCACACCCTATCACTCTGTCCCCACACCCTATCGATTCTTCTCAACACCATAGTAATATTCCCCAACAACTTAGCAGCCCTCCCCTTAAGTTGCCCAATCCTGGGCCTCCCCGATTTCCTGGAGAATTCTCACATAATGTAACTGGCCCCGAGACTGTGTCTGCTCTTTCTGCCACCACCAGAAATGCGGTCCCCAGAATGCAAATTCGTGCACCACCTCCTCCTCCTGGACCCCCACCTCCAAATGCCAAGCGTGGAGGAAGCACACTCACCCAGGCGATTGCCGGGCCACCAACGTCAATACCCAACAAGGTGCAATCCAGTGACACTCCGCCAACCTCCCCTCAAGAGCTTGCATCAGATGCATTAGCTCATACTGAGCACCAACCATCTTCACCAGCCTCTACCAAAGGACCTGTCAACCCTGAACAGAATCAGCCAGCAGAGCCGCCACAACCCACATCGCCCATACCTGTAGTTGGCACGATCCAAACAAGGAGTATTCCGGTCTTAGGCCAATCAAAGTCTGCTAAGGACATGTGGGAAAAACCACCTGTACCGTCGCGGTTAGCAGGAGTAGTAAGTCGTTATAATGAATTTCCAACACAGCCCTCTGAAACGATTGATTACTCCCACAGCAGACCTATCGAGACCGTGGAGAGGAAACGCATGCCGCAGCAGGAAAGGTTTCGCGAGGATAAACCCCCAAGTGAGGTCTTTAGGACGACAGAGCAGCGACATGACTTGAAAAGAGACAGATACCCCTCCTTTCCCCATAGTAACTCTAGTCGAGACGAAGGGTACAGTATTGGAAGAGGAAGGGGCTACACAAATCAGTTATACAGGCAAGACTCTGATCCAGATTGGGGCCATGGACACCGTTATGATCGGCATCCTGCAATGGAATTTAGGAGTCATCATGTTCCAGAAACTGAACTCGACTACGAGCGGGATCGTAACATGGGTCGCAGACAGGATTTTAACCGGCCTGGGGCTCAGCAACCGGCAAGTAGTTATGAACAGTCTCATTTTAGGAGCACCAAGCAGCTGATTGAGAACGAACTGAGTGCATTGGCAGGCGATTTGCAACCAAAAGGGAGAGGGGCTCCTATCTCTACATTAGAAGGCCGATCTGAGAGAGGAAGGCATGCTAGTGATTATGCAAGCCACAGAAGGGGAGAACCCCATTTCTGGAGAGGAGCAACCAAGCGTGCGGGGCAGCCTACATGGGGTCAACCCCCACCTCACTATAGATACTAAAAATTGTTCAAAAAGTGAAGTCTTTTTATCCAAGTTGTATTTTATAAAGTTCCACTGACTATGTATTCTGGACAAAACAGTTGACTCTTATTTTAAAAAGAGGCCAATTTAAGCAAAGGTTTGGAAAAAAACCACTAATTCTTAATCTTTTTTAATATCCTCACTCGGTTTCATTGTTAGCAAAACAAAAATTAATTCATAAATACCTTAGACATAAATTGGTTTAGAGCCTATCACCTGAGTTGTTTGAAATGAGCGATAAAGACAGGGTCAGTTTTAAACACTTGTTTAAAACCAACCAGCCCATATGTATTCCCTTGTTAATTTACAGTTCATGCAAGGAAAATATTTTGAGACTTCAGGTTTTTTTCCCATTTAGGTTCGAAGTAGGGAAGAAATAAGTGTTTTCAACTCAAATGTTGGATATTGTGTACTACTATATTTGATTTAACAAGTAACTAAGGACAAACAGATTTTTACAGAAATTCAAATTTTTATTTCTTACTAAGGCAATTTCTCACAGTAACAAAATGTGAGAAGTGTAAAGTTGTGTACATGTACATTTACTAAATATTTAATATACTAAATGTATATGTAATTGGAAGATTTGAGGTTTTCATTCCCAAAAAGTTTGTTGTCAAGTTTAACCCCCCCCCCCCCCCCCCCCCCCCCACCTAAAGGAAAATCCCTACTTTTTGAGAAAGAAATCCCACCCCTTTAATGTTGAATATTTAGCTATCTTCAAAATAACCACAAATAATAACAACGAAAACCTTATTTTGTAAAATTGATCTTGAAATTAGGTACATGTATTTATAAATGCTGTTTACTATACATAAACAAAGTTAGTAATGCTCATTCCATGCATAAATTAGTGCCATGCAAAACAGTTGTCTCGTTCTTTTTCTTCTTTTTTATAAAAGAGTTGTAAAATACAAAAATTGATAAAATCACTAATCACATTTTGATGGTAATGCACCTTTTTTTTATTAAAATATTAATAAAGGCAATTGGATCAGCGAATTTTCTCTTATTAACTTTTGTATGTCATAAAACAAAGAATCGCACTGCAACATAGAGTATAATGATGCATGAAACTAACCCCTGGGTTTTTGGAGAGGGGGGGGGGGGGGGGGGGGGGGGGGTTGCGTGTCTGGGTGTCTGGGTGTAATGGGGGCATCTGGAGGTGAAGTCTAGATCTGGTACCAGCCAGGGTCGTTGTTTATAGTAACTGTCGGCTTTCCATACACAATGGCAGAAAGTTGTTGTAAACTAAAAAAGGTTATATATGTACCATTCAAACACAGCAAAGTTCAGGCAGGAAACGCTGACCGAAATTTTAAAAAAATAAACAAACCTTTAAAAGAGTATATTACATGCGTAAAATTGTGATATGTCAAGCTTTTAAAATTATATACATGTATCGCCTCTTTTGCAAATAAGAGGTTTATTTCCAAAATGCAATATATTCATTTGAAAAATGTGATAAAACACGGCTGTCATTGTTCGCTTTTGTTTAACATATGCAGTGGTCGTCGACAGGAGAGAATTGAACACAAATGAACAAATGTACATCGCGTATTTGGAAATAAAATCTTTAATTATTACAAGACGGCAGAGTTGTAACAAAAACGGACTGTTGTGACTCAAGTTGAGTCTGAGTTAATTCGAATCATAAATATTTGAATACTACACAATAAATAAACACAGAAACATGTTGTATCATGGAGGAAGAAAAACAGACGACCATCTGATACCATGTATGTACTTGTGTACGTAATTATTCACTAACATAAACGACCGGCACCGGCGTAAGTCATTGCAAATATTTTTTCGCAAAGTTTTGCTCCTATTTAGGGGGACTCTGGTCTAGTAGCCTTAACCCCACCCACAACAAACCTTTCTGACACAAAATGTACCTTTCCATTCGCAGTTCCTTAAATTAAAGGGGTTACTGTGATACGCTAGACGTTTTATATATTGGAGTATTGTACTGTGTGGGGAGGAAGGTATACTTCTCCGAAACGATAATATTCTAAACAAAATCTCAAAAGAGCCACGCGCGGATAATCCGTACCGTCCTGATCACCCTGTCAGAGGATATGTTTGCTGGTCTTATTTAGGCTCCTTTTACTAAAAGAGTTAAGTCCAAACATTATATTCTTGTCTTCAAAAGTCTTGACAAAATGACTCCTTTGTATATGACAAATCTTTTCACACAACTTACAGTGATTCGCAAAACAAGGCATTTACCCCAGGACTAAAAGTTCATTTCGCAAAAAATAATGCTTCGCCAGGGCTCCCACCGGGAGAAAAGGTCTTTGATAAATGATGGGACTGCCCTGGTTAAATAAAAACGAAATAAATTAAAGCCACAAGTTTCGCTGTGAGTGGTTCCAATATTTGGAATAATCTGCCCGAACAATTGCGAACATTGGACTCCCATAAGCACATATAAATCGGAGCTCCGTAATTTACATCGTAAGATATTATGCAAATTGCGCTGATCTATATCCACGGAGTTAAGTTATAACTTGGTTGCCACTAGTATGTGGAGCCGGATAGGAATGTCCCCTTTTTTTTTTTTTTTCCCGAATTTTTTTTTTTCGCCCATCCCGTAAATCAAAATTGGCCCCAAACAGGACTGTTCCAAAAGTTAATGTACAGACATAAAAGAACAAAAGTATTCCTGTAAATATTCTGTTTGTATTTGTTTGTAAATGTTGTACATGTACATGTATGTATTTTTGTTAGTTGTCAGTTTACGGTTTTACTGATGACTTTTGATGTATTTTTGTACATGTATATCAAAGTTTATTTATTAATTAATGTTTGGGCACACCCTTAGAAAATAAATATAATAAATAAATATATATATAAACGCGTAAATAAATGCATTAAAAGGGTACAAGATATAAACGCAATTTTTTTCGAGTCGACTTTAAAAACAAAGTTGGTAAAAAAACAGAGGGCGGTAGACTCTGTAATTCGCCATGATAGGTCCTCTTCAAATTCCTGGCTTCGTTTCGTATTTGGCTTAAGGCAATTTTAAATTTCCAACTGCAATATCTCCACCCACATTCTGGTGCCTGATATGCTATATTCGAACTCGGAAACATTCAATCGAATGTTGTGAACCCAAAAGTTAAACTATTCTCATTGCTTCTTAGAATTTTTAAATTCGGAAGCGAAGCCAGGTCTGAAACAAAGCAAAGGTTTTGAAAAGGCCACGCGTTAAAAATAATTATGTAGTCAGGTCGACCTTCAGTTTTAGTTTAAGCGTTTACATATTAGTAGTTAACTTTGGGTGACGGCCACGGATATCGGAAAAACGTGCACGACGACGCGACACAGTGCTAGTGCGCGGAGCGGCGAGTTACGTTGGTGGACGTGGATTGTGATGTGACAGGCCAGGATGTCTTGAAAAGTCTTGGGGCCGGGAGTTTTCATGGAAAGTTTACACCCACTTGCAAGTACGGTACGAAAGAAAGATACATTTGGCAACATTCGAAGGAATCGGTGGTTATATCATAAAGGAATAAGAAGTATCTTGTTCAGGAGAAGGACCAGTCTTGGATGATTGAAACAAAGTTTAGAATAGAACTTAGAAGTTCTACAGTTACAGACACAGTCAGACGGGACCATGGCGTGATTAATGGGCCTGCAGCACATTTATGTACTTGAGTAACTCGAGCGCTGGAGCGCGGCTGGTACAGCGGAACTGCACGGTAGAGTGGGTGAACGCGCGTTTCTTGTGAAGTGGCCACCAAAGTCATCAATATTTGTCATCTTTTTAGTAACAGTTATTCTGTTTCAAGTGAATCATTGGCGCCATGAATTACTGCTGCACGCTATGATGAGGTATGCTTTATGTCCATTGGGTTTGAGAAAGGGGAAAGAGGTACACGTAGGTACCGAACGGACCATTTGAAGGGAACATTTTCTGGTCGTTTCCGCGCCCGGATATGATATAAACTTGTGTTTAATATTCTCCAGCGCTACAACATGCTAGGTGAATCTCCCCCAAATGTCATGAGCATTTGTAAGCTGGAGATACTCAAGCTACTCAGCATATGTGCAGTGGAGCAGGAGTGTAACGACAACGGTCTGGCCGTTTTCACGCATTTACAATACATTTATTGTACATGATCATGGTCATGGTAATAGTCTGACAGTTCCGGTTCACTTGATTGAATACAAATTCATTCATTTCAATTCAACTGTATTAAGTGTAACACAAATATTTTCTGCAAATTTTTTTCCCAGTAATTTGAAGCCAATTTTGCAATTGTCACTCAGGAAAAAGACATTTTGAAAATTGCTAAACCATTCCGCTGACCCCTGATCTGGTTTGCTCCATGGGCGAATTATCCACTTGTTTTGTAACTGGCCTGTGAATCGAAGCACACAAAGGCAAAATTCTGGTTTTCTGTAGAACGTATTTAACGCTTATCGTTTGTTCTTCACTTTTTTTTGTATACCTACTTGATGTGCTGGTATTGATGTAGTGAAGTATAATAAAGTCAACGATTGCAGCTGGCTGGCTGAATCTTAATATTGTCAATGATTGCAGCTGGCCGGTTGGATCTTTGGCATGGATATACCGTATTCACACGTTTTTCACAGTGTTAACAGAATTATTCAGATGTTATGATGACCTCAACATTAAAAACAATCACTAAAGCAAAGCGAGTGATATCTGACCCTAAAACTAGCTAAAATATATCAGGTTTGTTTTCAGCATAATTTGGACTTGAAACTGACTACGAAATAGATGTTGCTTTACACTTGGTTTTTAACATGCATGTTCTTTTTGTTTCTTCAAATATAGCATCTTTTTTAGCTGTGGTAATAAGCCGCGTTGAGGGGCAGCAGGTGTGGTGCATAAAGTGCAGTAACCAGCCATGACTGTGCGGTGTACATATACATTGAGACGTATAGGCAAACGAGAAGTGTGCATCCTTCTTTTTAGTTTAACTCTCGGATTTCTTCTGGCGACATGGCTCCGTGCTCCCCCGGACTCCCAACGAAAACACACCTTAGTAGTTAAGCGATGCAATGCAACTCTAAACACACAAGCAGCGTCGCAACAAGCAACACTTCCCTCATCGTTACCAAAGAATGTTATTTATATTGGAGTCTTGACTGCTCAGAAATATCTCGGCACCCGAGCGCTTGCCGTCAACAGAACTTGGGCGCGTACCATTCCCGGCCGAGTGGAGTTCTACTCCAGTGCAACTTCGATCGTTGATCCGCAGCTGAACCTCCCCGTCATCAGACTACAAGGGGTGGATGACTCCTACCCGCCTCAGAAGAAATCCTTTCTGATGATCAAATATATGCACGACAATTTCATTGACAAGTACGAGTGGTTCATGCGTGCTGATGACGATGTGTACGTACGCGGAGACCGTTTGGAGCCATTTTTGCGTTCCATCAACAGTAGCGAGCAATTGTTTATTGGCCAAGCGGGGCTAGGCAAGCAAGAGGAGCTGGGACTGCTCAACTTGGATTCCGGAGACAACTTCTGCATGGGTGGTCCCGGTATGATCTTCAGCCGGGATACATTACGAAAGGTGGTACCCCACATCAGCTACTGCCTTAAGAACATGTGGAGTATCCATGAGGATGTGGAAGTAGGACGGTGCATCAAGAGGTTTGCTAAAATCGACTGCACTTGGGCATATGAGGTTTGTATGATACACATTGTTTTTTGTAAGGCGGGTTCGTCACAAGTGCGAAAGAAAACAAAAATTGCTGACTTGTGGCGTCAGTCGTGTCATTGCAAGTTGTCGCTTTAGAACAATTTGAGATTAGAGGTCAAAGGTCATTTTAGGGGTCATTGGTGGTCCAAGGTCATTTAGGGGTCATTAGAGGTCATTATAGGTCATTGTTTTTTATGTTAAAGTTTCAGGGTAAGTTTTTGAAATAAATCTATAACCTTTTACATACTTTAAGGGATTTTGATGAAACCTGGATGGCATTATTTATATGTTATTAACTGAATGATGGCAAGGGTATGGTTCAGAATCAACCACGCGTGTAATTGATTGACTATTCTTCCCTGATCAACATTTTTTAATGAAAGATTTTTAATGTTGCTACACAAGACGTACAGACTGAAGGCAGACCCAAGTAACCAAACAATGTGGGGATTGTGAGCATTTTTAATGTTCCATAACAGAGTTTATGACGCATGATTTGATGACTGTACAGTATGTGTGTGTACAAATTATGTGCACTCTAATTAGGATGTGATCATTGGAGGTCTTCCATGATCCAATGCCATGTGGCTACACTAATCAAGCACTGGTCACTCATTGCGTGATGACTGACCATTGGTCATAATGTGTTAGATAATACTAGCCAACTCTGTTGAGTTTTATTTGAACAAATTGTTCCTAAAGGAAGGGTACCGTCAGGTGATGTACTGCAGGGCGGAAAATACAACCGTTTCTGGAGTAAATTGATTACATCCTCTGCGAATTGGGTTGGATTGGAGGACACCGTTTGACCTTAAGCGTTTTAATAAATAATGTAAATTGATGCACTCGGCTATAACCTAAGCATCCTGGAAGTTACTACATGTACCGGTACATGTATTCCCATCATACATGTACCAGTTGTGACTTACAAATATACAAACAAAAGAAATAAACTATTACTTGTTATTATTGCCTGTTGAATAATTTAATATGAATCCAATTGCTACATATTTTGGTTTGCTATTTCTCTGTAGTGATTTATGCAACAGATAAGCCCACATGAAATATATAGAGCAAAGCTTCATCTTCTGTAAAATAAAGGCTGTGTTCAAATTAAGTGCCTACGGCTAGCAATAACACTTATACTGTACTATAGAAAGTGGTATCAGCCGCTTTCATAATTATTGCTAGCCACAGTCAAGTTTGCAATTAAATAGAAAATAGTATACATTCTGCAACTATCTATAAAGCAACCAACCAAATTATTGTTCAAAAGCTTACTTGAAGTACTGTACTAAAGATATTAATGAATCCAAACTTCCTGTGAAATATTTGGTTGAGTTTTAAATATTTGGTTTTCTAAATCGAAACCGAATAGTGGAATGAAAACCGAATATTAAAAAATTTGGTTTTAAAACTCAGCACTAATAAAAACGCATTTATAACCGAAAATTGGTGTACATTTACTACAGTGTATAACTTTAATGTACCGGTATGTATCACCGGTATCACACAGGATGAGGCAATGCTCCAGACAGACAGGTACCAGTAGAATAGAATTTGTGGTCACATCTACAAACTGTTACTTCCTGTGTGGCCAAGGTTATAGCCTGGTCAAGAGACTACAAGCATGTGTTTCATGATGGCCACAATCCCACAAAGGATTTTGAACTAGTGGTCAAGTAAAGTTAATTTATAGCAAGTAGGTAAACACACTTGGCAGTGCATGGTACTGTGTTGCAGTGGTACTTGCTCTGCTCTGCTCTGCATGGGACCTTACCTGGGTCAAAAGGTGTAAAGATTGTGTACTTATACCGCTAGGATCTATCACTTCACAAAATAGGTGAACATTCTTTATGGAACCATGGAGGATCGGAACTCATGCCCAGATGCTCAGATTGAAACTCTCAATTCCTTTGTCTAGTCTGTATGACACTCAACATTGTTAAATTAACCCTAACCCCTTGAGTAAGGTTTACTCAAAAGTATCCTGAATCCACCGTAGTCCACTAATAATGTTTGCCCCAAAATGTTGGCGTTGGTGACTGCTTTAGATGGCTCAACATGTTGAATCCATCAAAACCTTGCAGTACCGCTTAGTCTTAAAATCCTCATTCCATCAGATTCCACCATCAATATGGACTGGAGGTATCCTGAATCCGCCAAACCCCTCTAAAATAGAAAACTTGTTTTTAAAATAATGAAACATTTAAGTTTGAATTTATCATCCATATTTAGGACTGTTCATGGTTTAGATCGCGAAAAAACAAAGATAACATAAGAATAACTGCTCGACGCCGGTTAAAAAGTGTTTTTCTCGGCATCCATGATTGTAAAACTTCGGACAGCTCAGTTAAACTATATTTACTATAAAATACAACACCCCAAATCTACTTATTCATGATAATGGTGTATACTACCTTTAAATATTTGTTTTTATTTTAATAAAAAACTTAAAATCAAAGGACATTTTCCCACACAGGAGCAGATCAACTAGACATGCGCCGTTTAGGTTCACCGTGTAAACGGGGACACCAAATTTTAAAAGTCCTATAGCCGGCGGGTCGATTGTGCCTGGAAGTTTAATCTTGACCTTTTTGCAAGAGACTTGCATACTATGTATGTACATACATGGTCTATTGCCAGGCTTACAAAATATACAATGTACAAATATGTGTGAACCTATGTAAATACTGTATGCTGGGTTTACAGCCAGCACACAGCCTGCAAAGAATGTTGAAACCTGACACAGTGCAAACATGTTGAAAAGACATAAACCTAGGACTGAGAAACATTACCCATTTTGTTAGTAAATACTCAACTTTCTATAGACTTTATAGCAGTACACAACCGCTAAAGTGGGAGTCAGGGTACTACATGCTTTCCCACAGCCCTGCTTGGATCTCACCCATCTCTGACCTACATACAATCATAGCTGGTGGTCTACCAACACCTAAATGTCACAGATTCCATAGTTAATTCTGTGTAGCTGGGGGCAGCAGCTCAAGATATCAATGTCTCTCCAAGAGTTTGTTCGTTATAAGTAACAAACGTTTGTATTATGTAGTCGGTTTATTCTCACTTCTGCACATAACTCGGCATCTTGGCAACTGTCGACATAACATTTGTACTACCAATACTCGGTCCTAAAGTAACTGGCACCTTCACAAAATCAACTGCGAACAATTGCATTGTTTACATGAGTTAAAAGTCCCGCAAACGCCATGCTTACCACTGCAATTTCAAGGCAAAATTACTATCGTTTCTTCTTGAAAGCAAATTTTCAAGCATTTCAGCTGCATCTATACATGTAGATCTAAAATTTGGACAACTATTTGACAACTATTTTTTCGATAGCTGCCCGATTAAAAATTGAACAAAAATCTAAACCATTGTCTTGCTTTACTACACATGCGTGGTTGTGCAAAATATAATACCAAGTGAGATACTTGATTTGATTCTAGGGATCGGCTGCAATTAGTCAAACAAATTCAAAACCCAATAGTAGACCAAGATTAATCACTTAAGCCGTGTTCGCACTGGACTTTTTTTGGGGAAGGTTTTACTGAGACGATGATAAAATAAAAAAAGGTCAAATGTACCCATTTGCGCGCGTTTGCTTTTTTCCGATGCATCAGCGTGCCCGCACGTAAACAATGCAAAGAGCGCATGCGCGGTGTTTGTGTGTAGCATAAAATCGCAGTAGGGGGCCAGATAAATGTTTTCCTGAGACGCTTTTACCGACTCGCGCTGTTCGCACTGGACTTATCGTCTAGGGAAAATCGACCTGGGACATTTTCCCGGGCAGCAGTTGGCCGGTAGAAGTACCCATTGGACTCGGGAGAAGTACCTGAGAGGAAAACGTCCTAGGCTGTCCGCACTGGACTTAAAATGGGAAAAGTACCCATCGTCTAGGTATGTTTTATCATAATAAGTCCAGTGCGAACAGGGCCATTGTAAAGCGTTTACCATTACATTCCTACCCATGCTTCTACCCATGGAGCAATAAACTAGTTTATTGCTCCATGTTCTAGCATAGAGCAAGGTACATCATGTGTACAAAGTTAATCACCTTTTTGTTTCAGCTGTCTTGTCCTTGAAATTTTTGGGAGAAGGGAAACCCCTTGATTAATTTGTCCTTGCTTTTTATCAGTAAATCTCTTCTTCCTAACAGCTGGGACTGCCAACAAAATGCTGATTCAGGGACCATCAATGGCAAGGGTTTATGTGACCTCCCAGGCTCCCTGGTGTTGGCCCTTGTCTTGTATGTTAGTAGGGGTACAATCATAGTGAAAGGTGGTATAATAGAAGCATATTGCTGCAAAGAATTGGCACATTGTGATACAAACAAACAAGACCAGTCTCTATACAATTCAATATTTCTTTGCAGAATTGTTTCTTTGTTTTCTTTTCACACTACAGGTACTGCAGCGATTCAGTAATATTCTATGGCATATACGTTGTAACTTTTTCTTTGCAGAACCTTTTCTTAGCAGAACATTTTCTTTGCAGAACTTTTTTTCTTCTTTTTTTTCACACTACTGCAGCGATTCAGTAATATTCTATACGTTGTAACTTTTTCTTTGCAGAACTTTTTCTTTGCAGAACTTGTTCTTTTTTTTCTTTTCACACTACTGTAGCGAATCAGTAATATTCTTTGGCATACGTTGTACATACGTATTATTTAGTACATTGTTTGATTGTCAAGTACACGTATACATACAGTATCGTAGCAGTACATAGTTTCTCCTCATTTTTTTCCCACTTGGGTTGAAAGCATCTTAACTTTATTGAAATCAAACATAGGACGAGTCCTGAGTTAAGACGAGTAACTCTTCTTAAGACACGTCTTGGCATTTATTGAAATCGACTGCTGGATTAAACTCATGAATTGATCCAAACTGACAAAACAATGTGAATTAGAAATCAGTTGCTGAGTCATTTTGAAGACTAAAGAATGTCTTTGCATACAATGTGCATACTTTGCATGATGTACAAGTGTACATGATGTACATGTACATAGGACAATGCCTGAACATATACATATACATGTACCAGTACCACGTTTTGGTACCACCAGCTGTTGGAACATGTTGGGTAGACTTCCTGGGCTCAAAATTAAATTTCCTCTTTCTGTGGTCAGGTCTGGTTCCTGCCCTTGGTTCCACTGTTTACTTTGTGTTTCTGTGTGGTACTGGACATGCACAATAAACTATGCCTCAATGCTAAAATTAGTATTATTTATTCTGCCAAATTCCAAACGCACAAGCAATCCACAAAATGAAGTGAATTAACTAAACAAAACAACCCAATTCAAGCTGGCCAGGAAGTAAAACACTGTGACTTGAAAGCCTGTCAATCTAATTATAAAGTATAACTCATTCTAACTTGCAATAGATTCAATATAAGTTAGGATGAGTTACTCTTCGTAAGATTGATCTTAAGCCCTGTTCGCACTGGACTTATTATGATAAAACATACCTAGACGATGGGTCCTTTTCCCATTTTAAGTCCAGTGCGGACAGCCTAGGACGTTTTCCTCTCGGGTACATGTACTTCTCCTGAGTCCATGGCAGTGGGTACTTCTACCGGCCAACTGCTGCCCGGGAAAACTTCCCCGGGAAAACTTCCCTAGACGATAAGTCCAGTGCGAACAGCGCGAGTCGGTAAAAGATTCTCAGGAAAACGTTAATCCGGCCCTCCAGTGCAAGGTCATGCTACACAAGACACCGCGCATGCGCTCTTTACGTGCGGGCGCGCTGATACATCGGGGAAAAAAGTGCGTGCGCGCAAATGGGTACACCGGGGTCAATGCAGAAAGGTCACGCAAAGCGCCCTCACGAGTCATTATAATGACAGCTCGGCTACTTCTCCCACGGTCTCGGTAAAATTTTCCCGTGTCGAAAGTCCAAGTGCGAACAGTGGTAACATTTGACCATTTTTTATTTTACCATCGTCTCAGTAAAACCTTCCCCCCAAAAAGTCCAGTGCGAACACGGCTATAGCATTGGTGAAATCGGCCCCAGTGAACACCAGCATGTTTAGTGTTCACATTTTACATAGTTGTGCAACCTTTGTTGATCAATCAACCAATCAATCAATCAATCAATCAATAAATAGTGTTCACATTTTACATTTTAGTGTTCGCATTTTACACTTTAACACGACAAGTTAGCTTGTAATTCATAGCATCTACAAGTTAGCTTGTAATTCATAGCATCTACAAATATGCTAGTAAGGGAATAAATGTGTGTTCGAGAGGTTTTAATCACTCTGTTTAATACCGCTTGGAGTCTGGGTGCTGATAATTACCCGAGCCGAAGGCGAGGGTAATTATCAGCACCCAGACTCCAAGCGGTATTAAACAAAGTGATTAATACCGACCGAACACACATTTATTCCCATTCATAAATACCTTTTTTGTAAAATTCAGCCCAAAAAGCCCCGAAAATCACGGAAAATTGTCGCAAGTAAATTTCGGTGTTTCGCCATTCTGTGTGTGTCAAATGACATGTTTCCGCCTCTGTTGCTCTACACAATACATGCAATAAAGCGTATTTACTAGGAACCAGACTATTACTGCCATTGGCAAACTCGTTTCCAGGGTGTCGAGCTGTACGCGCCCACCACCACCCTACTATTGGAGACGATGTACGGTTGGAAATAAAGTGAGCCCTGGGGACGGGTATAATGCGACATCGCGTGACGTATTTTGTTGCCCGTTGGTTTTAAACACTTCCAGCCATGTCTTTATCGTCCGTTTAATACCGGCCACGTGACGGGCTCTCGACCAATAGGAATGTCCAAACTGTCCCAGGTATTTATGAATTTGTATTCATAGGATCCAATGTATTGACTGGCTGCATGTCACATAATTATAACAACAAATGTTTTGAACATGATGAAAATAAGGTGATGAAATTAGGGCATGATGATGACTGACATTTTCCACCTGTACATACTGGATTTGTTAGTCAAGGTTCCCTTCTGGCAAAAACATAAAGGTTATTAAGGCCTGGGTGACATGATTTATGGGGGGTTATATCCTACTGGTACCTATGCTCCTCCTACTGTGTGCAAAAAGGTTGGAAACCAGTGCTTCCGTAGATTACACTGACAAATGGTGTACATCCATGTGGGAGGAAGTGGGCAGATTATATATGGATTGGGTGTTTTGAGTTGTTATAAACAAGGGGAGAGAGAGAAAATGAACATAAAGTTTGCACACACCAGTAGTACTGGCTGTCAATAGTACCGTTACATGTACAATATTTGTGTGTGATATCTAGTTAAACAAAGATACTGACAATTTGGGAGACTGTCAACATAGGGCAAAATAGCTCAGTTGGTAGAGCGCTGGTCCGGTATTGCGGAAGTAGCAGGTTTAAGTCCTGCCTTGCCAATTTCTTCGCTCACTTTTAAATGTACCTAGTCAGGTTCCCTTGTGGTTTATTGTGTGTTATAATTGTGCAATGTTCTGTTCCTTTTCCTATAGATTGATTTTCATTGTTATTTTATTAGTTTCATTCAAACCATATTTATTGGCCAGTCAAGCTTCCAGATGTTGAAGCATTCATGTTGTTCCAATTAACACTCTATTATTGGTGATGCTGAGCTATCAAGTCTCCCTCTGTGTGTTTAGAGGTGTTGTGTCTAGCTTCCGACCCTCTACTGTGTTCCTCTACTGTGTTCCTCTACTGTGTTTAGTCTGTTCTGTGGTTGTCTACCCTCATTTTCATGGCCGCCTCTCAGCATGCATGACTTCCTGCTGTGTCCCTGGGGCCAATTTCACTGAGCTGCTAAGCACAAAAATTTGCTTAGCATAAACATTTGTCCTTTGTAAAAACAAGGTTACAGACCAAATTTTCATGTGATCTTTATTGTTTTTGATTGATAATCAGCTGTTTTTTTGCTTAGCATAAAAAACACGTAGAATTTTGGCTGATAACTTGTTTTTAATGAGCAAGACGTTTTTGTGCTAAGCAAATTTGTGTGCTTGGCTGATCCATGAAATTGGCCCCCTGGTCCCACACAAATTTTGAGGCCTCTTCACACAATGTAAAATCTCTGGATGGTTGGACACAGGTCAGACACATGGAAACTAGACTGACCTTTTCACACTGCAACATTTCAACATGGCACTGATCTGTGAGAGTGCTCAATATGTGTCGAAACTAACCCTGCTCAGAAGTTGGGTTGAGAGCTAACAAACCTCAAAATGTTTGACATGCCCGTCTATTTATAAATACATCTACATGTAACCTCTGTGAATTAATTTGATTAGAAATGGTTTGGAACCATGCGTCAGCAAAGAAAACTTTAAAAGACCCAAAAATGTGCATTATGTTGTCTGTTTTCCCCCCAAACAGAAAACGTAATATCAATTGAGCAAAACTTCAATACAGTAGGCCTTGTTGTTAAACATCCTATTTAACATTTTGACCAATTTTGTAGCATCAGAATAAATTAAAATATATTTACTTCTATTCTATTTTTTCTCTGAAAACACAATACACAAACACAGTAATTGCGGTCTTTATAATATATTCGTATGCAGACACAATTGTAAAATAATTAATAAGATTTATTGTAAACACCTTTATAAAAGAATGGTTCTTGGAAACGTTTGACTTGGCGATCATCACCGAAATCACCCTAGTAACTATTGAAATATTAACTGTATTTGTCTCTAATTCAATAAAGCTAAAAGCCACTAATGAAACCAACTGTGCCTATTGTATCTTTGACAAGCTGAACAATTACTGCTCTGTTTGTTTTTCAAGTTGACAGTTGTGAATATTGTACTATCAATCAGTCGCCCAAATGACGATTAAGCTCTCCGTATTGAGGCAGGCAGTTTGCTTGAGAAATTATTAAAAGAACAAAAGTGTTCGCTCATAATACTTTAGGTAGCCCTACCACCTCAAAATGAGCGGTTGGAGTTGGCTCATTTACATTACAAAAAGAACGTTAAGCTTGCGAGCTGTCTTTTGAAGACAAGTTGAGTGGTTATTTGGTTTTCACTAGTACAGTACATGTAGATCAAATAATTGGCAATGTTGTCAACAACATTGTATAGATGCTGCAGTCATTAGGCTATGAAGCTTACGCTCGAGTGAGAAGCATCATTCAGTCATTTGCAAGTGAAATTTGAGTAATAGGGCAATTATAGGGCTAATCTCTGATAGAGCATAGAGCAAGAACGTTTCCTTCCTTCAGCTGATAATTTTCTTTCCCTGAGGCAACTTATTTTCTGTGCAAGTACTGGTACATGTAGTCTGCATATTTTGACTTCTGCAAATCATATTGAAATTGGAGGATTCAGAACGGTTAGGGTTAAAGGTGGAACACGGCTATACCGAGCATTGGGCTATACCGAGCATTGGGCTATACCGAGCATTGGGCTATACCGAGCATTGGGCTATACCGAGCATTGGGCTATACCGAGCATTGGGCTATACCGAGCATTCGGCTATACCGAGCATTCGGCTATACCGAGCATTCGGCTATACCGAGCATTCGGCTATACCGAGCATTCGGCTATACCGAGCATTCGGCTATACCGAGCATTCGGCTATACCGAGCATTCGGCTATACCGAGCATTCGGCTATACCGAGCATTCGGCTATACCGAACATGGGGCTATATACCGAGCATTCGGCTATATACCGAGCATTCGGCTATATACCGAGCATTCGGCTGTACCGGGCATGCGGCTGTACCGGGCATGCGGCTGTACCGGGCATGCGGCTGTACCGGGCATGCGGCTGTACCAAACAACACCATCCTTGGCTTCTGATTTTTGTGTCCTTACCAGTACCAAACATTGTTGTTGAAAATCTGTTTTTCTGAAAACGGATTTATCTCATGCTTATTAATTAACCCTAACCCTCAAGGGGTATTCTGTGAGTTGCCTTTCACACGCATCTGATGCATCATTTGTCAAAGTGCCAACCTTACTCACTGCAAGAGATCCATCAAGTCAACTTGCTGCACTTTGTTGTTTGTGGAAGCAGGTTAGAGTTTTAATGTACCGGGTATATTATTTATTATCCAACCTTTTATTGTAAACCTAATAATTCCTTTATTGATAAATGGTTTTTTTAAGTGTATACATGTTTTTGTTTATATAACTTCTGAAATCTGAAAATTTAATGGAATCATTAATTTGTTGGTTGATTGTACAATATGCAAATTGCACAGAATTATTTTTGGACCCTACAATGCACTTGCTGAACATTTCTTGGCCTTGTCTTTTTTTTTTGTCATTGAGAAATAATTTGTGATGATTCATGAGGGACATGTGGTCTGGAATTTGTCTTGTTGAGCCAAATTGTTGCCCTAATCCAGCGGGATTGTGATAGGGATATGTTTACACACACAAACACACGCATGCAAGTGGGTAAATGCCGTCAATAGGGGACGGGGCATTGTCCGACCATCTTCCCTCTTTTGTTTGTACTCTAACGTTTTCGGATGATCGCCATAGGATTTGCACACGAGTCTGAATCGGGGACCTTTGCGGAATAGGGGACCCCATTGTTCCCTTTGTCATACGTCCCCTATTTCAATCAAAAACAAACGCACTTCCAGCAGGAAAGAATGTAAACAGCAGTTGAAAACTAGCTGGGCTTATATAAAGCATGTTTAAAGGTAGGATACACCCTTTGCAGATATCAAAAATGTTTACTAACGAATTATTAAGAAATATCTTGCTTATTTAAAAGTAAATATTGATTGTACAGGTACCGGTAGGTAGGCAGCCAGCAAAATGATTGCAACTTGTTGAAAATGAATGCCGATTTTCTTGCTTTGCTCAGCATCCATGATTCTAAAACTTTGGACAGGTCAGTTAAACGATATTTACATATACACATGTGTGTGTACCGGTACAAACAATGTACATTGTACATGTACATGTACCAAGCAGCCTTGCACATTGTACTGTCTGAATAAACTATTGACATGTACAGTACAGAGCTTAAATACAAAAATATTTTCAACTCATGACTGTTTAACCTTTGCAAATTTGGCCGACTTCCATGCGACCTCCCCCCTCTTTTCTTTATGGATCCTGTACCAGCAGAGCTGACCCCCTTGTGTTTAAAGGTGGTGATGTTCAATTTGCACTTGCCAACAGGTACAACAGATGCAGACTTATATAAAGCAGAGAATTGGTCTCTGATCTGAAGAAAAGTGAAAAACACAGCTGTTTTCTGGGATTGTATGGTACAAGTCGGTTTAGACTTGTGAGACGTACACCTGTAAACCTGCAGGTGTGCAGTGTTAACAGCAGGTCTTCTCTTGTGTACATTTTTAGATTTTTGATAATTTTATCAGCTCATTCCAATTACCAGGTAGTTGAGTTTGTTTGCAATCTTAGTCATATTAGTGAAGTTTAGTAATTTAAAATTGGAGTATTCGGGACTGTTACATGTAGGGTTATTATCTTTACAAGTACATGAAAGCTGTTTATTTTGGTCGCAATTCAAATTGTTTTCTCAGAATGTGTAGCATTTACAGAGCTAAAATCTTCATCAGGTTGTTTGTCAAGCACCTTTTTTATATTTTGAGCACTTGTGCTTCTTCAAACGATAAAAATGCACAACCGACAAATGGTCGATTGTTCTTTTAACTGAAGCATCAGTTTATCTGGCTGTGAATAATAATAGAAGTTACTGCTAGCTGGGATAGTTTCTTTATAACTTAAGCTAAAAATCCACAATCGACAAATGGTCGATTGTCCCTTTAACTGAAGCATCAGTTTATCTGGCTGTGATTAATAGAAGTTACTGCTAGCTGCGATAGTTTCTTTATAAGCTGCTGACCCAAGCCAAAGTGTTTGTTTGACGCAATTATAGTGCCTGCCTTGCATACCATTTGTTGGACATTTTACCCAGTGCTTATTTTTTCAGCAATTCCTGTGAATCACTGCTGCATTCCTAACCCTAACACCATTTGTCATTGGAGAATACTGATCATACATGTATGTTCGTACTAGTGTTGAACTCTGTGACGTCACCAATTCACGTTGGTGTTTGTCTTTCGCGCCCGAGTATGATGCGACCTTATTGGGTGCAGTATTCATACTAACAGATTCCATCAAAGCTTGCAGTTGGATTCTGATGGGGTTGAGTTCAAGGGCTTTAAGTTGTACTACTGTTAATGTTACTGTTTACCTGGGTCTTAAACGTAAACTCAGATTTTGCTGAAAATTGCAAAATCTCAGTACGTCAGAGTACCAGTACCATAGCGATTTAACCAAAACAAATCAGAGTTGTAATCGGCTAAAATGTATATTGTTTTATGGCAAAATTATTGTAAACTCTCTTACCACTTCATTTTGGCCCAAGACTGTTCACTGACGGGTTTCCTGCACGCTTTTTTAGGGCTACTACTGAAACCCTGCGCAAACAAGCGAAATCTCAAACGGTCCGAGACTGTTAAATCGCAGCAAATAACCTTTTGCGATATGCCTCAGTTACTGACGAGTACATGGACATGGAGTTTTTCATTAAATGTTCCCCCATGTGAAAGTTTCATGCACTCTGACCTCTATCAACCTTTGGCTTTCACACTGAACATGGAATATTATTAAACCAATTCCAGGGGCGGTATAAACTTTGTCAAGTAGTCCCATAGGAGTCATTGATGATTGAAATCCAAATATCTGAAATACCATACACCAGACAAACTGCAACATAGTCACATACATGTCACAGTCTGTGAGTCAGTGTAATAAAATCTAATGTGTTCCTGATCCTGGGCTTTGTGTGAGTACATGTAGGCCTATGGTTTGGTTTGTCCATGAAGGAATAAGAAGGAAGTGCGACACCATTTGTTTAGACATTCACGTCACTTCTTGTGTGCTTACTCGTGCCTGGCGCGAGTAACCGTCTTGCCAAGTTGGTTACTTGGGGAAGTACTGTAAGGCCATGCAAAAAAATGGCTGCCACGTCCGGCGATGCACAAACGTGGCTGCGTATTTACGTATGAACGTCACTCGTTGAGTCGAGAGACTACAGATTGATCGCTTACACTCATGAACTGCGCATACACAAACTGTTCCCCGATTTAGAGACACGAGTAAGCGTTGGTGAGTAATCAAACACGTTGATAATAACTCAGTTGTTAATTTCTATAATAATACTGGTAGATATGGTAGAAAACTTGCAATTGCACTTCAAAAAGCAGGATTTATTTCCCTTTAAAGTTTTAATTGAGTATATAAGTGTATGTGAATAAATTTGGTTTTAACTTGATTAAGAGGAGTAATTTTACTACGAAATGATGTATTAAACTCGGACACATAAGCTCCAATCATGGGGCTGGTCTACACGGCGGTTTGTAAAAGAAGTAATCCTGAACTGCCACACCCCAGTGTAATAAAGATTACAGTACCTACACCATGTACGCCTATGCTCTAAGTCATGCATGGGTTACCAGGTCTGTGGGCAGATTTTGTAGATTTTATTCCCCCTAGTGGAGCATTATTAATTCACTGGTGTGCAACCGAGCAAGAAATCAAGTCTGGAACTGCCTGGCTGATTTCATGCTCCGCTGAAGACCAGTCGTGTTAAGCAGAAGCTGTGATAAAGAAGCAGCTGTAATGAAGAAGCCTGATTAAATGCTGATCTCATCACCAGAAAGTCAATACATCATCATCTCCTGTGACTTAAAGGTGGCCTCTATAAGACAGAAATGTGACCTCTTAAGGAGGGAAAACATACTTGTCTTTTACTTGGCTCATCCAAAGGTGTATCTAACCTGAGCATGTGAAAACTGTGCTCATTTCATAACCACACAAATCTACGAAAGAGATTTAACACATGAAGCTACCGCAAACCTTTCTGACTGCACTTACACCATGCATTGCTTCAAGTTTTGGGATGATTACAAATGTTTTATTTAAAACTTGTTTATCAGATTTGTTCTTGTTTGCAGATTCTCCCATCGTTCTCATTCTTGCCACTGGAGGGCTTAATCTGGATTTTATTCCATAAATGTAATGGCTAAAAACAAATGTTACTTGCATTGTACATGTAGCGGTATGACCTTCACATCTGGATTTTCGTTCCTACATGTCTCCTTGTTCGATCACGTTTGTTTTCACATCTTGTATTTCGTGAGAACGAAAGTGATAAACAATGTGAAGATTTACCTACCTACATCCAATGGATTCTAGAATTATTCAGGCTCATTTTGATCACGCTTTAAAAAGTTCGCTTTCATTTTAGATTTATTTGCAAATCTAAAGCAAATGTGGACTCGTGGAATAGGAGCATTGGCGATATAGAAATTTCATTAATTGATTGATTTGAGGGGTCCGTTAGCGTGCCACCAGGGGTCAACTGTCAGGCTCTATTATGAAGTACCGATACATGAGGTGTAGTATCAGTACATTAACTCTGTTGTATTCTTGCCATTTCACAGATGCAGACCCTCTTTTACAACAACTACAGCAAGTCAGACACAGCCTTCACTGGCAGCCTGGATACCTCAGATGTCCACAAAGCCATCACCCTGCATCCCATCAAAAAGACTCCATACATGTATCGGCTCCACAACTATCTGCAGTCTGCGGCCATCATGGACCTACAGATGAAGACCATGCAGCTGTATCGCAGCATCTTTAAGATGCGGCAGCTCTTGAACGAGGAGGATGACCATCATGGCCACGACACTGACCCCCAGCTGCAGAGTCTGGGCTTGCAACCCGGCCTGCTAAAGTACACCCCCGACAGCCACGAGGACCTCGTACCCTGGAACTTCTTTGGCAAGTATTGGTATTCCACTAACTCCAACACTCCACTTCACAGCATGCCCACTTTCCAGACCCAAGCACTGGATCACATAGCCAGCCAGGTCATGGGTATCATCAACTCCAACTCGATGAAGGTGGGACGGACTATTAACTTCAAGGAAATCCTGTATGGATACACGCGAGTGATGCCTCTATACGGGGCTGACTACGTGTTAGACTTGCTGCTCATGTATCACAAACACAGCAAAAGTAAACGATTCCCTGTCAGGCGGCATGCTTACTTACAACAATCCTTTGGAAAGCTGGAAATCAGGGTTGACGATAGCAACACAGAACCCTCGATCTCTACTAAGAAAGTCAAAGTAGACAGCAGTGTCGAGAAACTCAAAAATGGAATCTCGCAAACGTTGTTTGGCATACAACGCCACAAGGATGCTCCATCAAGCCGGCATCCTCTCCAACATATTAACAAACTCAAAGAAACGATACATTTTATTCTTCCACTTGCCGGGAGGCTAGAAATCTTGCAGCGCTTCATGATAAACTTTGAGAGGATATGTTTAATTCCAGGTGAGAGTGTGCAGATGATCATAGTGCTTTTTAGACTTCCCGAAAATGACCCTTCTGAGGAAATAGAAAAGTTGATTGCTACATATTCTAGTAAATACCCGCAGTCCAAGCTGAAGATCCTGAATGCGATCGGAGACTTCTCCCGGGGACTTGCACTGAATTTAGGTGCTTCGCAGCTTCCTCCAGGCTCTCTCATGTTCTTTGTGGATGTAGACATGCACATATCTCCGGGATTCCTTACCCGTTGTCGAATGAACACCCTACGAGGTCGACAAGTGTACTACCCAGTTGTTTTTGGCCAGTATAGCCCTGATGTGACCTATGGGCCTGGTACCAAGCCCGAATCCAAGCTGGGTATCAGCAAAGATACCGGGTTCTTCCGGCACTACGGTTACGGGCTCGTCTGTTTATACAACAGTGATCTTGCCAGCGTAGGCTTGGTGAACTCTTCCATTATCGGCTGGGGGATGGAAGATGTGGACCTCTACCAAAAATTTGCGGCCAGCAATGTGACAATCTTCCGGTCCCCGGACCCCGCACTCTTTCACATCTACCACCCAGTCGTGTGCGATCCAAAACTAGAATCTAAACAGTACAAGATGTGTATGGGGTCAATGGTCAACCAATATGGAAGCAGTTTAAATCTTGCCAAGCTGTTGCAAAAGGACCAACAACACTCTAGTGAAGAAACCAAGAACGAAAACAGATAACGTTGGCTTAATTATTGTAGATAGTCAAGTATTTATAATGTAGTTTTATGCAGGGTACATTTTAAAAACCATTTTAAATGATCATCGATAATAATTACAGGACACAAAAATTATGCAAGGAGATTTTTGAGACTCTTGGTAGCAGAAAACTCACCGGTCCTTTGCTGGTGTTAGCTTCTCTTTGGACAAGGTGCACGTGAGCGTCTTCTTGGACAAGGTGCACGTTAGCGTCTTCTTGGACAAGGTGCACGTTAGCGTCTCTTTGGACAAGGTGCACGTGAGCGTCTCTTTGGACAAGGTGCACGTGAGCGTCTCTTTGGACAAGGTGCACGTGAGCGTCTCTTTGGACAAGGTGCACGTGAGCGTCTCTTTGGACAAGGTGCACGTGAGCGTCTCTTTGGACAAGGTGCACGTGAGCGTCTCTTTGGACAAGGTGCACGTGAGCGTCTCTTTGGACAAGGTGCACGTGAGCGTCTCTTTGGACAAGGTGCACGTGAGCGTCTCTTTGGACAAGGTGCACGTGAGCGTCTCTTTGGACAAGGTGCACGTTAGCGTCTCTTTGGACAAGGTGCACGTGAGCGTCTCTTTGGACAAGGTGCACGTGAGCGTCTCTTTGGACAAGGTGCACGTTAGCGTCTCTTTGGACAAGGTGCACGCGAGCGTCTCTTTGGACAAGGTGCACGCGAGCGTCTCTTTGGACAAGGTGCACGCGAGCGTCTCTTTGGACAAGGTGCACGTTAGCGTCTCTTTGGACAAGGTGCACGTGAGCGTCTCTTTGGAAAAGGTGCACGTGAGCGTCTCTTTGGACAAGGTGCACGTGAGCGTCTCTTTGGACAAGGTGCACGTGAGCGTCTCTTTGGACAAGGTGCACGTGAGCGTCTCTTTGGACAAGGTGCACGTGAGCGTCTCTTTGGACAAGGTGCACGTGAGCGTCTCTTTGGACAAGGTGCACGTGAGCGTCTCTTTGGACAAGGTGCACGTGAGCGTCTCTTTGGACAAGGTGCACGTGAGCGTCTCTTTGGACAAGGTGCACGTGAGCGTCTCTTTGGACAAGGTGCACGTGAGCGTCTCTTTGGACAAGGTGCACGTGAGCGTCTCTTTGGACAAGGTGCACGTTAGCGTCTCTTTGGACAAGGTGCACGTTAGCGTCTCTTTGGACAAGGTGCACGTTAGCGTCTCTTTGGACAAGGTGCACGTTAGCGTCTCTTTGGACAAGGTGCACGTTAGCGTCTCTTTGGACAAGGTGCACGTGAGCGTCTCTTTGGACAAGGTGCACGTGAGCGTCTCTTTGGACAAGGTGCACGTTAGCGTCTCTTTGGACAAGGTGCACGTGAGCGTCTCTTTGGACAAGGTGCACGTGAGCGTCTCTTTGGACAAGGTGCACGTTAGCGTCTCTTTGGACAAGGTGCACGCTAGCGTCTCTTTGGACAAGGTGCACGCTAGCGTCTCTTTGGACAAGGTGCACGTGAGCGTCTCTTTGGACAAGGTGCACGTGAGCGTCTATTTGGACAAGGTGCACGTGAGCGTCTCTTTGGACAAGGTGCACGTTAGCGTCTCTTTGGACAAGGTGCACGTGAGCGTCTCTTTGGACAAGGTGCACGTGAGCGTAAACTCTGTTAAAAACAGTTGAAAAGGACCAGTGGTTGCTGTCACTTATTCTCAAACGTCGCCCATTGTGTGTTTTACAGATGCACTCTGTTTATTCCTCTGCACTTTGTGCAGTATGCAGGGATGTTTTATACAACTTTTCTACCGAAGCCCATCATACACTAATGTTGTGCAAAACTGACCCGACCTAAAACCCACTTTGGGTCTTTTTTTAAATCATTTTAGTCGGGTCGGTTTTGGTTTTGCATTTGTGATTTTCAGTTCGGGGCGATTAAGTTATGTTTTAAAAAAAAATATTAAAATAAACCGAGAGAAAAAAACGGGAAATTCATGGGATGCATTCACTTTTCTACAGCTTCAGATTACAGCCAAATTTACCCATTGGGAGCATCAGGATTCTTAAAGCAGTAGATTGGAAATGTGTGCACAAATACATTATACAATGTCTTGCTGAGGCCAGCATGTGCTCCTCAAGGTCACCAATGAAGTGATGTATGCAAAGGAGGGTGCCATGCAAATACCCATTGCAGTACCAAGTACACTGTACCTCTGCAAATATAGAGTCTTGCTTTGTAATGTACATCTCTCATGAGGAATTCACTGTGTTCATGTATTTAAAGTTCAGTACATGTATAATGTTCTTTCACTGCCAAATTGGTGATAGTTATCACATCTGGTGCTAGTATAAATAAACAATGAAGACTCATTTCAAACCGTGTATATACATTGTGGCCCAACATTCCAATTCAAGTGACATGCATACAGGTTAAATACATTTTAAAAATGTACCATGTATTAAACCTGCATTCATAAATACCTGGGACAGTTTAGGCATTCCTATTGGTCGAGAGCCCGTCACGTGGCCAGTATTAAACGGACGATAAAGACATGGCTGTAAGTGTTTAAAACCAGCTGGCAACAAAACCCTGTCACGTGTTCGCGCATTATACCCGTCCCCAGGGCTCACTTTATTTCCAACCCTACATGTACCTCGTCTCCAATAGTAAGAGCGGGTAGTGTTGGGCGCGTACAGCTCGATAATAGTCTGGCGGTAATAGTCTGGTTCATAGGAAATAGGCTTTATTGCATGTATTGTGTAGAGCGACAGAGGCGGAAACATGTCATTTGACACACACAGAATGGCGAAACACCAAAATTTACTTGCGACAATTTTCGGGGCTTTTATGGCTGAATTTTACAAAAAAGTATTTATGAATAGGAATAAATGTGTGTTCGGTCGGTATTAATCACTCTGTTTAATACCGCTTGGAGTCTGGGTGCTGATAATTACCCTCGCCTTCGGCTCGGGTAATTATCAGCACCCAAACCTTAAGCGGTATTAAACAGAGTTATTTAAACCTCTCGAACACACATTTATTCCCTTATTGTGCCAATAGTTTTATCCTGATTTTTAGTTAATGGTGCATGTTTGTAAGTGAATCATATATACCTTGCCATACAACAATGTAAGTTTTCTGTAAGGACATGTACAGTGGTTTTTCTTTATTGCAAGCTTTTAATTGATATTAAAACAATTGTGTAATATTTATTTATTTTTTACATGTAAGTAAGTAGAAGTTACTGTATGTAAAAAGCACCAGGAAAGAACAAACCCCGTAGATGTGTTCATCTCTAAAGTTTGGCTGGTCATTCTTACAAGTTGAACCAGGTAGTGAGTGGGTACATTTTGTTAGCATGCCGAATTTTATAGTTTGTTTAATTTCTCATTTGCATGTACCATTTGTTGTGAGGGTCTGAAATGTCCTATTTTACAGATGTCCAGCTTTTTAGAACAAAACTGCATTTAGGGCTGTGCATTATCTGATAATTTAGTATTTGATTATTAAACATTGAATATTTAAAATACACTGATCATGTGTGTGCACGCACAATTTTGTAAAATTTTTCATTTTGAATAAATATATAAAAAACTGTGGCCGAATCGCTGATATTTGACCGATCTTTTAAAAGAAATTTGAGCGAATAGGCCTTGCGGAACTCTTAAATCATGCAAGAAATTGGCTTTTTACAAAGGTGTGGCAGTAAAAACAGGTGGAATAGAAATCATACAAAATCATTAAAAAAACGCTCAATTATTTTCGAATATTTATGCTATTTTTGATATAAATTAGTAAATGATCAAATATTTGAATATTCATTGTTTTCAGAATACATGTAGTCTTACAAAACAGCCTGATTATTGAAGCTTCCACCAGGATGCTCTCAGCAAATGTTTGATGATTTGATTAAAAATATGTCTGAAATGTTTTCACAACCTTGTCTCTCTTGTTGTTTATCAATGAGTACATAACTTGGTGCTGCATTCAGTGTTAACAAAAACATTACGTTTACCAATGTTTACCTTACAAATTAATTTTGGGGCAAAACAATATTTCAACCTAATTTGCATACAAATTCAAGGCTAATCCCTTACAAATAAATTTGGGTTGATTTGAGACGTTTTGTTGGCCAAATCATATTTTGACCTAATTAGCAATTTAAAAAAATAGGCTAACCTCGTCAATTATTTTGGCTGGATTTAAGGCGTTTTGGGGCAAAATCCTATTGCGACCTAATGTGCCTAAAAATGCAAGGCTTATCCCTTACAAATTAATTTTGGGTGGATTTAAGACGTTTTGTGGCCAAAAACATATTGCGACCTAATTTGCATAAAAATGCAAATTAATTTTGGGTGGATTTGAGACGTTTTGTGGGCAAAATCATATTTTGACCTAATTTGCTTACAAATGCAAGGCTTACCCCTTATCAACTATTTTGGGTGGATTTGAGACCTTTTGGGGAGAAAATATATTTTGACCTAATTTGCATAACAATAACAAGGCTAACCCCTTATCAATTATTTTGGGTGGATTTAAGACATTTTATGGGCAAAATCATATTTTGACCTAATTTGCATAAAAATGCAAGGCTAACCCCTTACAAATTAATTTTGGGTGGATTTGAGATGTTTTGTGGGCAAAATCATATTGCGACCTAATTTGCATAACAATGCAATTAATAAATTATCAATTATTTTGGGTAGATTTGAGACGTGGCAAAATCATATTGCGACCTAATTTGAATAAAAATGCAAGGCTAACCCTTACAAATGAATTTTGGGTGGATTTAAGACGTTTTGTGGACAAAATCATATTTTGACCTAATTTGCATACAAATGCAAGGCTTACCCCTTATCAATTATTTTAAGTGGATTTGAGACCTTTTGGGGCAAAATCATATTTTGACCTAATTTGCATAAAAATAACAAGGCTAACCCCTTACAACTTAATTTTGGGTGGATTTTGAGACGTTATGTTGGCAAAATCGTATTTTGACCTAATTAGCATTAAAAAAAAATAGGCTAACCTCGTCAATTATTTTGGCTGGATTTAAGGCGTTTTGGGGCAAAATCATATTTTGACCTAATTTGCATAAAAATAACAAGGCTAACCCCTTACAAATTAATTTTGGGTGGATTTAAGACGTTTTGTGGGCAAAATCATATTTTGACCTAATTTGCATAAAAATGCAAGGCTTACCCCTTATCAATTATTTTGCGTGGATTTGAGACCTTTTGGGGAGAAAATATATTTTGACCTAATTTGCATAACAATAACAAGGCTAACCCCTTATCAATTATTTTGGGTGGATTTAAGACATTTTATGGGCAAAATCATATTTTGACCTAATTTGCATAAAAATGCAAGGCTAACCCCTTACAAATTAATTTTGGGTGGATTTGAGACGTTTTGTGGGCAAAATCATATTGCGACCTAATTTGCATAACAATGCAATTAATAAATTATCAATTATTTTGGGTGGATTTGAGACGTGGCAAAATCATATTGCGACCTAATTTGAATAAAAATGCAAGGCTAACCCTTACAAATTAATTTTGGGTGGATTTAAGACGTTTTGTGGACAAAATCATATTTTGACCTAATTTGCATACAAATGCAAGGCTTACCCCTTATCAATTATTTTAAGTGGATTTGAGACCTTTTGGGGCAAAATCATATTTTGACCTAATTTGCATAAAAATAACAAGGCTAACCCCTTATCAATTAATTTTGGGTGGATTTAAGACGTTTTGTGGGCAAAATCATATTTTGACCTAATTTGCATAAAAATGCAAGGCTTACCCCTTATCAATTATTTTGCGTGGATTTGAGACGTTTTGTTGGCAAAATCGTATTTTGACCTAATTTGCTTACAAATGCAAGGCTTACCCCTTATCAATTATTTTGCGTGGATTTGAGACCTTTTGGGGCAAAATCATATTTTGACCTAATTTGCATTAAAAAAAAATAGGCTAACCTCGTCAATTATTTTGGCTGGATTTAAGGCGTTTTGGGGCAAAATCATATTTTGACCTAATTTGCATAAAAATAACAAGGCTAACCCCTTACAAATTAATTTTGGGTGGATTTAAGACGTTTTGTGGGCAAAATCATATTTTGACCTAATTTGCATAAAAATGCAAGGCTTACCCCTTATCAATTATTTTGCGTGGATTTGAGACGTTTTGTTGGCAAAATCGTATTTTGACCTAATTTGCTTACAAATGCAAGGCTTACCCCTTATCAATTATTTTGCGTGGATTTGAGACCTTTTGGGGCAAAATCATATTTTGACCTAATTTGCATAAAAATGCAAGGCTAACCCCCTTACAAATTGATTTTGATGGATTTGAGACGTTTTATAGGCAAAATCATATTTTGACCTAATTTGCATAAAAATTCAAGGCTAACCCCTTATCAATTAATTTTGAGTGGATTTGAGACTTTTGGGGGTCAAAATCATAATAAAAATTGCAAAAGGTTAGCCATGCATACTTGGAAGTTGTAGTAACAATACTATATTACTTGAAACAATTTGACAGTTATTATTATTAAAAGGAGACCAAACATATGAGCACTTTCAAAGACTACTTTGGAACACAGGTACTTTATTCAGGGTCAAGGGTTATAAAGGTAATTATGCATATAAATGTATATTGTATTATGCAAATAATGAATAATATACAAATTGTGTAAAATAAAGTGCCTCTGCGATTAATCAAAATCATTCAACTTGGACGTGGCAAAAGTTTGGATGATTTCAAACTGAACAATTGTCTGATGTTATGGACCGATTGCAATATTCACAAACAAACCTTTTCCACAAATTAATAAAAAAATGGGGACGAACTTTGGCCAAAAAATGCCATTAAACTTGGAGGTTTGTGAAAAACAATCCCGTGCCTGGGCCCAGTCAATGTCAAAATAATCACATTGTGAAAAGGTTAATAAGAAAAACAAAAGTTTAGTGCGAAATAAAGTAATTACTGCAGTAGGTTGTATAAAAACTCTGTGCGTGCACTCGTATTGATTAGGTTAATACAAACTAGTCCTATATTGATTCTACCACTATATAACAAACTATAAAACACAAACAAACTATAAAACACCCCCATAAACAATAAAACATAAAACCGACTTATAAATCAGTTTCAGTAGAAACTTAAGTTTACACACCAAACAAATAGAAATAAACTAAACTCATGTCATCCAAGCAAGGCAGTGATTTCACCAGTACCGGTAGATTGCTGAGCTGAATCTGGGATACAGAATAAACAAGAATACCAAACCAGTTTTAAGATTAATTATTGTCAATATCTCCATAATACTGATGTGCAAACTCGATGGGAAACAGACTTGGGGTTGGGTCGGGTCAGTTTTTCTATCATTTTAGTTGAATGAGGTCGATATCACCCCCCCCCCCCCCTGATATTCACATGGTACAACAATGGGTCATCTTCTACTAGAGCGTGTCCCATCAAGTGTTACACTAATCAGCTACTGTATATGTCTTAAGCTTCTTACACATGTTACAGCTCCACAGTGACTTGCTGAATGGGGCCGGCACAGGTGTAAGTGCCCTCATCAACGAATGGCGTGTAGCCGTTAATTTGCAGCTCGGTGACGGAATCTGAGATTTCTATCACTCGAACGCGCGTCCAGGAACCTAGCAAAAGAATAAAGTCAGAAATTCAGACTCAAGCCACAATTTGTGACTCGGACGTGACATGAGTCACAATGACATGTTTCTCGGAAGAATGGAATAGCCGAGTTGTAGCGACTCAGACCTGACTCATTACTTGGACGTACCACTAAGGATTTGTGACTCACCAATCATTAATCGTTTCAATTCAAACTCAAATAATTACTCGTGCTCCAACTCATACTTGAGCCACTGTGACTCAGACTCGTAGTTACTCATCAGAAGGGTTGTAGTCGAGTCCCTGCAAGTCCTTTCACAAGTCCTTTCGTGAAGCCAGTCAAGTCCCTTCATAAAGGCAGTCACAAGTAACTGGATGAACAATGACAAAGGAATGCTTTTGTCAAAGCTGATTTGAATAGCTTGTGATTTGAATTGGAACTGAAGGACTTGTGATGGACTTGCAGGGACTTGCAGGGACTTGTGATGGACTTGCAGGGACTTGCAGGGACTTGCAGGGACCTGTGATGGACTCGACTACATCCCTGGTCATCAGTAATCAGATTGACCTTACCACTCAGGATTTCTCGTCCGCTTGGTGACAGCCATCTTGGCTGAATAGCAGGTAGTAGGTTGTATGTGCATTCAGCAGTCATCCGGTCTGTTCCTGTACCTTCAACTGAGCTGATTTCAACTTCCTTCACTGTGAATGTTATCAATGTCCAAGTAATATAGAGCACACAATCAGGGTACAATGAAAATCATAATCTGGTTTATTTTAGGCCGTTTTCTGAACATTCTAAGTTGCTTTAATTCTTTTCAATATTACATCACTGAATAGAGTAAAAACAAATTAGAATTTAAATGAGGGGTCAAGGGTCATGATAGGTTACACTATGCAAAGTTACATAATGTTGATGATTATTTGGTCATTTACAAGGACAGTTTCAATTAGAAAGCTGAAACCAAATTTTCCTGTTATGTAGCTTGTAATTAACCAGTTTGCGCCAGAGGACGTATATACACGCAAAACGAATGACGCATAAAAACGTCACGAGCAAGGCCGGCAATCAGCAGCGAGCAAGGCCGGAAATGCGTGCGTGTGCTTCCGGTACAAATAATCTAATAATCACTGCGCGAACTGGTTAATGGGCCACAAAAATGACAGAAAAAAAGGCATCGCAAATAGCGCCGCCGTTGACTATCTATAGGAAAAGTCAGATATCGCTTGGATGAAAGCTTTGCAGACTGCTAATCCCTCAACACAAAAACGTGTGGAGGAAGCACAAACATCGCAAGGCATTGTGGGCAATTCACGTGTCATTTACGATGTACGTCTATTTTGTGCACAGTTTATGTGCACAGTTTATGTGCACATTGGAACAGTGTCTGACCACAGTGGAACAAGGGAAAGTTAATATCAACTGTAAAAAAACCGAGACAAAAAAAACCACTGAAATCTTTATAAAAGGGGTTTCCCACCCACATTATTTTCATAGACTTCATGGAGATGTTTACGCACCATTATGGCACTTAGCGCCTTGGTCATTCTCACTAGGCATAGCAGCACAATTCTCCCTCATACCAGCCAGCTCCTCCACTGAAAATGAGCTTCTCAAGGCCTCGCCGCATTGGTTGACGAAGGTCAGACACAGCTCCTGACAGGGTAACACGGCCCGCTCACGACATGGTGGCAGATAGAGGGCACACATGTAGGGACGGAAGTACGGGCTGCAAGGTCCATGAGCCCAGATAGGTTCTAGACGAAGGAATACATCAGATAGTTCATCCTGACTAGTGCCAACGAGGCTAGGGACGTAGGTTGATGTGTAGCCAGTGCCAACAGTACAGGCTGGAATACGAATCTCCTCACAGGCTTAAACAAAATAAAGACAATAATGTTAGTCATAGTGTATCATAGTGCCATGGCAGCCCAAAGTTGTTCGCCTTTTGCGGACGTGTAAAACTACATTATTTTGTGCAATGGCTTCGTGTGCAATTTATGGGAAACACACAGCGTGTATAATAATCGTAGTCTGGTTCCCTGACCTAACAATTTGTTTAGGCCTAGACGTCTAAATTGTAGGTCAGGTAATAATAAATGAAAAATCCCTGGGAACCAGACTATAATAATCGTACACTACATTGAACGAAAACGACTTAGCGCGCATGCGGGGGCAAGTAGCTATTTGAGCTATGCTTGGAATGTCCTCGGAATTTTCCGGGTTCACGTGACTTATGCGTCAAGACCAAGCTAGAGGAACGAATCTGGTGATAATTAGGGGCGCCCTCAATAAGCCGGATACGGACGGTGCGCCGCGGAACAAATGAACGGCTAGCGCAGCTTGGTCTTGAATCAAGACTAGTTCCTCTAGAGTGATGTTGAGTGTCGTGGCCGAACGGTTAAGAGCTTGGTTTTCTGTTCCGCAGAGCGTGAGTTCGAGTCTCGGTGTGGACACGTGTGTCCTTAAGCAAGGCAATTAAACCACTATTGCTTCGTCCTTCGGATGGGACGTAAAGCCGTAGGTCCCGTGTGTTGTATAATGCACGTAAAAGAACCCAGAAAACACTTATCGCTAAGAGAAGGGGTTCGCCCCGGTGTTTCTGGAGGATCACGTCAGCTACCTTCTCGTGGTGATCCCGCGGCGTCATGGAACTATAGTTCTGTTGCCGTGTACCAAGTGATGATGATGATGATGATGACTTACGTGGTTCATCTGTAGGGTTAGCCAGTGGTCCCTGAGTGATGTCACCAATGACTACGGTCTGGGCAGAGTCTGGGCCTTGACCAACGCAAGTGTAGACACCAGCGTCAGTAGAATCCGTGTAATCTTTGATGACAAGAGTTGTTTGAGTGTCCGAAATGTTCACACCAAAGTGGCGACTGAACGGATTTTTTACAATGTCTAAAAGATAGAAACAAAAATAATTTGTGTAAAAAAAAAAGAATTAAAAAATATAAAGTCGTGTTAAAGATATTACCACCATGTATTATTCAATCAAATAAAAAAAAAGTAGGACTTCGAAGGACAAAATCAGAATAGTAGTTGGGATGTGTGCATATATACGTATACCCCCTGTAGAATAAGCCTTTGCGCGTGACCCCGAGTTAAATTTGAATAACATCTGGTACACTGACTTGCTCACACAGCTTGGTACCGTTGAACTTCGAATTCCCCAAACCAAAGACAATGTTGCTATATCACGTGATTCGGGGCAAGCCTTACACTAGCAACCCCCAGCTCTGGAATGGTCTGGTGTCTTTGTGCCATTCTCACCCATTGTGAACAAGGTATTGGTGCTGAACGTCTGTTACGTAACTATGCAAGAGCTTGCCCCGAATCATGTGATATGGCAACAGTGTCTTTGGTCTGGAGATTTTGAAGTTGTGCCAAGCTGTGTGAGCAAGTCAGTGTACCAGATGTTATTTAAATTTAACTCCGGGTCACGCGCAAATCGCTTATTAATTCAGAGGCCTACCTTTAGGTACCACAGCCCCATACAAGTCAAGCCAGATGGGTTGATATGGCGGCCTAGATTTGGAAGTACACGTAACTGATGCATACAGAGAACCGCCAATAATTTCATTTTCCCTGTCACCAATCTCAATCTCATTCACTAGAAGAAAGAAAACAGGGTCAAGAATGAAATGTGTGAATCCGATGTAACTAGAAATGTAACTGAGTTTAAAGAATTTGTCCTTGAGGCCAGTTTAGATAATGCTGCAATTATAACTATTTTGAGGGAGGGTTATGAAAACAGCAGCGTACTGAGTCAATACATTTCCTCCCTCATGGACTTACAAGGCAGCTCTGTCGAAGTGTTAACCAGTGGTCCCTGAGTGATGTCACCAATGACTACGGTCTGGGCAGAGTCTGGGCCTTGACCAACGCAAGTGTAGACACCAGCGTCCGTGGAATCAGTGAAATCCCGGATGATCAACATTGTTTGACTGTCCGAAACATTCTGGGCAAAGTAGCGACTATTAAGATTCGCTAAAATGTCTGAAAGATAACAACATTAAAAGTCTTTTTCAAAAGAAAATGGGTTTAAAAGAAAAAACAATAGTTTGGACATCTCAGACTAGGCCCAACTTTATAGAGAAAAAGAATCGTTTTCAACTAAGGACTATAAAATAATATGGTGATCAGTCATCCATGACTTGTGGGGTGATAAACCTCCCCATAAGATCAAACCAATTTGAACAGTTCACGTTCATAATTTGGAAGTCCTGACTTATTTTGAGGGGAATGATCAGTTTTGTTTTTTTAAGAGTACTGGTAACTCTTCTTTCCAAGGCCTACCTGTGGGTACCACAGCCCCATACAAGTCCATCCAGATGGGTTGAATTGGCGGGTTGGATTTGGAAGTACAAATAACCGATGAAAAAGACAGACCGCCGACATTCAAAGAGGTCACTTCACTAATCTCAATCTCATTTGCTGGCAAGGAGAAAAGAGTAAAAAGTAAATCTAAAAACTGCACAAAGAACAAATTAAACAAGTTGTTAATATTGCATATATTGTATGTTCAAATCCGTAGTTGTCAAACTAATGTCAGTCATGATAGTGGACATCCCAACAAAAAGTTTTCTGAAACTGATATAGAATAGAATTTTCTAAAATACGGACAGCTTTAGGTTGCTTGTCGGCTACTTTTCACAAATTCTTGCAATTTTGGCTAAGCATCTAGCTTAGAATTGGATCAAAAAATGATCAGATGTGAGAATACAAATGTACTTTGCAAATTGTTAATCTGTTGTAGATAAAAACATCCGCATAATTAAACTTTTCTGAACAACTGAGTTTGAAAAATGTGCCCTTGAGGCCAGTTTAGATAGTGCTGCAATTATAAATATTTGTTGGGAGGGTAAAGAAAACAGCAGCGTACTGAGTCAATACATTTCCTCTCTTATGAACTTACAAGGCAGGTCTGTCGAAGTGTTAACCAGTGGTCCCTGAGTGATGTCACCAATGACTACGGTCTGGGCAGAGTCTGGGCCTTGACCAACGCAAGTGTAGACACCAGCGTCCGTGGAATCAGTGAAATCCCGGATGATCAACATTGTTTGACTGTCCGAAACATTCTGGGCAAAGTAGCGACTATTAAGATTCACTAAAATGTCTGAAAGATAACAAGATTAAAAGTCTTTGTCAAAAGAAAATGGGTTTAAAAGAAAAAACAATGGTTTGGACATCTCAGACTAGGCCCAACTTTATAGAGAAAAAGTATCGTTTTCAACTAAGGACTAAAAACTAATATGGTGATCAGTCATCCGTGACTTGTGGGGTTATAAACCTCCCCATAAGATCAAACCAATTTGAACAGTTCATGTTCATAATTTGGAAGTCCTGACTTATTTTGAGGGGGAATGATCAGTTTTGTTTTTTTAAGAGTACTGGTAACTCTTCTTTCCAAGGCCTACCTGTGAGTACCGCAGCCCCATACAAGTCCAGCCAGATGGGTTGAATTGGTGGATTGGATTTGGAAGTACAAATAACCGATGAAAAAGACAGACCGCCGACATTCAAAGAGGTCACTTCACTAATCTCAATCTCATTTGCTGGCAAGGAGAAAAGAGTAAAAAGTAAATCTAAAAACTGCACAAAGAACAAATTAAACAAGTTGTTAATATTGCATATATTGTATGTTCAAATCCGTTGTTGTCAAACTAATGTCAGTCATGATAGTGGACATCCCAACAACAAAAAATTCTGAAACTGATATAGAATTTTCTAAAATACAGACAGCTTTAGGTTGCTTGTCGGCTACTTTTCACAAATTCTTGCAATTTTGGCCAAGCATCTAGCTCAGAATTGGATAAAAAAAAAGATCAGATGTGAGAATACAAATGTACTTTGCAAATTGTTGATCTGTTGTAGATAAAAACATCTGCATAACTAAACTCTTCTAAACAACTGAGTTTAAAGAATTTGTCCTTGAGGCCAGTTTAGATAATGCTGCAATTATAACTATTTTGGGGGAGGGTAAAGAAAACAGCAGCGTACTGAGTCAATACATTTCCTCCCTCATTGACTTACAAGGCAGCTCTGTCGAAGTGTTAACCAGTGGTCCCTGAGTGATGTCACCAATGACTACGGTCTGGGCAGAGTCTGGGCCTTGACCAACGCAAGTGTAGACACCAGCGTCCGTGGAATCAGTGAAATCCCGGATGATCAACATTGTTTGACTGTCCGAAACATTCTGGGCAAAGTAGCGACTATTAAGATTCGCTAAAATGTCTGAAAGATAACAACATTAAAAGTCTTTTTCAAAAGAAAATGGGTTTAAAAGAAAAAACAATAGTTTGGACATCTCAGACTAGGCCCAACTTTATAGAGAAAAAGAATCGTTTTCAACTAAGGACTATAAAATAATATGGTGATCAGTCATCCATGACTTGTGGGGTGATAAACCTCCCCATAAGATCAAACCAATTTGAACAGTTCACGTTCATAATTTGGAAGTCCTGACTTATTTTGAGGGGAATGATCAGTTTTGTTTTTTTAAGAGTACTGGTAACTCTTCTTTCCAAGGCCTACCTGTGGGTACCACAGCCCCATACAAGTCCATCCAGATGGGTTGAATTGGCGGGTTGGATTTGGAAGTACAAATAACCGATGAAAAAGACAGACCGCCGACATTCAAAGAGGTCACTTCACTAATCTCAATCTCATTTGCTGGCAAGGAGAAAAGAGTAAAAAGTAAATCTAAAAACTGCACAAAGAACAAATTAAACAAGTTGTTAATATTGCATATATTGTATGTTCAAATCCGTAGTTGTCAAACTAATGTCAGTCATGATAGTGGACATCCCAACAAAAAGTTTTCTGAAACTGATATAGAATAGAATTTTCTAAAATACGGACAGCTTTAGGTTGCTTGTCGGCTACTTTTCACAAATTCTTGCAATTTTGGCTAAGCATCTAGCTCAGAATTGGATCAAAAAATGATCAGATGTGAGAATACAAATGTACTTTGCAAATTGTTAATCTGTTGTAGATAAAAACATCCGCATAATTAAACTTTTCTGAACAACTGAGTTTGAAAAATGTGCCCTTGAGGCCAGTTTAGATAGTGCTGCAATTATAAATATTTGTTGGGAGGGTAAAGAAAACAGCAGCGTACTGAGTCAATACATTTCCTCTCTTATGAACTTACAAGGCAGGTCTGTCGAAGTGTTAACCAGTGGTCCCTGAGTGATGTCACCAATGACTACGGTCTGGGCAGAGTCTGGGCCTTGACCAACGCAAGTGTAGACACCAGCGTCCGTGGAATCAGTGAAATCCCGGATGATCAACATTGTTTGACTGTCCGAAACATTCTGGGCAAAGTAGCGACTATTAAGATTCACTAAAATGTCTGAAAGATAACAAGATTAAAAGTCTTTGTCAAAAGAAAATGGGTTTAAAAGAAAAAACAATGGTTTGGACATCTCAGACTAGGCCCAACTTTATAGAGAAAAAGTATCGTTTTCAACTAAGGACTAAAAACTAATATGGTGATCAGTCATCCGTGACTTGTGGGGTGATAAACCTCCCCATAAGATCAAACCAATTTGAACAGTTCATGTTCATAATTTGGAAGTCCTGACTTATTTTGAGGGGGAATGATCAGTTTTGTTTTTTTAAGAGTACTGGTAACTCTTCTTTCCAAGGCCTACCTGTGAGTACCGCAGCCCCATACAAGTCCAGCCAGATGGGTTGAATTGGTGGATTGGATTTGGAAGTACAAATAACCGATGAAAAAGACAGACCGCCGACATTCAAAGAGGTCACTTCACTAATCTCAATCTCATTTGCTGGCAAGGAGAAAAGAGTAAAAAGTAAATCTAAAAACTGCACAAAGAACAAATTAAACAAGTTGTTAATATTGCATATATTGTATGTTCAAATCCGTTGTTGTCAAACTAATGTCAGTCATGATAGTGGACATCCCAACAACAAAAAATTCTGAAACTGATATAGAATTTTCTAAAATACAGACAGCTTTAGGTTGCTTGTCGGCTACTTTTCACAAATTCTTGCAATTTTGGCCAAGCATCTAGCTCAAAATTGGATAAAAAAAAAGATCAGATGTGAGAATACAAATGTACTTTGCAAATTGTTGATCTGTTGTAGATAAAAACATCTGCATAACTAAACTCTTCTAAACAACTGAGTTTAAAGAATTTGTCCTTGAGGCCAGTTTAGATAATGCTGCAATTATAACTATTTTGGGGGAGGGTAAAGAAAACAGCAGCGTACTGAGTCAATACATTTCCTCCCTCATTGACTTACAAGGCAGGTCTGTCGAAGTGTTAACCAGTGGTCCCTGAGTGATGTCACCAATGACTACGGTCTGGGCAGAGTCTGGGCCTTGACCAACACAAGTGTAGACACCAGCGTCGATAGAATCAGTGAAATCCCGGATGATTAACATTGTTTGACTGTTCGTAGCAATCTGGGCAAAGTAGCGACTATTAAGATTCGCTAAAATGTCTGAAAGATAACAACATTAAAAGTCTTTTTCAAAAGAAAATGGGTTAAAAAGAAGGAAAAAAATGGTTTGGACATCTCAGACTAGGCCCAACTTTATAGAGAAAAAAAATTGTTTTCAACTAAGGACTAGAAAATAATATGGTGATCAGTCATCCATGACTTGTGGGGTGATAAACCTCCCCATAAGATCAAACAAATTTGAATAGTTCACGTTCATAATTTGTAAGTCCTGACTTATTTTGAGGGGAATGATCAGTTTTGTTTTTTTAAGAGTACTGGTAACTCTTCTTTCTGAGGCCTACCTGTGGGTACCACAGCCCCATACAAGTCCAGCCAGATGGGTTGAATTGGCGGGTTGGATTTGGAAGTACAAATAACCGATGAAAAAGACAGACCGCCGGCATTCCCAGAGATCACTTCACTAATCTCAATCTCATTTGCTGGCAAGGAGAAAAGAGTAAAAAGTAAATCTAAAAACTGCACAAAGAACAAATTAAACAAGTTGTTAATATTGCATATATTGTATGTTCAAATCCGTTGTTGTCAAACTAATGTCAGTCATGATAGTGGACATCCCAACAAAAAGTTTTCTGAAACTGATATAGAATAGAATTTTCTAAAATACGGACAGCTTTAGGTTGCTTGTCGGCTACTTTTCACAAATTCTTGCAATTTTGGCCAAGCATCTAGCTCAGAATTGGATCAAAAAATGATCAGATGTGAGAATACAAATGTACCTTGCAAATTGTTAATCTGTTGTAGATAAAAACATCCGCATAATTAAACTTTTCTGAACAACTGAGTTTGAAAAATGTGCCCTTGAGGCCAGTTTAGATAGTGCTGCAATTATAAATATTTGTTGGGAGGGTAAAGAAAACAGCAGCGTACTGAGTCAATACATTTCCTCTCTCATGGACTTACAAGGCAGCTCTGTCGAAGTGTTAACCAGTGGTCCCTGAGTGATGTCACCAATGACTACGGTCTGGGCAGAGTCTGGGCCTTGACCAACGCAAGTGTAGACACCAGCGTCCGTGGAATCAGTGAAATCCCGGATGATCAACATTGTTTGACTGTCCGAAACATTCTGGGCAAAGTAGCGACTATTAAGATTCACTAAAATGTCTGAAAGATAACAAGATTAAAAGTCTTTGTCAAAAGAAAATGGGTTTAAAAGAAAAAACAATGGTTTGGACATCTCAGACTAGGCCCAACTTTATAGAGAAAAAGTATCGTTTTCAACTAAGGACTAAAAACTAATATGGTGATCAGTCATCCGTGACTTGTGGGGTGATAAACCTCCCCATAAGATCAAACCAATTTGAACAGTTCATGTTCATAAATTGGAAGTTCTGACTTATTTTGAGGGGGAATGATCAGTTTTGTTTTTTTAAGAGTACTGGTAACTCTTCTTTCCAAGGCCTACCTGTGAGTACCGCAGCCCCATACAAGTCCAGCCAGATGGGTTGAATTGGTGGATTGGATTTGGAAGTACAAATAACCGATGAAAAAGACAGACCGCCGACATTCAAAGAGGTCACTTCACTAATCTCAATCTCATTTGCTGGCAAGGAGAAAAGAGTAAAAAGTAAATCTAAAAACTGCACAAAGAACAAATTAAACAAGTTGTTAATATTGCATATATTGTATGTTCAAATCCGTTGTTGTCAAACTAATGTCAGTCATGATAGTGGACATCCCAACAACAAAAAATTCTGAAACTGATATATATTTTCTAAAATACAGACAGCTTTAGGTTGCTTGTCGGCTACTTTTCACAAATTCTTGCAATTTTGGCCAAGCATCTAGCTCAGAATTGGATCAAAAAAAAGATCAGATGTGAGAATACAAATGTACTTTGCAAATTGTTGATCTGTTGTAGATAAAACCATCTGCATAACTAAACTCTTCTAAACAACTGAGTTTAAAGAATTTGTCCTTGAGGCCAGTTTAGATAGTGCTGCAATTATAACTATTTTGGGGGAGGGTTATAAAAACAGCAGCGTACTGAGTCAATACATTTCCTCCCTCATGGACTTACAAGGCAGCTCTGTTGAAGTGTTAACCAGTGGTCCCTGAGTGATGTCACCAATGACTATGGTCTGGGCAGAGTCTGGGCCTTGACCAACGCAAGTGTAGACACCAGCGTCCGTGGAATCCTCAAATAATGAAATTATAAGCATCGCTGCACTTTCGGATACGTTTGATGCTATGATGCGACTCTCTAGACTTGGTTCTTGTTCTAGATCAAGAATATGGAAAGTTAGATTTGAGGGGGTAAACAAAGTAGACTGTCGTGACAGCGTTGTTACTAAAACCTTAAAACTGCATTACAACTGTAACACAAGTCATTCATCAGTAACATGTCACAGGCTTCTCAAATGAACTACGAAAAAGGAAAGATAGAATGCTCCATGAATCACTTAGAGAGGCTAGTATTAATACCCCACTTGAAACAGTACATATTTATATAATATAGCTGTCCTAGTTTCTCTGGCTTACCTAGGGGTACCACTGCACCATACAGGTCTAACCAGATGGGTAGGAATGGGGGTTGAGATGTGGAAAAACACATGACCGATATCACTTTTATGCCCAAAATATCCAACTGGTTGACTTCACCAATCTCAATCTCAGAACGGGTGGGAGCTACAACAAAAGAACAGTACAGATCAACATTTTGCTAGCAAAAGAAAACAAAAGACAGTCAAAGATCAACATTTAGTCTAGAAAGTGCATGACGCAAATAACACCAATTATTTAAACTCTAAATTGTTAATATTAAATACGTCCAGATTCTGTTTTTGTGAAACTAAATCAAGTGGAATCTATTGAATACATTTATTTGTTTCCTCACAAAAAGTTATATGAAAATGATATATAATATATAATTTTTTTAAATACTGTTTCGTGAACAGGTACAGGGTGGTTGTGACACTTTTCACAAATTATTACATTTTTGACTCAAGTCGCGTTTCCATTAGACTTTTTCTTCCACGGCCTTGCGGTAATTTACCGCGACATTCTTTTGTGTAATTCTACCATGCGTTCCCACTTGGACTTTTCTTCCGCCAGACTACGCAAGGATAGCAGACTGTCACACATTGAAGGCACTGTGTACAATCGCATTTAACCTAAAGCGGAATATGACGTGTAACGCTACTTCTTTGTTCGCGTGGTATCGACTCGGAGCTGTGTGGTTGTGACGTAAACAGGAAGTGCAAATCGGTTTACGCATGGTTCAAAGGTTGCGGTACTTCTACAGGGTCAAGTTGTTCCCATTGGACTTTTCAGCAATCACTGCGGCCGAGTGAAAACCTTCCGTAACCACTTTTGGCCTGGTAGGTTTATATCACATTAGTCTATAAAATAGTCTATCGTGCATTCAAATTAGATTAAATGTTGTTATTCTACAGAAAAATCGCGGTACGTTAACCAACAAATGTTCAATGATAACTCGGCTAAAGCAGCTAGCTTAGAATTGGGTCAAGTAAAGGTCAGATGTGGGAATACAAATGCACCTTCCAGATTGTTCTTTTATTGTAGATAAAAACATCGGCATAATTAAAATTCTTCTAAATAACTGAGTTTAAAGAATTTGTCCTTGAGGCCAGTTTGGATAGTGCTGCAATCATAAATATTTTTTGGAAGGGTAAAGAAAACAGCAGCATACTGAGTCAATACATTTCCTCCCTCATGGACTTACAAGGCAGGTCTGTCGAAGTGTTAACCAGTGGTCCCTGAGTGATGTCACCAATGACTACGGTCTGGGCAGAGTCTGGGCCTTGACCAACACAAGTGTAGACACCAGCGTCGATAGAATCAGTGAAATCCCGGATGATCAACATTGTTTGAATGTCTGAAACATTCTGGGCATAGTAGCGACTATTAAGATTCGCTAAAATGTCTGAAAGATAACAACATTAAAAGCCTTTTTCAAAAGAAAATGGGTTAAAAAGAAAGAAAAAATGGTTTGGACATCTCAGATTAGGCCCAACTTTATAGAGAAAAAGAATCGTCTTCAACTAAGTACTAGAAGTCATCCATGACTTGTGGGGTGATAAACTCCCTCATAAGATCAAACCAATTTGAATAGTTCACGTTCATAATTTGGAAGTCCTGACTTATTTTGAGGGGAATGATCAGTTTTTTTTTTTAAAGAGTACTGGTAACTCGTCTTTCTGAGGCCTACCTGTGGGTACCGCAGCCCCATACAAGTCCATCCAGACGGGTTGAATTGGTGGATTGGATTTGGAAGTACAAATAACCGATGAAAAAAGCGAACCGCCGACATTCACAGAGGTCACTTCACTAATCTCAATCTCATTTGCTGGCAAGGAGAAAAGAGTAAAAGTAAATCTAAAAACTGCACAAAGAACAAATTAAACAAGTTGTTAATATTACATATATTGTATGTTCAAATCCGTTGTTGTCGAACTAATGTCAGTCATGATAGTGGACATCCCAACAAAAAGTTTTCTGAAACTGATATAGAATAGAATTTTCTAAAATACGGACTGCTTTAGGTTGCTTGTCGGCTACTTTTAACAAATTCTTGCAATTTTGGCCAAGCATCTAGCTCAGAATTGGATCAAATAAAGATCAGTTGTGAGAATACAAATGTACCTTGCAAATTGTTAATCTGTTGTAGATAAAAACATCCGCATAATTAAACTCATCTAAACAACTAAGTTTGCAGAATTTGTCCTTGAGGCCAGTTTAGATAGTGCTGCAATTATAACTATTTGGGGGGAGGGTTATGAAAACAGCAGCATACTGAGTTAATACATTTCCTCTCTCATGAACTTACAAGGCAGCTCTGTTGAAGTGTTAACCAGTGGTCCCTGAGTGATGTCACCAATGACTACGGTCTGAGCAGAGTCTGGGCCTTGACCAACGCAAGTGTAGACACCAGCGTCCGTGGAATCCTCAAATGATGAAATTATAAGCATCACTGCACTTTCGGATAAGTTTGTTGCTATGATGTGACTCTCTAGACTTGGTTCTTGTTCTAGATCAAGAATATTGAAAGTTGGATTTGAGGGGGTAAACAAAGTAGACTGTCGTGACAGCGTTGTTACTAAAACCTCAAAACTGCATTACAACTGTAACACCAGTTATTCATCAGTAACATGTCACAGGCTTCTCAAATGAACTATAACAAAGAAAAGATGAATAAAGGAAAGCTTTCATGAATCACTTAGAGAGGCTAGTATTACTACACCACTTGAAACAGTACATATTTATATAATATAGCTGTCCTAGTTTCTCTGGCTTACCTAGGGGTACCACTGCACCATACAGGTCTAACCAGATGGGTAGGAATGGGGGTTGAGATGTGGAAAAACACATAACCGATTTTATGCGCAAAATATCCAACTGGTTGACTTCACCAATCTCAATCTCAGAACGGGTGGGAGCTACAACAAAAGAACAGTACAGATCAACATTTTGCTAGCAAAAGGAAAAAAAGGCGCGGGCAAAGATCAACATTTAATCTAGAAAGTGCATGACACAAATAACACCAATTATTTAAACTCTAAATTGTTAATATTAAATACGTCCAGATTCTGTTTTTGTGAAACTAAATCAAGTGGAATCTATTGAAAACATTTATTTGTTTCCTCACAAAAAGTTATATGAAAATGATATATAATATATAATTTGTTTAAATACTGTTTCGTGAACAGGTATGGGTGGTTGTGACACTTTTCACAAATTATTTCATTTTTGACTCAAGTCGCGTTTCCATTAGACTTTTTCTTCCACGGCCTTGCGGTAATTTACCGCGACATTCTTTTGTGTAATTCTACCATGCGTTCCCACTTGGACTTTTCTACCGTCAGACTATGCAAGACTAGCAGACTGTCACACATTGCAGGCGCTGTGTACAATCGCATTTAACCTAAGCGGAATATGACGTGTAACGCTACTTCTTTGTTCGCGTGGTATTGACTCGGAGCTGTGTGGTTGTGACGTAAACAGAAAGTGCAAATCGTTTTACGTATGGTTCAAAGGTTGCGATACTTCTACAGGGTCAGGTTGTTCCCATTGGACTTTTCAGCAATCACTGCGGCCATGTGGAAACCTTCCGTAACCACTTTTGGTCTGGTAGGTTTATATCACATTAGTCTATAAAATAGTCTATCGCGCATTCAAATTAGATGAAATGTTGTTATTCTACAGAAAAGTCGCGGTAAGTTAACCAACAAATATTCAATGGTAACTCGGCTAAAGCAGCTAGCTTAGAATTGGGTCAAGTAAAGGTCAGATGTGGGAATACAAATGTACCTTGCAGATTGTTCTTTCATTGTAGATAAACACATTGGCATATAATTAAACTCTTCTAAAGAACCGAGTTTGAAGAATTTGTCCTTGAGGCCAGTTTAGATAGTGCTGCAATCATAACTATTTTTTGGGAGGGTAAAGAAAACAGAAGCGTACTGAGTCAATACATTTCCTCCCTCGTGGACTTACAAGGCAGCTCTGTCGAAGTGTTAACCAGTGGTCCCTGAGTGATGTCACCAATGACTACGGTCTGAGCAGAGTCTGGGCCTTGACCAACGCAAGTGTAGACACCAGCGTCCATAGAATCAGTGAAATCCCGGATGATCAACATTGTTTGAATGTCCGAAACATTCTGGGCATAGTAGCGACTATAAAGATTTGCTAAAATGTCTGAAAGATAACAACATTAAAAGTCATTGTCAAAAGAAAATGGGTTAAAAAGAAAAAAAAATAGTTTGGACATCTCAGACTAGGCCCAACTTTATAGAGAAAAAGAATCGTTTTCAACTAAGGACTAGAAAATAATATGGTGATCAGTCATCCATGACTTGTGGGGTGATAAACCTCCCCATAAGATCAAACCAATTTGAATAGTTCACGTTCATAATTTGGAAGTCCTGACTTATTTTGAGGGGAATGATCAGTTTTGTTTTTTTAAGAGTACTGGTAACTCGTCTTTCTGAGGCCTACCTGTGGGTACCACAGCCCCATACAAGTCCAGCCAGACGGGTTGAATTGGTGGGTTGGATTTGGAAGTACAAATAACCGATGAAAAAGACAAACCGCCGACATTCAAAGAGGTCACTTCACCAATCTCAATCTCATTTGCTGGCAAGGAGAAAAGAGTGGAAAGTAAATCTAAAAAATTGCACAAAGAACAAATTAAACAAGTTGTTAATATTGCATATATTGTATGTTCAAATCCGTTGTTGTCGAACTAATGTCAGTCATGATAGTGGACATCCCAACAAAAAATTTTCTGAAACTGATATAGAATAGAATTTTTTTTAAATACGGACAGCTTTAGGTTGCTTGTCGGCTACTTTTTACGAATTCTTGCAATTTTGGCCAAGCATCTAGCTCAGAATTGGATCCAAAAAAGATCAGATGTGAGAATACAAATGTACTTTGCAAATTGTTGATCTGTTGTAGATAAAAACATCTGCATAATTAAACTCTTCTAAACAACTGAGTTTGAAAAATTTGCCCTTGAGGCCAGTTTAGATAGTGCTGCAATTATAAATATTTGTTGGGAGGGTAAATAAAACAGCAGCGTACTGAGTCAATACATTTCCTCTCTTATGAACTTACAAGGCAGGTCTGTCGAAGTGTTAACCAGTGGTCCCTGAGTGATGTCACCAATGACTACGGTCTGGGCAGAGTCTGGGCCTTGACCAACGCAAGTGTAGACACCAGCGTCCGTGGAATCAGTGAAATCCCGGATGATCAACATTGTTTGACTGTTCGTAGCAATCTGGGCAAAGTAGCGACTATTAAGATTCGCTAAAATGTCTGAAAGATAACAACATTAAAAGTCTTTTTCAAAAGAAAATGGGTTAAAAAGAAGGAAAAAAATGGTTTGGACATCTCAGACTAGGCCCAACTTTATAGAGAAAAAGAATCGTTTTCAACTAAGGACTATAAAATAATATGGTGATCAGTCATCTATGACTTGTGGGGTGATAAACCTCCCCATATGATCAAACAAATTTGAATAGTTCACGTTCATAATTTGGAAGTCCTGACTTATTTTGAGGGGAATGATCAGTTTTGTTTTTTTAAGAGTACTGCTAACTCTTCTTTCTGAGGCCTACCTGTGGGTACCACAGCCCCATACAAGTCCATCCAGATGGGTTGAATTGGTGGGTTGGATTTGGAAGTACAAATAACCGATGAAAAAAGCAAACCGCCGGCATTCTCAGAGATCACTTCACTAATCTCAATCTCATTTGCTGGCAAGGAGAAAAGAGTAGAAAGTAAATCTAAAAACTGCACAAAGAACAAATTAAACAAGTTATTAAACAAGTTGTTAATATTGCATATATTGTATGTTCAAATCCGTTGTTGTCAAACTAATGTCAGTCATGATAGTGGACATCCCAACAAAAAGTTTTCTGAAACTGATATAGAATAGAATTTTCTAAAATACGGACAGCTTTAGGTTGCTTGTCGGCTACTTTTCACAAATTCTTGCAATTTTGGCCAAGCATCTAGCTCAGAATTGGATCAAAAAATGATCAGATGTGAGAATACAAATGTACTTTGCAAATTGTTAATCTGTTGTAGATAAAAACATCTGCATAATTAAACTCTTCTAAACAACTGAGTTTAAAGAATTTGTCCTTGAGGCCAGTTTAGATAGTGCTGCAATTATAACTATTTTTTAGGAGCTGGGGTGAAGAAAACAGCAGCGTACTGAGTCAATACATTTCCTCCCTCATTGACTTACAAGGCAGCTTTGTCGAAGTGTTAACCAGTGGTCCCTGAGTGTTGTCACCAATGACTACGGTCTGGGCAGAGTCTGGGCCTTGACCAACGCAAGTGTAGACACCAGCGTCCGTGGAATCAGTGAAATCCCGGATGATCAACATTGTTTGACTGTCCGAAACATTCTGGGCAAGGTAGCGACTATTAAGATTCACTAAAATGTCTGAAAGATAACAAGATTAAAAGTCTTTGTCAAAAGAAAATGGGTTTAAAAGAAAAAACAATGGTTTGGACATCTCAGACTAGGCCCAACTTTATAGAGAAAAAGTATCGTTTTCAACTAAGGACTAAAAAATAATATGGTGATCAGTCATCCATGACTTGTGGGGTGATAAACCTCCCCATAAGATCAAACCAGTTTGAACAGTTCACGTTCATAATTTGGAAGTCCTGACTTATTTTGAGGGGAATGATCAGTTTTGTTTTTTTAAGAGTACTGGTAACTCTTCTTTCTAAGGCCTACCTGTGAGTACCGCAGCCCCATACAAGTCCAGCCAGATGGGTTGAATTGGTGGATTGGATTTGGAAGTACACATAACCGATGAAAAAGACAGACCGCCGACATTCAAAGAGGTCACTTCACTAATCTCAATCTCATTTGCTGGCAAGGAGAAAAGAGTGGAAAGTAAATCTAAAAAATTGCACAAAGAACAAATTAAACAAGTTGTTAATATTGCATATATTGTATGTTCAAATCTGTTGTTGTCGAACTAATGTCAGTCATGATAGTGGACATTCCAACAAAAAGTTTTCTGAAACTGATATAGAATAGAATTTTCTAAAATACGAACAGCTTTAGGTTGCTTGTCAGCTACTTTTAACAAATTCTTGCAATTTTGGCCAAGCATCTAGCTCAGAATTGGATCAAATAAAGATCAGTTGTGAGAATACAAATGTACCTTGCAAATTGTTAATCTGTTGTAGATAAAAACATCCGCATAATTAAACTCTTCTAAACAACTAAGTTTGCAGAATTTGTCCTTGAGGCCAGTTTAGATAGTGCTGCAATTATAACTATTTGGGGGGAGGGTTATGAAAACAGCAGCGTACTGAGTCAATACATTTCCTCTCTTATGAACTTACAAGGCAGCTCTGTCGAAGTGTTAACCAGTGGTCCCTGAGTGATGTCACCAATGACTATGGTCTGGGCAGAGTCTGGGCCTTGACCAACGCAAGTGTAGACACCAGCGTCCGTGGAATCCTCAAATAATGAAATTATAAGCATCGCTGCACTTTCGGATAAGTTTGTTGCTATGATGTGACTCTCTAGACTTGGTTCTTGTTCTAGATCAAGAATATGGAAAGTTGGATTTGAGGGGGTAAACAAAGTAGACTGTCGTGACAGCGTTGTTACTAAAACCTCAAAACTGCATTACAACTGTAACACAAGTCATTCATCAGTAACATGTCACAGGCTTCTCAAATGAACTACGATAAAGGAAAGATGAATAAAGGAAAGATGAATAAAGGAAAGCTTTCATGAATCACTTAGAGAGGCTAGTATTACTACACCACTTGAAACAGTACATATTTATATAATATAGCTGTCCTAGTTTCTCTGGCTTACCTAGGGGTACCACTGCACCATACAGGTCTAACCAGATGGGTAGGAATGGGGGTTCAGATGTGGAAAAACACATAACCGATATCATTTTTATGCCCAAAATATCCAACTGGTTGACTTCACCAATCTCAATCTGAGAACGGGTGGGAGCTACAACAAAAACAAAGAGAATAAAGCAACACAATGCAGGTTATAGATGTACTGTCCTTGCATTTCAACAAATTCAATATTTTCATTCTAATAGATTTTAACTTTACGTTAGTGACTCTAATGAGGTAGAAACCAGTTCAGCTATTGTCTATCAACTGACTACAGATTATGAATAAGAGCAGTCGATATCATCAATACCATTCGAATGTGACTTGTGTAGGATCGATATACACATCAATAACATTGGAAGAATGCACAAGACCTCCCTTATTGAAGTCATTATAATCTTAATCCTGCCAAATGCAGCACAATATGCAATTAGTGGGAATTTGATGCATTCAGCTGTCAGCAACAGTGCAAAAATGGCCAATTCCAAGGGCCAGCTCCCCAATTAACAATGTCAGAGATGGATCCTGCTGTGTTGGGTGACCACAAACTCCGAGGCATAGTTTGGCCTTGAGATTTGTGACCTTATGGATCTTGCTGCGCTGGGCAGGCTAGTAATTTGACAAATGATGAATGTTGCTGCATCTGGTAGAGTTTCTACCCAAAATACCTTGGAGGGTTAGGAGTAAAGAAATCATAGCACACCAACTCTAGGCTCCCTGTGTTTTTTGGAAAGTAATCACCCTGAATCCACATAAATCTATTCATACCAGCACATTATCTGTACTAAACAATTCAAGAGACACGCCTCAACCGCCATCAATCATGTGGGGGAGAGAGGAGGCTTGCTGGGCCCTCTCTGGATCCGTCAGTGGTTCTTATAAAATCTGCCAATAAAGGGGAAACTAATATTGAATGAACATACTTGTCACGCTAGGTTTGTAGATGTTGTCAATGGTGACAGTTCGGTTGTACGTGTGCGACCAATCACTACAGATGTAGCGGCCGGCATCCATTGAATCCACAAAGTCATTGATGATCAGACGACGAGTGTTTTGACCTTCCACTTCCACCGCGACATGAGCTTCTGGATCTGTTACCAAACATCAAGCACCAAATTATTAAGGCAAATTCAAGGTGATTATTAACATCATAGTCAACCTGCACTTAATAGTAAGCAGAATGTTGTGGGTCTCATAGGGAGTCTCGCAGTGACCCGGGTTCGATTCTTGGACTGGTTCCCATGTGGATAGAGTTTTAGTCCCTACGTGATTCCGTGGGTTTTCCCCAGGATATTTTTCTAGGGTTTTGCTTCTTTCAGGGGGTTTCTTGCGAGCTTACAGTATCTCTAGGGCGCTCTTGAGGATTCTTTGATTTCAGTACCAGAAATCACTCATGGGGAAATGGTTCATTCTCATACAGCGCTGCTAAACTTTGCACCAGTCGATAAATTGAACTACGACAACATTCTCCGTTGCAATCATTCTCTCAAATCCAAGTGGTTCACCTCTTGGTTTTTTTAGTATGAGTATGATTTAATCGTGTAAATCTTATCAATAGTTGCTTACGCACAGCTGAGTGTAGATTGCAAAGGATGCGGCTACACACCGTCGAGTCGATGGCACATAAAGGCGCCTCTGGCAGCCGGCCATACAACCCATATCTGACCACGGAGCTCAACCTAAGTTCGTAATATGGATTTTGTTGGCGGGAAAAAAACAACTTGAGAACCTAGAGGAAAAACGTTGTGGCACATAGAGAAAATTGACTAACAACTCTGGTCCAATTATGACAGCTATACAGATATTTCACTTACCACCGGGCAAACCTAATAATAATCCACTCGGGGTGAGCCACACAGTCGTTACTATTGGCGCATGGTAACACTCCACCTCTACCCGCTTTCCTGTGGCCGTGTCCAAAACCTTCACGGGGCCAATTTCGATTCCTGATCAGAAATAAGAAAAACTATACATTAAAATGATAATGTAATAAAAGAATCATCTTGATTTGAACGAGTAATACAAGTATTGAAGGAAATGTCAGTTTTGTTTGCACAGGTTGAAAGAAATTGTCTCATTTTGTGAGTATTTGGGTGTAAATCAAGGTAGGGCCAATAACAAGTTGCACAGAGTGAAGATATTGTGGATTTTGAGCATACCATTGTAGCAGTCCCCGTCAGTGTGCCACACAGAACCTTCGCACGATAGGGGCTCCACTCCTGCCTCTAGGAATGCCTCAGCGCACTCCCGATCCACATTCTCGCACAGGACGCGGCAGATCTTGGGACGCTGGTCTTCCTCGCTGGAGTTACACTTTGTCAGGTGGGTAGCGCAGAGTGCCGCGCCTATGTAACGGGAGCAACCAGACTGGACCACCTGGTCATAACGCTCTAGCTTGTATCGAATCTCATCCTTTGTTCTCATCCCAAAGGCATTTGGCAGCTGCATCTCGGCATAGTTGAGGTTACTACGGCACCACCAGGAAGAAGGGATAGGCTCACAGGTGGTGGTTTCTGAATTGAAAAGAGCAGGAAACCAACAAGTCATAATCAACCTTGTGACATAATCAGTCACAAGGTAGTCACAAGTTAGTCACAAGTCATCACAAGGCATTGTAAGTCATCACAAGTCATCACAAATAGTCACAAATCATTGTGAGTCATTGCAAGTCATCGCGAGTCATCGCGAGTCATTGCGAGTCATCGCAAGTCATCGAAAGTCATCGAAAGTCATCGAAAGTCATCGCAAGTCATTGCAAGTCATCGCAAGTCATTGCAAGTCATCGCAAGTTATCGCAAGTCATCGCAATGATGTTTATGACTTCTGACTAGCGCCCTCAAACAAAGATACTGACAATTTGGGAGACTGCCAATAGACTGGCCGTTTGTTGGCCATAGACTGGTTAGAATTGGTATGATGGCTTAAACACTTTCCATTTTGTTCAATTTTGGTCTCGGTCTCGGAAGTTGTGGTTTCGGTCCCTGTCTCGGCCTGTAAAAGTCTTGGTTTTGAAAGTGTTGGTCTCATGCTCGAAGGCCTTAGTCTCGGTCTCAAAAGCCTTGGTCTCAAAAGCCCTGGTCTCGGTCTCGGTCTCAGACATGAAGGTCTCCACTACAACACTGACGTCATGTACTCCAGGGTCAGTCCAAAAATAAAGGGTCAAAAAGTGTGACATTTCTCGGTGAGTGTCCCAGTTACAGCAAACCTTCTTCGGGTTCATAGATGTCAGCGAGCGTCACGGAGCGTATGAACTCGCCGTCCCCAACAATACAAGTGTAGTTGCCGCTATCGAAGGAATCTGTGTAGCGAAGTATCATCAGGGTTGTTGTGTGCTTGTCTTCTCTATGTGCAAAGATGCGTTCCATCTCATCATCTGAGAAAAACAAACCGAAAAGATGAAAAATACTACGACGCTAAGATAATTACAGATGAGCCATTGTTCATGTCTAACACCATTAATGAAATTGATGTTAGAGTAAAAAAACAATAAACCTTAACAATTTGTGAGTAAAGTATGTAGAATTTTTGACACAAATTCAAGTGAGTTGAGCATAAGGTATATGAATGTTGAAAAAGTAGAGTACCTGTAAAAGTATCCCTATGTAAAAGTATCGAGTATACACCATTGGCTTTTGCTGTGATTTTCGAAAAGGAATGGGTTAGGAGATTCATATTCTAAAGTAAATAGTGAAACGCTGACCTGTTCAAAGTTGTATGTTCATAGAAGCTAGATAAACCAAGAAAAAATGTGCTGTTTTTGCAGTCTGTTGCTTGACTTCCTTCAGATGAATTCAATAAATTGGGGGCGGTGTTTGAAATTAGTCAGGTTTTAAACCGATTGCCGGCTGGCAATTGTTTAAGTTTATATAAAAGTCCACATGAAAAAACCCATATGATATCAGGTACTGTGACTTTACAGGATGCTTGAGACTGTTATTCATTTAAAGTATTAAAGTAAGGTATTTCAAAATAATTAAGTATTTTATTTTTAATGTCTGCAAATGGTGTACACTACATTTGATGTGGTAGGCACTTTTGTTGTGTTTTACCAGTTATCAGGCTACCATCTGGAGCCAACCACTGCGGCTGAATCTGAGGTGAAAGTTCATAGCTACAGGTCACTCGAACCTCAACTCCTGGAACGTCCTCATTGTTGTCTCTTACTTCTTTCACTGGGCCAAGGTTTAATGCTGTTAGAGTAAATACAAAACATTTAGATGATTGTAGGGACTTGACTCTTACTCTCAGATCCTTCAAAATTCACCTGATGGTTTGGGCAGAATTGTCTATCACAACTTGAGTCATCTACTTTCCAAGTCAAAGTCACAAGCCATTTACACGATTGTGATCATTTTTTTGTTCTGGTTTAATCCTTGTAACTTTGTGACGCGGCTTGCAAAGCGGCTTGAGACGCGGCTTGCGACTCGGCCTGCGACTCGGCCTGCGACTCGGCCTGCGACTCGGCCCGCGACGCGAGTCGAGTCGCGAGTCGAATCGCGAGTCGAATCGCGAGTCGAATCGCGAGTCGTCGACTCGCGACTCGCGACTCGACTCGACACGACTCGACTCGCGACTCGCGACTCGCGACTCGCGACTCGACTCGACTCGCGACTCGCGACTCGCGACTCGACTCGCGACTCGCCTCGACCCGACTCGCGACCCGACTCGCGACCCGACTCACGACCCGACTCGCGACCCGACTCGCGACCCGACTCGCGACCCGACTCGCGACCCGACTCGCGACCCGACTCGCGACCCGACTCGCGACCCGACTCGCGACCCGACTCGCGACCCGACTCGCGACCCGACTCGCGACCCGACTCGCGACTCGACTCGCGACTCGACTCGCGACTCGCGACTCGACTTGATCACAGCTTTGTTGATTAGACATAAAGAAAGAAAGTTCGTACCTGATGTACAATTGCTGTACTGCGTTGCACGGGGCAATAAACTACAGTCCAGTTGCGGTGGCCAGTCCAATCCAAAGTGACGCATGACGCGTTTGCAGCTAGCCTTTGCTGTCTCGCATAAATCGCGGCATGGTGGTGACGCACCGATGGCATGGTCACATGGTGGCAGGTAGACGGCACAGAGCAATGGCCTGAGGTACTCCCGGCACCCTCTAATCTTGCTCAAGATGGGTAGATATGGTTGCAGCTCTTGGACTGCTTCCTGTTGGGTCATGAATTGGTTATGGTCCATCAGTCCGGAACCAAACAGTACCCGTACTGGCATGCTTGTATACTGGTGAAGGACTCCTGACCCACGACAGGTGCTGACTTTGATTGGTTCGCACGGTCCTATTAAATAAAATAGGGTAAAAAAGTGTAAAGTTGACCTCAAGAAAACGTACGAGAAACCGAACTTTACAAGAAACCAAACTACTTCCAGGCACATCGATTAGGAGCTTTAACGGAGCAACTATAGAATGCAGGGCCACTCAACCCCTCTCGACTTTATTTACCCTAGGACATATAATGAACTGACCCTAACCCTAACCCTAACCCTGTATACCCCAATACCCGGCCCCATAGAATACAGGGCCACTCCATTTTATGTGATAGGGTAAATAAAGTCGAGAGGGGTTGAGTGGCCCTGCATTCTATAGTTGTACCCAAATGTTTAAATCCATATTATTTTTCATTTCTCTAGCTTGCGTCGTGCTGGCGGTGTGGGGCCGTGGTGTGATCCAGATCGCGACTGCATCTGATCGTAGTAATTTTATTGCCGGCTTAGATGAATATTAGTCTTTTTTGGGGGGCTGTAATACATTGTATTATTATAAATACATGTTTTTATTATATATTTTCTTTTTTTAATAGGGCCTATGAGAATCTTATTAAGAAAGTCAACAACCTTTTTTTGGACACAATAATGACGACAAAGTGTTGTCCTGACACAATTATTCTGATTCTGATAGGAATAACTCTGTCAAACCATGGAGGAATAAAGAAGGCATGGTCAAACTCAAACTGTTAATTTCTTTTTCTATGCTATGGCTAGTGCAGTAATGATTACAATTTTAAACTGAACTGAAGTCTGTGAAAGTGAAAACTTCCACACAGCTGCCAACAATCTCCATAGTCTGGACCTCAATTTCAAGTCTCAAACATAGGGTAGTTCGTGCAAAAAAAGGTAATAGGCCTACTACTGCTACAACTATTACGTAAACAACTACGATACCATCGCGCTGTCGCAGGTACGCGACTTCGAACACGTGCGTACAAATATTTTGATAGTGCGCCACCAAGAGTGTCCAAGGCGCCATCTCCAGTCATAAACGTGTTTTCTAAACCCTTGCTTAATAGGTTCGGATTGGCTTGGTTTCAGTTGGGCATTGTCTCAGACTTCTGAATCACTGAGTCCAAATCGAAATATTCCAACCTTTGGCTTCATACTTACCGATTGAATGTTTTTGAAGCAGTACATTAACCAAAAGTTAATACAAAAGTTCCCACACCACTAGTCGTGGGTCCAATTGCTTCAAGCCAATGACGAAACGAAGCAAGGGTTTTGAAAAGGCCCAAAGGGCCGTGTTTCAAACACCAGCTTAGCTAGATCCACAGTCGGCATTAACTCTTTGATTCAGAGTCAATGTTATCCCTACACGCATCCTGAATAAAGCCAGTTAATGCTAATACATTTCAAGTTTATTGGAGACAATTAGGCCCAAGTAACGATTGTTAACACCCGGCTCCCAAAGGCGCGCGGGGGGGGGGGGGGGGGGGGGGGGTGTCACCAAAAGTATTTTGATTGACACCGGATCAAGGGCGCATGTGTGCATAATTAAGGTGCGTCGTGTTAACTTTTTTCCAGGCTGGTCCTTTTCCGCACACGTTTTAACGAGTGCGTGGTGAAAACATCGTTCTTCGACGTCATTTAACATTTCACAAGCAGTGAAATTAATGAGATACAGAAAACGAACTTTGGTGGACAACACCTCAAGGTAGTATACACCATTTGCAGATATCGAAAATCTTTACTACCGAATTATTAAGAAATATCTTACTCATTTGAAAGTAAATAATGATTCTAGGCATCCAGCAAAATGATTGCGCTAGATATCCTGTAATTATTCCGAAAAATATAATTTTATAAAGAAAAATTCGCAATCGCCGGACGGCGATCGCAAAAAAACAAAGATAACATAAGAATAACTGCTCGACGCCGGTTGAAAACAATCGCTGTTTTTCGTGCTTTTCTCGGCATCCATGATTGTAAAACTTTGAAAAGGTCAGTTAAACGATATTTACTATGAAATACAACCCCCCAAATCTATCCATTATTGATAATTCAAGCAATTACCAATGGTGTATCCTACTTAAACGGTGAATTTTATAAGAGAGACAGCGCGGCATTTCTTAGTTCAAATACCCAACACTGTCAATGGTGACAACAAATTGACGCTACAAAATACTTCCCGACATTGTTATTTCTCTGGGTAGACTTGTAAAATTGTCTATTGCATTGTTTAGTTGAAAAAACAATTGATCAGTGGGGAAAAAATGAAATAAATGACAATCTGGGGAGAATCGGTCGGGGGGAGGGGGGGGGGGGGGGCGACTTAATTTGATCCTCTGACCAAACAGGCATTTTTCTTTATTATCTTTGTGTAATGAATCCCCCTAATTATTCGAATTATGCATTAATTACCCTGTGAGGGAGGGATAATGCAGTGAGCACCCGCTATTGAAAACATGATAATGTCTTGTGTTGCTATACTAATGGAGGAATAAGAAGGTATTCCTCCATGCTATACTATAGAGACTCCTGACTGAGTGGCGATTTAGTTTAGGCCTAGTTGTGAATAATGACTAAAAAGAACAAAGTTTGCCGATACGTGATTGGCAAACATTCATGTGCCAACCCAACCAGCGATAAAGGTATATTGTTTAACAAACTATAGTAATAGTACTACCGGTACTGTACCAGTACTGCTGAGTACTACTAGCCACTAACCTGGAATAAAAACATCTCCGGCTTCAGTGAAATTCGGGCAATTAGGAATCAGGATAATGACCAACACAAGTTGCCAATTCAACGTAGGCATTCTGCTGTTCTGCCAAACAACTTTCGAAAAGTGAGAAAAAACAGCTCTTCCGAGTCCGAGCATGCTCCGCCCTGTGGTCCGAGCAAGGAATTATGGATCAGTTCACACGATCGACTCCGCGCTTCTTAATGGCACTGTTAATGTTACGCCCAAACTATTGCATCCCTTCCAAGTGGGTCCCAACTTTTAGTGTCAGACACGCAGACACGGGCTGGTACCGTCAACAGCTGGATGTAAGCATCTCCCAAGGCCTGGGGGGTATGGTACGGGTCGACAAGTGCAGGTTGTGTTTATTCATGGTTTATTTATGTGCAACTAGACAGCCAGGGTCATTCACAAGGAACGCCCCAATTGCGCAATTTGAAATAATTGGATCTGCTGCCAGATATTAATGACTGGAGTGAGGGGAAAATGATGTTCAGGAAAATGACAAAGTTCAGTTTTGTGTCGTTTATTTTAATAAATTCAGACAGTGCATTTCGTACTCGTAACCCATCATTTTGAAGGCCTATGATTTATGGGTGCGTTTTCTTGTCACTGTCTAAGACCCGGTCTTGGAAACCATAGAGCAATGTTGCTCAGTTTGTGGACACTGAATGGCAACAGTTTAGTGTGATCACGGAGCTACAATTGTGATCACCATGATACTCAGAGCTAGCTAGTTGTGGCTTTGCAAGAGAGCTGCTTTCGTTGGCTCAAGGTTAATTTCGGTTTCATCATTTCTTAATTGTTTTTTTATACTACCTTCCTCCAGCCTTCTCTTGGCCCATGCATTTCTTTATTGTCAGGACAGCCAAAATAAGTTGTTTTTATCATTCGCCCTGAAGAAGTAGAAGCCACTCTCTAGGTGGCTACAAGAGAAATTTTAAGAAGATAAGGTACTGGGAAAACTGCAACAGGGAGTAATATTCTTCGTATGGACGGGTCATAGGTTGGATCATGAGTTGGAGCATGTTGGAGGAAAACAAACACTAAATAGGCAATTAAGGAATTCATTATGGTCCCGATAGATGATACGGTTTCACAACTCCATGGATCGAGTCCTTGAAGACGACAATTTCAATCTCCAAGAGTCAACGGAAGCGAAAACCGAAATGATGTCGACAACAATGAGCTTAATTTTGATATTCGAAAAGCTAAAACACTCGAAAAATTAACATAATTTGCATTATGAACGAAAGACCATTATTAACATCCATGTTTCCTACGTACCTCTATGCACATACCAACTTACGAATGACCTTCAATTAACGTCATGCAGCAACCTGCTGCGTCCTTGGTACCACCATGGAGGAATTATTCCTCCATGATACCACTGATCCCTGCTCCGCCGCGGCCTTGGTTATGGGCCTACTGGGCCGGCCCTGGGCCGCGCGCCGCCGGGGCGCGATTTTTTTTTTCCCAAACAGGTTTGCACAATTCATGAATTATTCAGTAGTTTGGATGAGAAGTTATGTTTATTCATCGGAATAAAACATGACGTCACAGCATTGTTGTTATTTAACTAGTTACAATAAATCACTTTAAAGAACAGCTGTTGTCGAGCTGCTATACGTAGTAGTGGATAGTGGGATTGGCTATGGATCAAAGATCCCGGGTTCGAATCCTGCTGTAGTAGGTCACCTCGTTTTTCCTAGTCAAATTGATATCTTTAGAGTATTTTTAATTTAAGGGGAAAAGGAGACCTAGAACCTAAGTGTTGTACAGCGATCAACGCAACTACTGAATAATTCATGAAATTGTGCAAACCTGTTTGGGAAAAAAAAATTCGCCGCCGGGGCACGTTTCTTCTTTCAAGTGTGTGCGTTGTAGGGGGGGGGGGGGGGGGGGTTGATATGAAGACAATATTTTCGCGAATAAGCCACATATGACTGAATGTAAACATGCATCAACAACAAAATGCTGGAATGTTATTGTTTATTTACACACGAGACCTGAAGGTCTCGGCTAGAATACCAAACAGGAGTATGTTTACAAGTTTATAAACAACACAGTCCAGGGCCATAACGCTAACTCAACTGCAGCTGTTTGGGAATTGTTGACTGTTTTATGGCCCCATATGGATAGCGCTCCCAGGACTCATTCCCAAACTTGCAATAACTTGTCTTGCACGATCGACGTCAATTGATTGCTTCAGGGGTAGTTCATGCTGTGAGCAAGGACACGATTCAGGACGTGTTTATTTTGCAGCGATTCGTATAGCACGCACTCGTACTCGTGCATTCCTGATCGTCTTCAAGATGCGGCGGTTCGTGATAAGTCTTCTTGTATTATGTATGGCAGGTAAGCTCACATTTATTGTATTTTATAGTAAAATATCGTTTAACTGACCTGTCCGAAGATTTACAATCGTGGATGCTGAGAAAAGCAAGAAAACCGGTGCTCGTTTTCAACTGGCGTCGGGCAGTGGTTCTTATGTTTTTTCCGAGGGGTACGGGTGGGAGTGGCCCTAACTCATCCCCATCTTATATATATATATATATAATCTTTCGTTTCAAGGCGTTACCTATGGGAAGAGTATTACTCTATCGTGGTCTGACGTGCCACAAATGTGCCTTGATGAGGGTATTTTGGCTTACGATGGTGCACCAGCAAGCCAGTTTAGTGTGGACCTACGCGACAGCTTTCAACAACTGCAAGGTACCGTTAGTTGTATTTCTATTTTTAATCAACTTTGAAGTAAAAACGAAGAACTAAATAATAAATAGGAAAACAATCCAATCTTCTACCAATTTTATTTTCCATAGGACTGATAAACTCTAGCTGTTCGGATATCTTGGTTCGGTTTCTGTGTACCGCCCATTTCCCTCGATTGGATCTGGTTCGCTATGGTGTCCATCATGATGAACTGTACCAGCTGCCCTGCCTCGAGGTCTGCCGGGCGATATGGCGCGATTGCCGGGTCATTGCCCGTCGGTTGCGCATCGAACGAACACCGGAGTTTGACTGCAGTCAGAACTTTTCTCCACAGAAGAAGCACGTGTGCCTGTCTCGTAAGTTATAGTAATAATAATAATTCATAAACACCTTCGATAATTAAACCTAGTATTCCTATTGGTCGAGAGCCCGTAACGTGGCCGGTTTTAGTTGAACATGTAATGTATAATACAACACTGGGGTCAGATTTAAACACTTTTACGATGTCACATTTTTGTTTTACAAAGTTTATTTTCACAATTTGACGGGGATGACGGGGTTTTGCTCATAGTGATAACTATTACTTTTGTTTTCGTTATTGTGAAGTAGTTTTTGTATGGCATGAATAAAATAATAATAATATGTATTAATTTGGACGGCCGGGAAATCTGATAGCTATTTACCATAATTGTATTGGTTGAAACCTCACAAGGCATGTGCAATACTAGTACAAACGAGTCCGTAATTTAGAGCCCCTATAAAGGTAGGATACACTATTGGTAATTGCTTGAATAATTAGAAATGGGTGGATTTGGAGGTTGTATTTTAAAGTAAATATGACCTATAGTAAACTGACCTGTCCGAAATTTTTCAATCATGGATGTAAAAAAGAAAATCGGCGTTAGTTTTTAACCGGCGTTGTTCTTGTTGTTCGGAAACAAATATTCAGGATATCTAGCGCAATTTTACCACCTCGTCAATAAAATAATAACAATAATCAGCACATAATTTGTTAATGTTCTACTGTGGTTTGTAAGGACAAACTGAATTTCCATAACACTAACAACTTTGTGGGTTTGTTTCGTTTTCGTTTGCATTTGGACCCATTCAACGCAGATCTGTACCCACCGCAGGACAAGCCTATGCTCGGCAACGCCACCCGATACAACGAGTCATTCATTTCCATCCCCTATACTCCCCCGGAAGCAGGCTCCATGACAGAGGCATTTCAAGTTAACTACAATGACAGCGCGTCATGGGAGAAAGTTGTTGTTGCTATCCCTCGAAACCAATCGCCGTACCACGCGTTGAACATCACTGATCTCATGAGCGCAGACCCCTTCAGCGTTGATGTTACCCCCTTGAACAAGTTTGGGAAAGGTCTCAGGACAGGTTTAATAGTACCGGCGTTTGAAGGTTAGATTGCAATCCCCTCTCCCCCAAAAGAAATGTATATCCTTGTGGGGACGGCATTGTTCTTCCCTTAGCTTTGTTCTCCATAAATTCCTTGTGGAGACGGGCTCTTTAAATTTTACCACAAGGTAGCGAATTTAGAAACAAAAATGTTTAAGAAATTTGCTTTAATTGTCTTACAATTAACTTGGATGCAAACTGTGCAACTCAACGCCATTGCACCCGTAAGCTTATGCACATTTCATTGTTTATTTTCCTGTTAACAATGTGTTTCCGGTATAAAACCTCTGAAACAGTGTTATGTTTGCATTGTATTGCTTCGCTTTATTAATAAACTTTATCTCATGCGAGATGGTACCTTTGATAATTATCCTTGAGCTTGAACGAAATAGTATCGAGCCAATTTATGTTTCAGTGTGTTTGTGGCAGCCATTCCTTGTGAAATGGACGGACAATGTCGGAAAAAAGTGTTAGATTGAGTTCTTCTCTAACGAAATGTTAATTGGTCTGGGTTTGTCAATCTTCTAGATGTTCCCGATATGGGTTCGGGTTGTGAAGACATCACTGTGCCGATGTGCAAGACAGGTCTTGGCTATCAGCAGACCACCATGCCAAATAGTCTAGGTCACACGAACCAAGACCAAGCCAGTCTGGAAGTTCACCAATTCTGGCCTTTAGTGGAAATTAACTGCTCCCCCTACCTCAAGAGATTCCTATGTGCCGTGTACACTCCAAGGTAAGAATTGGTATTCTTGCTGTTTAAATTAAGACTGAAAGAATCCAAAACTAAATCTACCTTTTTGTAAGAACACGTCAATCGCATTTCATTTTGAGTGACAAATGTTGGGTTACAGAACAATCAAACTTTAAACTGTCAACTATTTGTGGCCCTATAATAATTCGTGCTTTATTTCCTACACTATTTCCGTCTTGTGAAGATGTTCCAACGGTTCCAGTAGCATACAGCTGCCGTGTAGAGATCTCTGTATTCAGGCGAGAAACGGCTGTCAACAAATGATGGAGCAATATGGCTTTTCATGGCCGGAAGCTATGGTTTGTGAGAGTTTCCCCCGTTACGATGAAGGAACTGATTGCTACTTAGGTGGTATGTACATGTATATGCCTATGTTTTATGAATTATGATTACCCTTTTAACCAGTTTACGTCGGGTGTTGTGTATACAAAATTGATGACGGATTAACACGTCATGAGCAAGGCCAGAAATATCTGCCAGTGACCGGCTCGCAGCGAGCAAAGCCGGCAATGTCAGGGTGTGATTTCTGCCTGAGCCCATCTAGCATCAAGGTTAATTGTTGAACAATAATCCTGTGCCTGGGCCCGGTCAATGCACAATAGGCCTAATCCCGGAACGAACTGGTAAATGATGTAGATTTCAAGCTATCGCCAAAGAACAAGACTGATGTTGGCTCGTCTCATTCCACCGATCTGACTACGGAGACCGTGACCAACGCCACTCATTTTGTTTGTTTGTTTGTTTGTTTGTTTGTTTGTTTGTTTGTTGGTTTATCCTCTAGATGTTCCCGATATGGGTACAGGTTGTGAACCCATCACTGTGCCGCTGTGCCAAGATATTGACTATCAGCAGACCGCCATGCCGAATAGTCTAGGTCACACGAACCAATCGGAAGCCGGTCTGGAAGTTCACCAATTCTATCCTTTGGTGAAAGTTCAATGCTCCCCCTACCTTAAGACATTCCTGTGTGCCGTGTACACTCCAAGGTAAGATCTGGTATTCTTGCTGTTTAATTAAGACTGAAAGAGATCCAAAACTAAGTCTACCTCATTTTGTAATTGATAAGGACACGTCAATTACATTTGACGGATATATCCAACATTTGCTTACGCAATAATTGTACTCTAAACTTCAAACTGCGAACTATTTGTGGCCCTACAATAATTTCTGCTTTAATTCCTGCTTTATTTCTATTTCCGTCTTGTGAAGATGTACCAGTGGTTCCAGTGACATACTGCTACCGTGTAGAGATCTCTGCATTCAGGCGATAAACGGCTGTGAAGAATTGATGAACAAATTTGGCTTTTCATGGCCGGAAGCTTTGACCTGTGAGAGTTTCCCCCGTTACGATGAAGGAACTGATTGCTACTTAGGTGGTATGTACATGTATATGCCTATGTTTTATGAATTATGATTACCCTTTTAATCAGTTTACGTCGGGTGTTGTGTATACAAAATTGATGACGGATAAACACGTCATGAGCAAGGCCAGAAATATCTGCCAGTGACCGGCTCGCAGCGAGCAAAGCCGGCAATGTCAGGGTGTGATTTCTGCCTGAGCCCATCTAGCATCAAGGTTTGTTGAAAAATAATCATGTGCCCGACCGGTCAATGTACAATTAGGCCTAATCCCGACACGAACTGGTAAATGATGTAGATTTCAAGCTACTGCCAAAGAACAAGACTGATGTTGGTTCGTCTCAATCCACCAATCCGACCACGGGGGCCCTGACCAACGCCACTCATTTTGTTTGTTTGTTTGTTTGTTTGTTTGTTTGTTGGTTGGTTTGTCCTCTAGATGTTCCCGATATGGGTACAGGTTGTGAACCCATCACTGTGCCGCTGTGCCAAGATATTGACTATCAGCAGACCGCCATGCCGAATAGTCTAGGTCACACGAACCAACCGGAAGCCGGCCTGGAAGTTCACCAATTCTATCCTTTGGTGAAAGTTCAATGCTCCCCCTACCTTAAGACATTCCTGTGTGCCGTGTACACTCCAAGGTAAGAAATTGTATTCTTGCTGTTTAATTAAGACTGAAAGAAATCCAAAACTAAGTCTACCTCATTTTGTAATTTTGTAAGGACACGTCAATTACATTTGACGGATATATTCAACATTTGGTTACGAAATAATTGTACTCTAAACTTCAAACTGCGAACTATTTGTGGCCCTACAATAATTAGTGCTTTATTTCCAACACACTTTCCGTCTTGTGAAGATGTACCAGTGATTCCAGTAGCATACAGCTGCCGTGTAGAGATCTCTGTATTCAGGCGAAAAACGGCTGTCAAGAATTGATGAACAAATTTGGCTTTTCATGGCCGGAAACTATGGCCTGTGAGAGTTTTCCCCGTTACGACGAAGGGACTGATTGCTACTTAGGCGGTATGTTGTATATGCCTTCAGTTTATGTGTGTGTTGGAAACCCTCCCTATTTTATTGCTTATAACTATGAAGAATCGTGGAGGATCACTGACATACATTAAAACCGCCAATTCACTGTTTCTTGCATTGTATATTGGAAGATCAGATTGCTTTAAGTGTTTGCATATAATTACGAGCAAAATCCAACCTGCCCAAGATGGCCTAAAACCGGGGGCTTAAAAGCGAAGTCATGCTCAAGAACTATTATTCCCACTAAAAAGTAATCATTCGCATAATGTCTGTCCCTGATGTTCAACCTAAAGCCCTTTTTGTACCTCAACGACTATTAGTCGTTGGTTAGTGAGAAGAGCCGGGCAGGTTTATCGTTTAGAATTACTGGTACCCCGTCATTGACTTTAAGCCCGGTTCATTATGTACATCAGATGCAATAAAACTACTGTAATAACCTTCCTGAATCATTAGACTAATTAAACGTAGTTGTAAGCACTGTGTGACGTATTGACCAGCTTCACCAGACTTACCTTTTGGTGTTTTTTGTACAGGTGCACCTGTGCTTGATAAAGATGTCTCAATCGATGATCAATGCGAAGAGATTACCGTGCCCTGGTGCCGGTCTACCATAGGCAACCATACCTTGATGCCCAATAGTCTCGGTCACCAGACTGTCAGTGATGCCGAGCTGTTGCTTATGACCTTCACACCAGTCGTTCAGTACGGGTGCTCGTCCCACTTCGCAAGCTTTATCTGTTCCTTGTACCTGCCCAGGTAAGGCTACATGCGAGTTGGGAAGTACTCAAGATTCCACTAGTGGCGTAACTAGGTTGACAAAGAGGGCCTCCGTTCAGAAATCGAGACGTCCCGCTACATGAACCAAGTACCCTGTCATGGTCACCAGGGTTGACTCGAGGTTGACAGGTAAAATGAACCTATTGTTGTCAAAGTTGACCATGAGGGCGAGACTGACACCTGCTATTCCATTTTACATAGATGCAACTCGGCTCCTGTACTCCCTTGCCGTGAACTGTGCATGGAGGTTTTGAGTAATGGCTGTGAAGCAGTGCTGCTTGAATTTGGATACGTGTGGCCGGAGGATCTGGCGTGTGACAATCTGCCGAGCCATCGAGACGGAGCTACTTGTTACCTGGGAGGTAGGGTTTAAAGCGTGGGTGTGGTGGGCGTGGCTGGGGAATTTTAATTCGAGGAATACTGATAAAAAGTAAATGCCACTTCTTTAGGCACATAATTCTTTAAATCAATGTTTTACTACTTATCTTTGTATTGATATTGCCAATGAACAAGACCGATGTTGGTCCGCTATATTCCAAATTTCAAGGTGAAAAAAACATCGGCGAGGCGGGACTTGACCCTGCGATCGAACAGGATAGAACGCCAACATAGGGCAAAATGAGCTCAGTGCATGGTAGAGCGCCGGTCCGTCATTCCGTAGGTTGCAGGTTCAAGTTATGAATCGCGTTGGACATCAGCCAAGCACCCAACCTCTCGTCAGTGCCAGTCAGACTCAGACTCATAATATTTTTGAAGCGCCAATCTTTAAAACGATGGGTAGATATGTTTTATATGTATATATTTTGCAATTACTTAGCTTTTCAGATAATGCCAAACTGGAACGAGACCGATGTTGGTGCGCCTCAGTTTAACCAGACTACAGTAACCATGACCAACGCTACTCTTGCCGTCAAGCCGCGGCGTTACGACACTCAACACCTTGGTGTTCCTTCGCTGTTCCGTGGCTGGGTGGATGTGCAGGGACAGGGCGCCGCCAACGACTACTGCAGGTAAGTATCCTATTTCTCACGTATGCGTATTTTCTGTTTACACCGCAGCGAAGGGTTTCTCCTAAAAACAGCGCCTAATGCACTCTTGAAAGCAGACTACGAAGAGCTTTAGATAAAACACTGACGTCACAGCATTGTAATTCTTTAGTAAACTAGTACACACAAAAGTATAATTAACTGTAAATCGAATGGTCCCTGGTTCGAATCCACGTGTACCCATTTTCTTAGTCAAATTTATGTTTTAGAAAAGACACAGAGAACATTAATTAAGGCAACCAGTACTTACTTGTACTAGTGTGCTTTCAAGAGCAGAATCGGTACTATTACTGTGGAAGTTCTTCCAGGGATTTACGCCCTTACACTTGTACGTTTATACCAGACATGGGGGAAGGACATGTGAGATTTTATTGGACTTGTGAATTGTAATGACTTGTGAATTGTAATCGTATTGGACTCGGCTACAACTGCTAGCCAGTGTCATTATTTACCACTAAACAATTTTCTATCACAGGGTGGTATCCATCTATACCGGCATCTATATCCTGTCCTGCTCGCTTGCCGGGATGGAGGGCGCCCCTACTGACCTCAATTACAACAGCACAGGACCCTGGTTCGATACAGGTCACGTGGACACGTGGTACATGAAGGACGAGAACGGGGACGGTAGAGATGACTACTGCAGGTACGATTGAGGCTGTGTAGCTTGCTTAGGGACAAACTGGCGGAGTTCCAAACGAATAAACCATACAAAGATGCCTAGAATCGCACATTACAATTTCAAATTTTATTTCAAATCTGGTTTTAATATTTTCAGGTGCATTGGCTGCATACCGACAACCCATGTCTCGTGTTTGCTGGCCGGTGAGGGCGCTTTCACGGCACAGACGTTAGACTTCGACCCAGTGCCAGGAGGCTGTCATTACAATACTGTCAACCCGTACTTTGGACGGTAGAGGGCAGTACTAGAGCGTACTAAAATGTAACTTTTAAACTGACTGGCTGGCTAATAAACCCATTATTCCCTGGTAAAATGACAAGATTTATAACCCAAACCTGTAAAAAGGTTGATTTTGCTAAGTCAGCTTGTTTGAATTGTACAAACATAATTTGCTTACTCAAACTGTATTATCAACATGAATGTGATGTTTTATACTTTTCTATGTAGTTTTTCTAGAATACAGTGTTATAGTCATTACATGTAGGCCTACATGTATACAGCATTTCGTTGAGTAGGTTTTTTTAACGTGTATCGTAAGGGTCCATTTAAAGGTTTATTAAAAGCAAATAATTTTTTTTTGTATGCCATATTTGTGTTCAAATAATTAACCGAATTTATTAGATCAATCGATTCATTCACCATTTAGAACTATGAGGAGGTCGAAGCTCGCGACAACGCTCTCTAGACTCATCTCTGTGTATAGGAACGACATCGCTGACGATACTGGTCACTAAATCCAATGCTACGATCCGTTCTGCAAAATGAAAACATAATTTGTGACCTACTCAGGAACGAATAATAATAATTTCGAAAAATCGTATTAAAAAGGTATCTAGTAATATTCACACTGTGGATTTTTATTTTGGAAAAATACCCCCAAATGTGCAAACAAAATGACGATTTTTGCATTGCCGTTGGCAGCGCAAACAAGGATTGTTTTAAAGCCCTTTTCCTCGAAGTAAAATCGCGAAGGTTTGGTGGCGCATTGTTAACTAGTTCCATGTGATATATCTTTGGAATTAATTAAGCTACGGAAATATCGTTGGTATCGTTGGGAAGCTAATGAGTTGGTCTTTATATTATATGGTGTCAATAAACAAAAATGTATTGACTGGACACGGATGGTGCAGCCGAACCCCCCCCCCCCCCCCCGGTCAATGGGCTAGTCTTGATCAAAGACCAGTTATGTGGATATCCCGGATATATGGGGTACGGCGCGTCGCGGAACAAATGAACGGCTAGCTCGGTCTTGGATCAAGACTATCATTGGGCTGGCGGAATGTTGATTTCTCGGGAATTCTTTTTAGGTTTTTAGGACAAAGGGGGGATCGAGTCTGTCGATCGGTCACATATTTTGCTGGGTACCGGAACAAGTCATCCATGTATCCGGGTACGTCCTGCTCAGGGGGGGGGGGGGGGGGGGGGGGGGGGGGGGGGGGGGGGGGGGGGGGGGGGCCAACAAAGTGCGCCGCCAACGTTGAAATGTATCTCATTCATTCTTCCACGCTCGTGAGCCACACATCTCACACAGTAAATACGTATAGATCGCTACCGCGAAGCTCACCATTGAAACACGTACAAATTTGCTCCGCGCTCGCTCCCCGAATTCAGTGATTCATATAACGTCCGCAAAGCCAGGTACACAGGCACGATCTACACGGAATTTGTTGGGGGAGATGTCATTTTCTGCCATTTTCGTTCGAAAACAACACGATAAAACGCAAGGGGGTCACAGGCAGATTGTTTTAAAAATTCAGTATATCACTGCTACATCCTTTTTTAACGTATCTATGGAACAAAATGAATGGGGTCAAAGCACGATTTTTCACAATTTATCGATTATTATTGCCCTTTTTAGGGGAGGTACTTGTTAACGTCGTTTGAGTATTTGTGCACAATCTCCACGCGCATCAACGGTACGTCAACGCTTATTTTTTTCGACTGCTTTTTTCATTTTCAATACCATTTTTGTCATTGGATGATAAACATTAAGGTAAATAACAACCTTGTACAACTACAAAAGACAAGATGTTAAGATTGGATGCCAAAAACTCTTTATTTTTCGAGTGAGAAAATTGTTCCCCCCTATTTTGAGAATGGACGGTACCACAGCGTTTCGCAATCACAGCCTCCAAGGGCCCCCCCTCCGCCCCCCCCCTGGTCCTGCTCTGGCACAATATTATTGCTACAAAAGAGTGGAATTTTGCACGGGTTATTTATCGGAATAAGCGTCACTCAGCAACAATGGGGTATGTCTACCTGTCCGCAACAATCGGACATACAAAATAATGGGGCCTGTCCCCCTCCCCACTCCCGCAACAATTCTCGGATCCGCCCCTGGTTTACATTTGTTTATTTACACACTAGACCAAGGTCCCATCCAAAATAACAAACAGGGGTTGTTTATTTCAAGTCGGTACCAGACAGTTCGGGGTATAGCTTATTGGCCCCATGGGTCGCGCTCCTAGATTGTTATCACCACATGCTGAACTCTAAAGAACTCGTATTTCAAGACAGCTTCCGGGAGAATTCACAAGTATTGACAGCCAAGGGACTGAAGGGTAGCAGCAAAACCAGTGGCTGTGTTGGGAAATTTCACTTTCAGTTTCCGAGCAAGGACCCACGATTTCAGTTTAATTGTTTATGCGTGCCTTTTCCCAAGATGATGTGGCGGCTGTTCATGATTACCAGTCTTCTTGCATTTTATTTGACAAGTAAGTTCTTTCATTTTTCATATGACAATTTTACCGTACATAGGTTTTGTAACATCTATTTTGTTAAAGACGTGGCCGGCTACTGGTTACGGGTGCATTTTTATTATTCACTCGTTAGAACTAGATATGTACGTTAACACCATGGGTTTACACAGTCTCGATAATTACAACGAAAGTTACAAAAAAACATAAATAAAAACACTTTTAGATCAAATCCTCAAATATTAAGATATGTGGGGTCATTAAATGAATTGTACATATCTTTTCTAGCATTTTTGTGATTTTTAAGTCTCTATTGTGTATAGTTTGACGCGAAGAATGAATTAATGTACAGCCCTTCCGATCTGAGCGCTGTGGATCACGGCATTGCGTGCGTTCACGTGTGCCGTGTGTAAGGCCAATAACACCCAAGCTGAACGCTAAGGTTGTGCGCCCGGTCGGTCGGAGTTCGTTCTAGCCACTCAGGCTGATTCAGTGCTAGCACCCGCTACCCTTTGGTTATGCCACTACGCTACCGCTACGCTATACATTCATGCTGTTTGCATTTTCTTTAATTTGATACAAAAAATAGCTCTGTAGTCCTTAAACCCAAACTTGACCTGCCACCCTATTACATGTAGTACTAGCAACGAAAACCTTAACAAGACGCAGATCCAGTAACCGATTACATGTAGTAGTACTAGCAACGAAAACCTCAACAAGACGCAGATCCAGTAACCGATTATATGTAGTAGTACTAGCAACGAAAACCTCAACAAGACGCAGATCCAGTAACCGATTACATGTAGTAGCACTAGCAACGAAAACCTCATAAGACGCAGATCCAGTAACCGATTACATGTAGCAGTACTAGCAACGAAAACCTCAACAAGACGCAGATCCAGTAACCGATTACATGTAGTATAGCAACGAAAACCTCAACAAGACGCAGATCCAGTAACCGATTACATGTAGTACTAGCAACGAAAACCTCAACAAGACGCAGATCCAGTAACCGATTACATGTAGTAGTACTACTAACGAAAACCTCAACAAGACGCAGATCCAGTAACCGATTACATGTAGTAGTACTAGCAACGAAAACCTCAAATAATGTAACCGATTACATGTAGTACTAGCAACGAAAACCTCAACAAGCAGATCCAGTAACCGATTTTGGAGTGTTTGATGAGCGAGCATCATATCCAAGCAAAAGGCGCCTAAATTGAGCTATAAAACACGTTTTTCATGAAATAAAAATTAGAAAGTGCATCTAAAAATATAATAAGTTCATGTTTTGTGTACAATGACGCCTAACCTAACCCTAATTCCCTAATCCTAACCAAACATCGTAACCCCATTGTCACTCGGCGACATCTTTCCATTATTTATTTATAGACGTGCCGAAAACGGAAGCGTGTCGATTGTCGCCAGATCACCATTACGGACATTCTCCCCACGAGCTTGAATCCCGAGATGGCGTGCCGCGACTGTGCATTAATGAGAGTATTTTGGCTTACGACGGTGCACCAAGAAACTATTTGGGTGTGCGCCTACAAGACAGCATTGAAAAACTGCGAGGTACATGTACTATTGGTATTATTTCAGTTATACCTAATGGATTAGATACGAAAATGTAATGTAAACAATATTTGTTGATTATCCAATCGGAACATGTATTATAAATGTGAATAAAGTCACTGAATAAAAAGCACCTTCTCCCAACCCCAAATAGGCCTATAGCCTTTGCAGAAAGTGTACTCAAAACTGCTGTTTAAAAGCGAAATTATTATAAACGCGATTCACATGTATGCATACAAATTAAGCAATTTATGCCAAAAAATGCTGGACAAAAGTTACACTTTTGTTCAATTTATTGAATGAGCCAATTTTTATTTTTTGATCAATTGATGGCTTAAAAGACCTCTTAGATAAAAGCTGACGTGCGGTACGTTTTATAACCTTTATTTTTCACAGATCTGATAGACTCTGGCTGTTCTGACATCTTGAGTCGCTTTCTTTGCACGGCCCACCTGCCTCGACTAAAAGTGGTCCGTTATGGACGTTACCACGTGTCTTCGTACCTGTGGCCCTGCGTCGAGGTCTGCCGGGAAATATGGCGTGATTGTCGAAACACTGCCCGCCAGCTTGGCATCGAACGCACGCCAGAGTTAGAATGCAACGATAAGTTTGCTTCGCAGAAGACAGGCCAGTGTGTGTTCCGTAAGTTGTAACAGTACGTTTGGGTGATAACACGGTGTTTAGATAATAATCCAGTAGATTATAATTGGTTTCATAACAAAACTATTATCATCAATAAGCACATAAATTATTGTTAGGCCTAATCATGACGTGGTTTTATAGACAGATTAAAGTTCCACAAACGGAAATGATAATTTGTTTGAAATGTCGTTTCTGTTTGTGTTTTGGATCCGTTTAATGCAGATATGTACCCACCAAGAGACGAACCTGTCATCTTCTCCGTCACACGACACAACGCGTCAAGCGTATTTATCGTCTTTTTTCACCCTGATGAAGCCTCCACGAAGTTCCGTATTCGCTACGTTGAGACTTTATCATGGGGGGAAGTTGGTAGAGAAATGTTACACATCATCAATCGAGGCCGATCGTATAGCACGTTTAACATCACTGACTTAAAGAGCACAGAAGAATACAACGTTGAAGTCACCGCCTTGAACAACTTTGGCGAAGGCCCTACGGTGTTCGTAATCCTGCCAGCGTTTCAGAGTAAGATTTACAGTAAAATAATGATTTGCGGTATAGCACTTTCCACACATTATTATGGCTCTGTGATTCCAGAGAAAATTCTTCTGCTCAATATTATCTTCCACGACTGACAGGTGTAAATCTGTACGTTTCGCTGTCTTTTGATTAAAAGCCACTCGCATTCAGTATGTAAAAGTATAGCGAGCGTTAAGCGGTGACCCGACTGAAAACTACCATGTCGTGCAATAAACATTTGGTGAATTTATCACTATATTGTACATCTATTATTTTCCTTAGATGCTTCAGAAATAGATACGCGTTGTGAAAACATCACTATGTCGATGTGCATGTCGGGGATTGGCTATCATCAGACTACGATGCCGAATAGTTTAGGTCATTGGAACCAGGTAGATGCGGGTCTAGAGGCTGAAGTATACTTGGCCTTGGTGGAGACTTATTGCTCCCCCTACTTCCAAACATTCCTGTGTGCCTTGTACACTCCAAGGTTAGTCATGGTATTCTGTTAATAAGCTTGGATTGAAAGCTCTTGGTGAGACTTCATGCTGACCACTTGTGTCAATGACAAAAAAACACCTAATAATTTACGAACCCACTTTATTAACCCTAACTCCCTACCCATTTTTACTTACACATAACCTGAATCCTGCAAAATCCTCCAATTCCAAAATTGTTAAAACTCCAAGTAACCTGAATCCTGCAAAATCCTCCAATATTGGTCACTGGTAACCATACAGCCTGTATCCTGCAAAATCCTGCATTTTGCCATGAGGAATTTGGAGGATTTGGGAGGGTTATAGGGTTAATAATTCAAGACTTCCTGCACAAAAGCCGCTGAACGCGACTTCCATAAAACAAGATAACGATATCAAGTGAAAGCTCTTTTTTTGTGCCGACTTGTTGTTAGCGTTTAGCTGCTTTTGCCCTGATGTCTTCAATCCATAACAAATGACAAGTTACCCACTCTGATGTCTTAACTGTGTCATTTCTGCTCAATGGCCCGATCCAGTAGGCCACACCCCAAACAAATTGACTAATCACATAGTGCATGATTTAAGGTCCGACAAAATGTCGCCATATTGTCCGAAAAAAACCTTCAATTATTTCGCATAGTTTAGGCCCCATCGCATTGATTTAATTGCAATTTGCTATGGTGTGCGTGGCCTACAGGATCGGTGTAGTCGCCTACCGGTGCGTCGCTCTATTTCTAACGCCCTTCTAAAAAGAAACACAAAGTATTACGCTAGCAATTAAGTAAATGACATTTACGAGAGACATTGACTAATACGCTACGGAACACTTGTTTTGCAGCCTTACACTAATTCATACCTAAGTTCTGACAATTAGGTCCGTCTTTTGCAGATGCAATGGTGACATCAGGAGCACAATGCTACCGTGTAAAGATCTCTGCGTGCAGGCGTCAAATGGTTGCAAGGAGATGATGTTTAACAATGGCTTACCGTGGCCAGAACACCTGACGTGTCAGAGTTTGCCCCGCTATGATGAAGGACATCAGTGCTTTATAGGTGGTACGTACATAACTTGGTACATGTATTGTGTTTCAACACGTGCACACAGCCTGAACGCGCTGGATACTATTTAATAGGCCTATCCAAACCCCTAGCTTCGGCTCCGGCGGGCTTCAACTTCTTGCTAAACTGCATGAATGAAGCCTGAACGATGACAAAGCTGAGGTTTGCAAAGCTGAGGTTTGGCGGCTTTGACTAGTGAGATGACGATAAATGGAACTTTCTATCTGCGCCCACCTCATTAATTCTTAACACTGCACTCACAGCTAGACGTTCATGATTTCTATAACAGATTTGAAGATCAGATTGCAGCTTTTCTGTAAAATTGGAAGAGCCGAAACCATCCCGTATTAGACCACACAAAATACTGGTCTTGTTTTTTTGTACAGGTGCACCTGTGCTTGATAAAGATGTCTCAATCGATGATCAATGCGAAGAGATTACCGTGTCCTGGTGCCGGTCTACCATAGGCAACCATACCTTGATGCCCAATAGTCTCGGTCACCAGACTGTCGGTGATGCCGAGCTGTTGCTTATGACCTTCACACCAGTCGTTCAGTACGGGTGCTCGTCTCACTTCGCCAGCTTTATATGTTCCTTGTACCTGCCCAGGTAAGCCTACATGCTACTTCCACAACTATAGGTTAGGAAAGAGGGGCGCCCTCCAGAAGTCGAGACGTCCTGCTACTTGTTGGGTCAAATCAGAATACAGGTACCCTGTCAGGGTCTACAGGGTTGACTCAAGGTTGACAAGTAATAAACCTATTGTTATCAAAGTTGACCATGAGAGCGAGACTGACACCTACCATTCCGTTGTTTTTGTTATAGATGCAACTCAGCCCATGTTCTCCCTTGCCGTGAACTTTGCCAAGAAGCTAGGAATGGCTGCGAACCAGTGCTGCTTGGATTCGGCTTCCAGTGGCCGAAGGATCTAGCGTGTGACGATCTGCCGAGCCATCAAGATGGAGCTTCTTGTTACCTGAAAGGTAGGGCTTAAAACTTAGGTGTGGTTGAGGGCGCTTGTTACCTGAAGGGTAGGGTTTACAACTTGGGTGTGGTTGTGGGCGTAGCTTGTCAGCGTCGCTCTTAAACGTCGATCTTTAAATAGACGTAGATATTTTTTAGGATTACATCATTTACATGTACCTTTCTAAATGATGTAGATTTCAAGCTACTGCCAAAGAACGAGACCGATATTGGAGCACCTCAGTTTAACCAGACCACAGGAACCATGACCAACGCCACTCTTGTCGTCAAGCCGCGGCGTTACGACACTCAGCACCTTGGCGTTCCTTCGCTGTTTCGTGGCTGGGTGGATGTGCAGGGACAGGGCGCCGCCAACGACTACTGCAGGTAAGGCCGGGAACAACAGTTTTGCTGTGTCCTCATAGTGTCCCTATAGCTGTTCTCTCTACTATTGTATCTAGGTTGAGGTAGACCTTTAGATAGATGTTAGCCGATTCGGGTCGCGCAAGTCCCCACATGTCCCAACAGGTCCCTGTAAGTCTCCACAAATTTCCACAAGTCCAAACAAGGGGAGTCCCTAAAGAGGTCCCAACAAGTCCTGTAAGTCCCCGCAAGCGGCCCCCACAGGTCCTTTACCTGACAGGTCCTCATAAGTTCTTGTAGGACCTCACAAGTCGTCCACAAAATGTTATTCAGGTCACTGCACTGACAACGTACGACAACATTCCTTACTTATTAAGTTATTTTTTTGTTTTTTCATCCTCGGGCCTGTTAATGGTGTGATGAACTTGTTATTAATTCGACTACAAGACGAGTGTCATTCACCCTCAATGATTTACTATCACAGGGTGGTATCCATCTATACCGGCATCTATATCCTGTCCTGCTCGCTTGCCGGGATGGAGGGCGCCCCTACTGACCTCAATTACAACAGCACAGGACCCTGGTTCGATGCCGGTCACGTGGACACGTGGTACATGAAGGACGAGAACGGGGACGGTAGAGATGACTACTGCAGGTACGATTGAGGCTGTGTAGCTTGCTTAGGGACAAACTGGCGGAGTTCCAAACGAATAAACCATACAAAGACGCCTAGAATCGCACATTACAATTTCAAATTTTATTTCAAATCTGGTTTTAATATTTTCAGGTGCATTGGCTGCATACCGACAACTCATGTCTCGTGTTTGCTGGCCGGTGAGGGCGCTTTCACGGCACAGACGTTGGATTTCGACCCGGTGCCAAGAGGCTGTCACTACAATACTGTCAACCCGTACTTTGGACGGTAGAGGGCAGTACTAGAGCGCCACCAAGCGTTTGCCTGACGAACATATAAAACTCGACGATCGTCATTCTGTATTAATCATACGTTTAAATTAAACACACGCCCTTCTATTTTTTTGCAAACACATCTTTAAGCAAACTCTTGTAGACCTCAACTTCCGCTGAATTAGAACCGATATATACCATTGTACGTGTTCCGGTATATACCAGCAATTGACCTACAACGTATTTAATGATTTGACTTTGTAACCTAGACAAATTGTAACCTAGAAAATTGTAACCTGTAAAAGGAAGGTCATGTTTAGTTGTATCTACAAGGTCAAATATTGTTTTGTTTTGTTTTATGCTTTTTGTGCTAATTATTAAAATAATTCGAATAATCAAGTAATTAATACACACTATTATGAACACACCAAAATCCAGCAAAAAAAAGCCATACAACTTCCAGGGTTGGCCATGCACCCGCACCTAATTGTAAGAGCATTGAGTTACTCATGTATGACAACGCTACCTATCAGTCGTGACACTTGTACTCCTTACATCGTCAAAGATAGTTGCTATATCGACGATGACCATGTGTTCGTACAACCACGCGCTATCGGCACCTGGACGGATTAGCCTTTCGTTAATAATTAAACGCTTGGTATAGACAAACACTCATAATCGTCATTTGACGAGGTTTTGCTGTGGACCGTGAACCTAATAATTTGGATTGTAACTTCGTCTACTCTGTCTGAAGTTGAAATGACCGCAGTCTATTGGCGACGTTGTTCAGATTGTAGGAGTCAAAGGATTTAACTTGGAATCATGCTCGTCCGACTTGTACGCTGGATTTGTCTCGGACTCGCGATTTTAAGCACAAAAGGTTAGCTTCACCATCGCAATGTAGACTAGGCCTACATAGGAGTTGTTTTATTTAGTTATACAATGTACTATTGTTTACTAGTGTGATTATTTTCACGAATCTACAGCAAACTGATTATTCGTAACGAATCGACAGTTTTTGTAGTGAATAACACCCTCCTGTGACGTCACTCTATTGTGTTTTCTCTCCATTTGTTTAACGGAGCCGACGCACCATTCGGCATCTACGATGCCTTTGGTATACGGTTGGTAAAGCAACTTATGATGACGTACATGTACTTTTATCAGTAGGCCCTATCCAAGCCAGACACTTTATTGTACTTTTCCGGCCCCCATTCATTAAAAACAATTAAAGTTGGATCAACCATGGAGGAATCCTTCTTATTCCTCCATGGAGATCAACCCGGTGCTTTGAATAAAAGATCATCTTTTTGTTTCCAATGTACCCGACTTGCGCCCGCTGTACTCTACCTGCGCCCGTTTTATATTTTATATTGGTCATTTTGCAGTCTAACTTTTTCAAGATTTTCCTTCGAGTTTTAATGATTTCTTTTGAAACGAATTGGGTTAATACTTTCCTCCGTTAACAGGTGTCGTCGCGGACAACCACTACAAAGAAATCCAATGTTCCTTCGCCGCAGCGAGCTTGTGCGAGTGGACGATCGAGAAGGGCCCGGGGGTGACAGCTAGCTGGTCACGGGTGAATTTTATCAGCACGGTGATTGATGGTTTTGACCCCTCAGCAATTAGCCTCGGATATGGCCCCTTCGCTGATCACTCTGGAGGTACATGCTACACGTTCTGTCTTGAAATTACCGTTTGTCTGCGCCCTCTACAGTGTACGCACGAAGTCTATGTATTCGTGAGATTGAGTGCGAGTTTGCATTGTTTCAAGACATTATGACAAACGAAATTTTGCAAGGAAATTAACATATTTAAATCGTTAAGATAGGACACTCGTTTCATTTTGTCAATTTGGATTGACTGGTGCATCGGTATAATTAATCAGATGCCTTTGTAAAAAGTTTCATGGATTAGTTGTGGTGAAAATGAACTGGGTATGGACGGGTGTAACGATAACATGACTAATTAATACAAAAATTGTTGTAATGTACCAGTATTATACTGGGGTCCAGCCAGACCAAACCTCTGTGGGACGGCTGACCAACCTTTTTGTGAATGACTTGGGGGACCTAATTAGTAACTTTAAGGGGTCAAACCTTCTGCGTGATATGGTGTTATATCTTGTGTCGCTATAGCTCCTGAACTATGAAGGATCACTGAATCATAAATGATGTGCATGCAGTGGATGAGAGGTCACACAAACACATCACTCGTGTTTTTTTTAATCTTTGGGTTTAGAATATTCAAAGTCCCCTGCTTGACTTGAGGAGCTCAATACATGTCAGCGATTTGCTAAAATATTTCCCTTGATCTTGTATTCCAAGTTTGGTTTGCCCATTAAAGCACTATACATTCCATGTTTTAATATTTATCTAGGATTATTTTGTTTCAATGAGTGGTCATCTCATTTCGCTAGATTCCTACTACGCCGCTGCAACTGGACAAAATGGCCAGGTCGCGCGTCTTCTCACGCCGATGATAGAGGGCAGCACAGGCGCTCCTGTCACCGTTGTATCCTTCTGGTATCACGTGGGTTCGAGCGCAGTTAACCTGACAGTCAGCATAGTCCACGAGGACCAGACTAAGCCGAGAAGGACTGTGTGGAGTCTTCCGAAAGAAGGCATGGCACTAGGCAGAGGCGACCCGTGGTTGTTTGTTCGAACGACCATCAACTACCCCGCTACGTTTCAGGTAGGAGTATAGAGTCATTGCAAAGTACGGGTCCCTAATACGCATAAGTATAGCCTTTAGTCAAGGCGCACGTGGCTACGTACCTGGACGCATGACGCGCCCCGAAAATGCTGCGCAAAAACAAAAAGCTATATTTTGTGTCAAGCCACGTGCGCCTTGACTAATAATAGCATGAGTACAGACCTTGTTTGGCAAACTGAATTGAAATAAACAAGCTTTATTAACCCGACTCAGCCCCCCCCCCCCCCCGCCCCCTCTCTCTTCCATCTCTCAAGTTTTCAACTTGAAACCTGTGCCCGTTATCAGACGAAGTGTATTAGTTTAGCTTATGTTATTAAAACGTGGACCCTATCATTTTTTAGATTTAGATCTGCCCAAGTTAGTCCTTTTTAACAGAAAACATTTGTTCAATCGCTGTCTGACTTGTGTACAAATAAGCACTAATTTGTATTGACTGCACCTTCGCTCACTTTCAGATTGCTTTTGAGGCCGACTTGAACAGCAACGGGACCGAGTACGTGGGAGTGGATGACGTACTGCTTCAAACAGGCTGTAAGTGATGGGGACAATGCCATGGAGCTGCCAACTTGAAGCTATGCTTGAAGGCACAACACAAAATGATTAGCTCAACATTATATTTGCCTAGCAAAAACGGTTGACAGTCAAGATATCGTGTCATTAATTTAAAACATTTCACATTAATTTAGAATTTATAATAATTCCCTACACATCTCACTAAAGAGAATTACCACAAGGTGTTACTTATCTTATTGTCTTTTCGCCATGCAAACCTTCAAATCTCATTTTATAACAATTCCTAGTTCTCTGTGATTTCCCTTAAGCACATACAGGCAAAAAAAGCTCGTCTAATGCATTCTTCTTCATAGCTAAGTAAAACTCAACCGTTCCCACTGAAAGTCCATTAAAGTAATACGGTGAGATGCTATTTTTTGTTTTAATCATGCATGTTTGTTTTTAAGCATTTATCACAACGTGTGACTTCGAAGGAAGCGTCTTCGGAGACTTGTGCCAGTTCTACCAAGCGGGCGTGGCCGAAACCTCCGTCGACGATTTTAATTGGACGATACAGAGCGGTGAAACGCCCTCTCTCGACACCGGCCCGCTTTTTGATCGCACTTTGGGAGAGGGCGCGAATGGTACGCTGCACGGAACTTGTGTTATTTGATAGATACATGCGCTATTATTATTATTACCAAGAAATATTGACAAACCAATCCAGTTCGAAGATATATATTTGTTGACAGCCTATGACCGTCACGTACCTTTTTGCTAATCTTCTATTATACATTATTGTTGTGGTAATGAACCAATGATCACTCAAAGGCGCCCTATAGACACACAGTCATATAGACCGGCAATCGTGGACGGGGCATTGTCTGACCTTCTTCCCTCTTTTGTTTGTACACTAACGTTTTCGGATGATCGCCATAGGATTTGTACACGAGAAAAGATCGTGGACGTTGTGTCAATCGTGGACCCATTGTTTGACTCCCAATTCTTTTGTCCGACGACCACGATTGCCGGTCAATACAAACGCACTTAAGCTGATCCCAGGCCTGAAGAAACATGTAGAAAGAAGACAATGAGAAGAAGGTACAGTTTTAGAGGTGGGAGGAAAACCCCAGAAAAATACTCTGAGGAAAACCCACGGAACCAGGCAGGGTCTGGAAACCCAATCCACATACCCCCCCCCCCCCCCCCCCCTGGTCACAGCAGTGAAAATCGACCCCTTCTCCCCTGTGTTCATCATGTTCAGGGCATTACCTATTCATTGAAGCCACACGACCAGAGGAGAAGAAGACGGCAGTACTATACAGTATGGAGTACTATAAGTCTTCCGGTGGCTCCTCGACCTTGGAGTTTTACTACCACGCCTTCGGGAGTGACCTTGGGGCGTTGAACGTCCAGGTCGCTGGCAAGAATTACACGGTGGCGTTGACCAGTGAGGATGTGTGGAAGAAGTACGAGATTGACTTGACCAACGTGGCCGGAACATACAGGGTCAGTACTTGGCTCACTTTGTATCACTGACCTTTCATTAGTGTCGATACATTTCTTTGTGGTCAGGCTTTCTCGAAGCTGATCGATTAGTGCAACTGAGACGCACAAAATAATACTTAGATGTAGAAGATAATGATATTTCAAAATATAGCTTTAACGTTACGTTATTAGCACTTTCTTCTTTTCTTTGTTTGCAAAACTGGTAGCGGCGGGCACTGCCACATCTATAACGTGGCACATCTTCGCATTCTTATCTAAGACAACAACATCCGGCCGCCTATAACAACTACATCCAATGCGACCTCGAAAAAAATTGTCTGGAACCCTGCAGAAGCAAGCTGTTCCCAGCGCCGTGTTTGACAGGCATGCGTTTTTTTATTAAAAAGACAATATTCCAAAGAACTTTAAATATACCAGGTCATATTTGTGCGAATTTTGTGGTGTAAGTTGAGGACGATTTTCATGTTTTTTTTGCAGGTTGCGTTTCAGGGAGTAAGAGGCGATGGGAACCTCGGGGACATTGCGATTGATGACATCAGCTTCATAGGAGATAGCAGTACAGGTGCATAACATATATACTTTCTTCCACAATGAAGCTATACGTTTAGACTGGTCTATCCGACATTTGTATATCAATTTAGGGCAGAGCGGACCCTTTTTCCTCCTATACCCTGTCCACACTATATACTATTGTTAAACACATCCTCCTAGATATCTGAAAAGAATATGATGACGTCAGCGTCGTTGGAGATGGTTGTATGGGTAAGACATAAGCAGAAAACATAAAGAATATTGTTTTGGTATTAAAAACTATATACTAAAGCACACTATAGCTATGGGCTAGGTAATTGTATTCCACTCTGAAACGACAGATTAACCCAGAATCGGAATCCGGATTTGCTCAGAGTCTTTTTCCAAGTCAAACACTTTCCTGGGTCCTGTAATAGCCTTGAAAATGTCAATTTAAACTCAAAAAGTGACCCTTTTTAACCTGGAAAAGGACTGAGCAAAATATTGAATTCAGATTCTGTGGTTATTCTGACCCAGTGCATATTTCGTAGTTTAGACATCTTTATTTAAAAATGTGTTACACAATGTATGACTATTACCAATTACTATTATAAAAACTGGTTGTTTTTTTAGTAGTGACATTGTTATTTTGATATTTTAAGATTTTAAGATGAAGATTTAGTGACACGAAAAGTTAAATAATATCCTCTGTTAAAAATGACACATCTTTTAATGCATCTATTCTTTAATGCTTGGCTGTTGGTGTTATCTTCTCCCATAGAGGCTGATATGTGTGCTAGCGCTCCTTGTCTCAACGGAGGTACCTGTACCCCAGCAGGTGCAAGCTTCGTCTGTAGTTGTCAACATGGATACCCTGGGTTAAACTGCGAATCACGTATGTCAAACATAATGCTTCTATTATGCTGACGAGACCCGTTTTATTAATAAGATTTGTGGTACAATGTACATGTAACTTGTAACTAGTGATACATGTATGCGTTAAATGACTGTTGATTGAAGATTGATGATTTGTGTTTGATGATTAGGTCTATTGTATATTGGCGACTGAAGATTAATGATTTGTGTATGATGATTAATGTATATTGGCGACTGAAGATTGATTATTTGTGTATGATGATTAATGTATATTGGCGACTGAAGATTGATTATTTGTGTATGATGATTAATGTATATTGGCGACTGAAGATTAATGATTTGTATATGATGATTAATGTATATTGGCGACTAAAGATTGATTATTTGTATATGATGATTAATGTATAATGGCGACTGAAGATTGATTATTTGTGTATAATGATTAATGTATAATGGCGATTGACGATTGACGTTCAAAGATTGTTGATTCATGTTCAATGACATTTTGGACGATTGACAATCTAAGGCCGTTTTCCAAAACCCAGCTTTGTCTTCTTCTTTGACTTTGGTCATGCAGTTTGGCAATGGTAATGGAGCCACAACGGAGCCTATATAAGCGAGGGTTTAGGGAAATGGCCATCGATTGAAATTGACAGTGAACAATAAACGATTGACATTTTACAGATGATTTATAACATACAATGTATTTGCTGAATGACAATTGTTGACAAATCAGAGACAACTTATAAGGCATGGTTTTTAGTGATTGGCGATTGGTATTTTGTAAATATTGATTGATATAATTATACACCATTATTATTCCTATAATCTTTTCCCGACCCACAGCACTAGTCAAGCAACCAATGGAACCCCTCGCCATCTTAGCTATCAGCGTGGGAAGTGGGGGCTCCCTCATCGTCCTTCTGGTCGTGTCATATTTGATATGGGCCAATTGCCGTGGCAACGGAGCTGGCAAAGAGTACGGGGTTAACGATTCTACTGAAAGGCTGCATGATGCTAAACAGCTGACCATGTCGAGCAATGGGATCGAGGCTGAGAGGCAAACGAATGAAAATGGAGAACTGAACATGAAGTCTATGTAGGGTTTAAGACCAATTACATGTATATACAAATTAGTGTAAGACAACAAAAAGGCTCACGAGCAAGGATTTCACTGTAGGCCTATAATAAGACAAACAAGAACCGCTCACGCAGTGTGCCGCACGGTAACAATACAAGTTAGGTATGAAACTGTGGTGAGAACTTCCCAGCAAACACAACACTTTCAGTTAGGTTCTAGAAAGTTCACTTACGTCTTCATCTCAAAAAACGTTTTAAAAACGTGCCTAAAACGTTGCATTGTTTATGTATAATTATTATTTCAGGACGTTCTATAAACGTTTCTTAGACGTTTAAAAATGTACCTAGATTAAACAGTCTTTTGTGAGTTAAAAAAACGTGTTTTTCCAAACGTTTCTAGTACGTAAAATTCAGAGTTTTTTTCTAGGACATTCTAGCAACGTTTTTCGGGAGTTAGAAAATGTACCTCGGCAACTGACCAATCCCAAGTGAAGAAATTTGTGTTCACAAAAGTTATGTTAAATTGGGGAAGTCAAAAAATTCACTTTTTTACCATATAATGTTTAATTATTCAAACGATTCCACGCTTAAATTTAGAATGTTGTACAAACATAGTGAACCATTTGCATTACCTTCCATTCGTATCAAATAACATTAGCCTATTCAGGAAAACGTGCCGTGACTTCGTCGCGGACGGAAAAGCGGAGTATAAAATTGTTCTTTTTTTGTTTACCACAAAATCTGTTCGATATGTCGATTCATAGTAAAATCAGTACCCAAGAAAGATGTAGGGATTTAGGTTGTTTTACTCCTCGAAAACAAAGCAGTTTAACATTATTTTTGTATAAGACAAATAACTGAAAATCTAGACGTAGTTATGTTTTGTTGCCTTTAGATTATTCAACTAGGAATGTTTCACCATTAATGTTATATTTTATGTTTTATGTTATGTTAGTTCTTTTTATACAGAGTATAACATAACATACTGTTCAATCAGTAGGCCTATATCACTTGGTATGTTAGACAAGCAGAAACTATCGTCAAGAAACTACAAAATGGGCTCCATGACAACCCCACCTTTAACCCCACAGTCGGATGCTACTTATTTCTATCTTTAGTTAATGATTGAATTGAAAGGAAGTCATTGGGTGACTTATTGGGCTGAATTTATTGGGCTGTATGTCTAGCGAGATAACTGATCAGGAATCGCCGTAATTGTTCGGTTACCGGGCAAAGTACTGCAAACTCAAACACATTGGAACAACAGAAGGCTACAAAGTCCAATGAGTGCACAAATTGACGATAAAGTTAATTTGTGTTCAATACGGAGTGTCGAGATAACAAAGGGTAATTTTGAACTGTAGTGACACTGAAGCGTTTTATGTGTACTATATAGGTCAAGGTATTTGTAAAACTCCGATCTTCGGACTCTTGCGATGAATAATATTTGAAATGTTCATGAACTTCTGTAAAAACCATGCAGACACTTTTGACAGAGCTTGAAAAGAACCGTAACAATCAATATTAGGAATATACCGTTTTGTTTAATTTGGGAGTTTTAATATATAACACGTCTACTATAAACTGTAAAGGTTTCAGGTCGTGATTTAGCCGCTATAAAATGAGATTTTTAGATGATTTTTATTTTCAAGAAAAACATAATTAACAGATACATAATCCTTCCGTTTTCATGACTTAGGCATGATTTCAGCAAGGAAGGCTTGTGTTTAAATTAAAACTGTCACTGTAAAGAGGAAGACTGTATTTCTTTAACAAAATAAATACATGTAAAACAGTTTTGACACGACTCTGTTTTAGACAGAACCTGTCGAAATCTATACGATTGCTTATTTGTTATACATGTAATCCATTCTCTTTAGTTATCGCCCATTCTTCATTTTCCACCGCAAAAAAAAAGGAAACTAACGCAAACAAAATGCACACCGGAAACCTTAATGAGTCATTCTAAATGCTGGGCCCACTTTATTCTTTATCAGACCTTTATGACTGTATTACTTTTACCAAAAGTAATTATGAATAGAAAACTACATACCCAACAAACAAACAAACAAACAAACAATCGTTTGAAGTCATTCTATACTCGAATAATAACCACAAAGCTTCAAAGATAATTCAGCGAAGGCGTACAGAGAAACACTCAACTATAAATGTGGCTCTTTTATCTGATCATGATACAGTTAATATGGTTAATATTGGACAGATCACTAAACCACTGTGCGGTAATTACAATCTTAGATCCGTTCGTTTATTTACGATGCACGTTATTTCGTAGCTGGGAACTCATTTTTCTATGCGTACAAACCAATACACCTTCGGGATCATGGGAAGAACACGACAGCTTTCTGCTGGATTGGCGATAATTTTGGTGCTGAATGGTAAGTACGATTCAGAGCCGTATCGTTTACACGATCGGTGCTTGGTTTCATGGTCATAGCAAATTGGTACACGAACTATGAATATGGTGGTTTTAAATTTAGTGCACCTCAGTGAACTGTAATTATGCCTACCTACCGTCTTAATTGTCCTTGTCTTGACGAATAATTTTACTTTTTCACGTCAGCAGGTTGTATCGTATCAAATAAATTATGTATATATTTTTAGCTGCTCCAAGAGCCTGGTGTTGTTGTTCCATGTTCTTGTATACCAAATTCGAGGCTGGGAACTTCTCAGTACTAAGAGACGCAAATCGGGTCTCAATTATTAACAAAGAGAACGGGTACTTTCTGGCCAGTGTCTTGAGGATTTTGGGCCGGATTTCAGGCACCTGAGAATGCGAGGGACATAATTTATACGACGCCACCATTTGAAGTAATTTTGGCGGTGCTATTGTAAGGTTGTAAAGATGCACGCCCACTTGTAATAAGTTACCTAATGGCCGTTTTCTAAACCCCAGCTTCGTCTTGGTTCAGGCTTCGTTCATGCAGTTTAGCAATGGGCTGCCGAAGCATGCAGGAGATGGACCGAAGCCAGCTGGCTAGGGTTTGAAAAACGCCCTTGTGTTGTACGCGCGCGTGCGCGCGCGCAAAGCGCGGTAGCTGACAGCGCCACCAAGCGGTAATACGCTATTTCTGTCGTGCTGTCTTCCTTGCATGCTTGCCGCGGAGTTCAAACCAAATAACAGCGCAGCGCAAACCGCACGCTTTTTAAAACCTTAAATCATACTGACTGTTAAATTCCGCAAACTGCTCTCCCACCTTTAATACTCAGCTGCTGTAGCAGCCAATGAGGTGTCTCGTCTGTTCGAGGACCTCTTGCCATCTTATTGCGAGGACTCTGACGAGGCATCTTGCCGGGAGGAGCTGAAGGATGCGGGGACTCTACTCACTAACGTGCTGAGGAGGAAGGTCGGGCTCAAAGATCTCAAGAGTACCGGTAAGATGGTCTGACTGGAAAATGGGCACCAAGTATTATTCTTACCTAGACATACGTATTAATCCAGGGCGTATATCGTGTCTGTGACTATAGGCTGGGTAGGGTTCGACCTAGACTCGAGAACGTGGCGCTGTTACCAATGCCACGAGCTGATAGATTTTGAACACAATCTATTTTACAATAAAAAACGCCACATCCCTTTCCACCGTACTTCTTATCGTTTTACTCTTTAGTGAATACACATTGCTCTTTGGTTTTACACCAAAAGCCGCAAAAATAGCACCTTTTGTTCCCAAAAATTTGATGAAAAAAAGGTGGAGTCTAATAGTAATAGTAATACAAACGCTTTGCCTTTTTTGTTTGCAATCGATTCCTGGAAAATCTGCGCATGGTGCCTCGAATCCTTCATGTAGAAATGGTGGTAGTATGGTTAAAGAGATGTACCGTTATCTAGCCGGGACCAGACTTTGACATTATCACACGTTCAATTATACCGCGAAATATGGTACAAATAGAAAATCAAGTAGGCCTATCAGGAGCTATTTAAAAACACGTCACATATTTTCTTTTACAATGCAGATTCAATCTTGCAGCAGATTTTGCAGGAGGGCTCCTCTCTGGTGGAAATCCAATGTGATTTCAACTTTGCTTCATATCCGATACCCGCGCCGTATCTCTGTGATTGGCCCACTGAGAACAACGACGTCATTAACTGGGAACCAGCAGACTTCGGTCTAAACTTGATCACGAAGGAACCGGGACCATTCACACTTAGTGGTATATTATAGTATTATTTCAACTATTAATTTGTTTTGATTTATACAACATAAACCCGTAAATATACTGTACAAATTTGTGGTAAAAAATCATGCAGCGTTTGAAGTGCCAACCCTCTACAAAAAAAATAGCCCCATCTGTGTGGCTCTCTACTGTGAGCCACACAGCGACCATCTTGAAAAGGCCAGAACTTACGGATGTTGAATATGTAAAAATGTCAAAACCAGCCTTGCCAATTTTCACAGGCCTGCTGACGTAATACTACATTTAGTAGTAATACAGAAAATTGCAAAGCAATCTTTGTTCTAGCCCTAGTTTATGGCCCCGCACTAGAGTACACTTTGTGCTACAGCACAGAGTGTACTCTAGTGCGGGGCCATAGACTAGGGCTATTATTACTGTTGAATAATTCAAATTGCTTGTTTGACTTGACCGTAGTCTATGCCATCTCAAGACTAAACAGTGAGACGTCATCATCCACAGCCAGCCTACTGACTCCTATAATCAACAGTAGTACTGATGGCAGCATAGGCCTATATGGGGGACTTCGGTTTGATTACCTTCTACAAGGCATTGAAGATGGTAAGCTTTATTATAAGAATCATGCCCCCACCCTCTCCTACAAGGCATTCAAGATGGTAAGCTTTATTATAAGAATCATGCCCCACCCCCTCCTACAAGGCATTGAAGATGGTAAGCTTTATTATAAGAATCATGCCCCCACCCCCTCCTACAAGGCATTGAAGATGGTAAGCTTTATTATAAGAATCATGCCCCCACCCCCTCCTACAAGGCATTGAAGATGGTAAGCTTTATTATAAGAATCATGCCCCCACCCCCTCCTACAAGGCATTGAAGATGGTAAGCTTTATTATAAGAATGCCCCCACCCCCTCCTACAAGGCATTGAAGATGGTAAGCTTTATTATAAGAATCATGCCCCCACCCCCTCCTACAAGGCATTGAAGATGGTAAGCTTTATTATAAGAATCATGCCCCCACCCCCTCCTACAAGGCATTGAAGATGGTAAGCTTTATTATAAGAATCATGCCCCCACCCCCTCCTACAAGGCATTGAAGATGGTAAGCTTTATTATAAGAATCATGCCCCCACCCCCTCCTACAAGGCATTAAAGATGGTAAGCTTTATTATAAGAATCATGCCCCCACCCCCTCCTACAAGGCATTGAAGATGGTAAGCTTTATTATAAGAATCATGCCCCCACCCCCTCCTACAAGGCATTGAAGATGGTAAGCTTTATTATAAGAATCATGCCCCCACCCCCTCCTACAAGGCATTGAAGATGGTAAGCTTTATTATAAGAATCATGCCCCCACCCCCTCCTACAAGGCATTGAAGATGGTAAGCTTTATTATAAGAATCATGCCCCCACCCCCTCCTACAAGGCATTGAAGATGGTAAGCTTTATTATAAGAATCATGCCCCCACCCCCTCCTACAAGGCACTGAAGATAATAAGCTTTATTATAAGAATCATGAAAGAATTGTGAAATAACGTTGACGAAGGAATTGTGAAGTAATGTAAATTGTAAAACCTGGCAGAACTTTGTAAATACATTGATTGTGAATAGTATCTAGACTATAGCCGAGTTTTATTAGACTCACTGAGTTCCCACAGTATACTCTATGCCTGAGCCCCAACATTTGACTTCGTTGACTTAGCTAATAACTCGATCAAAGTATTATCTCTTATTTTGTATCTGGTAGATAACAAGCTCAAGGTGAAGTATGTCAGACACGACGGCGTCCGCATAACCCTCTGGTCATCAGAAGACAATTTCATAAGCAATTCCTGGCAGATTGCGACTGTAGATTTCTACCCATCTGGTCCATTCCAGGTTTGTCAAACAAATCCAGTATCAAAAAAAGGTAGTCTCGAACTTGGGACAAACAAAGGGAATCAGAATGCAGTGTGATGGAAAAGAACCTAAGACCTTGTCCGAATTAAATGTCACTGTAATTTTAAAACACTTCCTTCCTGCATCCATTTAATCTCATCTTCCCTCATTTTGGTCGGTATTTCTTCTTATAGTTGTCATTTGAAAGCACACTGTCCCCCGGCGCAGAGACGAAGCCCTACGCTGTCATAGAAGATGTTAGCCTGCAAGTTGGTGGTAGGTTTTTAATTATGCAACTCACCGTTCGTTTCTTGTTTCAAACTGAAAATTAGAAAAATCATCAAATATCTCCATTAAACTAAAACAATCCACGGGTTTACAGTATTAATTTTGTGTAAGCAAAAATCCATTCAATCTCTGGCTGTGCTTTGTGGTCAGATATAGGGTTGTATGGCAGCTGCCTACATGCCATTGACTGGACCACGTTGTAGCCGCATCCTTTACAATTCAGCTTGTTAGCTGCCAGTAAGGATGATTCACCCTCTGAATTATTACTACTACTATTATTATAACCCTGGTCTTAGTCTTTATACACAAAGCCCCATCAAGTAAAACATTTGTTGAGCACCTAACCAGTTTTAAACACACATTTTATTTTTACCGTATTTAAGCATGTGGATAGAAGTAATTTAGGTAAAGCACCTTGCCTAAGGGTACACGTGCAAGGAGTGTTTACATCACGGCGAGTAAAACTGTTCAAATTGAGTTCTTGTTAAGAAACTGGAGTACGGTATTTGTCCGTATTTCTACCAGAAATGACAATACGCATTGACGACCTGTTTTCTCATGGGTTAGTGTTTATATTGCAGCCCTCCCCTCTATCTTCGACTGTGAGGGCAGCACTCCTTATCCAGTCACATGTGGTCTGGACGACCTAGACAACAAATGGCAACGCTGGTCCGGCTTAGACGCATCGGACAAGGGCAGGGGACCAACAACTGACCACACACTGGGCACGAGTTCTGGTACCGTAGTTTATTAATTCAGATCCATTTAATCTTTTGGTCGTAAGTGGTATTCTTGCGAGAGTCGGGTGAAGACCGCTATATCCAATAAATAAACAAAAACCATTCATAAAACCTTGTTCTGGGTGTTTTTAGGTGGTACACGCACCAATGAATCCAACTGAATCTGTGATATTTCAGGTCACTTTGCTATCAACGTGAAACCAACGTTTGATTTCAGCGGCAACACGGCTCGAATGCAGACTCCAGAGTTTCATCGATGGACTAATGAGACGGCGTGCATCTTCCGTTTCTACTATCACGCCAAGAAATCTGGCAACCTTGAAGTCACGATCAGTGCTGACTCTGGAACAGACGTGTTCCCTGTCGCTTTGAATTACTCAGAAACCTGGGTAGAACATGACATCAACGTGACGGGAGTTTACGGAAAGTATCGGGTTAGTTTTGATATAAAGAATGTTCACCGTGATCAAAATAATGTAATTCTTCAAGCCCTTTTGTCAAATTATATTATATTATATAATATATTATATTATATTATATTACAGTATAGTAATTGGTTAGTAAGTGCATACCAGCATTTTTGACCGAGACTATTAGACACAAGGTTATTGTTCTAAATGAACCAAATATTCACAAACATTCAATTAAAACATTATGAATAGTACTATAAGTTAAAAAACTCGGCCTAAACAGTAAATTTATTTATTTATTTATTTATTTCATTCAACACCCAACAGCGCTATAGCGCCAATCACAGGATGAGGGAAGATAATGTGAAGAAGTTAGTTTTAGAGGTGGGAGGAAAACCCCAGAAGAATATCTTGGGGAAACCCACGGAGTCAGGCAGGGACTGAAAACCCAATTGGCCCAGGCCGGATTCGAACCTGGGTCACAGCGGTAGAAGGCGAGGAAAGAACTGCTACGCCAACCTGACTAATCTCGTTGATTTGGGTTTAATAAACTATATTTATAAGGAGACCAACAATATCTAAGAGTAAGAGATTGTTTTGGTTATGTGTATATCTAGGTCACAATTCAAGTTTCTACATCCATCAATGCAGCTGATCACATTGCGGTAGACGATGTTCAGTTCCTAGGAGACGAGTGCCAAGGTGAGATCATGTAATGTCTTGTCTGGTCTTTTGTTTGTTTGTTTGTTTGTCCTTAAAAGTGATGATTTGATTTCTTCCCTCTGGTTAAAAGAAGCTTTTGGTTACTAGTAATTGTAAGATGGAATTTGCGTCGGAGTGATGTAAATCTAATACATGTACTGGGTTTTTGTCCTTGCGTATTATTAGCACTGTATACTCAATGTTGTTCAGAGAGATTACGGTGAAAAAAATCATTTGGCAGAGACTAATTTTGCTTTCTTGAGTCAGAGTCGGTTAACTGGTTCGAAACGGACTTAACCCCCGACGCAAATTTCATCTTATGAGAAGTTTGGTTGCAGTACCCGCTGCTATTCGATTCTAACCAACTAGTCGGCAAGCCACGGCTAGCTCGATGGTCGAGTGGTAACGCTCGGTTCAGACAGGCGTTTCACAGTCGCGCCGAACCAAAGTGAATTGAGTCCGACGTCTAAAACGAATAAGGGCGACAAGTCGCGCCAGACGGCGAACAATCGACTGCTGGAGTTGTTAGAGCAACTCGGGAGCGACTTGATTTCAATTTGGTTCGGCGCGACTGTGGAGCGCCTGTCTGAACCGAGCGTAAGACGTCTACACCGTCCCACCGAGTGATTTTTTTTTTCGTAATCCCTCGGGACAAGACAGTGTTTATAAAATCACAGCTTTTGCTATCCTTTAGATTCCAAGCAGCTTGAATGTTTTTTTCTTACTATTTTTACAATCTTGCAGGTAGACTGTTTTGTTGGAGCTTCCCATGTCTGAACAATGGTGTCTGCTGGCAGACCTCAGAAACTGACTACGGATGTGAATGTACGAAGGAGTACGAGGGCTCCGACTGCAGCATCAGTAAGTCTCAAACAACTTTTTTAAAAAAAAGAAAGAAAAAAAAAAAACACAAGACATTCACACGAGATGCTAATAAGGATGACTTTCATGGCCTAAGGCAGAAGGAGTCAGTTTTAGAAAATCAGGAGGCTCTGTTAGCAGAAATTCACGTGCTTAGCAGTGCCATGAAATTGTGCCCAGGAGTCGAGAGCGAATGCTGATTGAAGCAATCTCTACTTGGGAACCATTATAAAACGATTTAAATATCCTGAGTTAAACGTCGATTGTTAATCAGCACATGCCGTGATTATTTTTGACATTGACCTGCCCCAGGGGCAGGGTTCAGGCCAATGTCATGGGTAGAACACCCCAATATTCCCGGCTTCGCTCGCTGCGAGTCGATCGCTGACAGATACTTCCGGCCTTGGTCGTGATGTGTTTATCCGTTATCCGTTTTGAATCCCGGAAAAACTTTGCGTATATACATGGCCTCCAAAGCGAACTAGTTAACCCTGTGATTGGTTATTCTCAGACTCACTTTCTTATCACTCACGTCTTTCCATGATCATGTTACCTGATCAATTCACAGTTAGCTTGCTTCAACATTTAGAACTTGCAAACGTTCTTAGGCCTCATTTCATCCACACTGATAATTTTGTTCAGACGTTAACGAGTGTAGTCTTGATCCAACGCTGTGCACGAGTGACTCCAATCACATCTGCAAGGATACATCTCCTGGCTACCAATGCGTCTGCAAACCTGGAACGAGAGACTACAATGGCAAGTGCGGCCTAGGTACGGTAAGACTAGGGTTACATCGAGTTTCAGGCTTGAACTAAGACTATAAGCTTACTGTATTTTGAGCAGAAACGTCTCACGACCACTTTTTACATGTTAGTTTTAACATCAACATCGCGGTAAGTTGACAGAGACGTTATTCTATCGCGCGTTCCTATTGGCTTTAAGTTTGTCATTCTACAGAAAAGTCGCTGTTTTTACAGCCAATTTGGCCAAACTCTTACGGTATTCGCCACACAAAACTATTTTTCAGGACATGTACCGGGTAACAGTTATATGTAGGCGACTTAAAACACCCGCGTCCTGGAATTATATATTTAATGGTTTATAAAGTTGACCAGCAGATATGGAATTTCCGAGCGATTTTCCACCAAAAGTCTGATTGCGAATCTTAACACAGATTTTCAATTACTTTGCCTTACAACTACAGCTTGCACAAAGACCTCATGTACTCGCCAATATGAAGTGTGTCTACAGAATGACAATTCAATCTCCTGTCAGTGTCAATACGGATATGTTGAATCTGATGGAAAGTGCATCAAAGGTAAACGTTTAGTGATCTATACCAATAATTAATTGTCTCCTTCCAGGTGGGGCAGATAGGGCAAATATTTAGGGGAATTGTCCCTTTGATGATACAAGCAAGCATGGAATTTATCGCACAGTTGAGTATGGCATGAGAAATATATTTTGATATAGGGCCATCGCAGATTTGAAAAAAATAAGTAATGGTTATTCTATGTTTTTTTCCACAGGACAAAGAAATCTGTCTGTTATATGGCCCTATAGCCAAATATCTTTCTCATGATATACTCTGTATGCAAAGGCACAATCACATTACCTATCTTCCATATGAATTTCACCTTATGATGATCGGGAGTTGATATTTCAACTCAGAAGGTTAGGGTGGTGTTAAGGCATTTATTGATAATTGAACCACGATTGAACATCCACTGTTATTTGTGATCACCTCGGATTTCACTTTTGATATTTACTCACGATTAATTATAATAAACTCGACTACAACTTTAAACCCCCATCTCGGCCATTCACCGAGTCTCTCATTAATTTAAATCTCTGCAGATAAGTCAGAGGTAGAATCCGGTATGGTCCCCTACACCTTCAAAGTCATCTTGGGCACTTACCTGGGTGGTAGTCTGTTAGCCGTCATGGTGGCAGCGCTGGTCGTCATCTGTTACTTCTCCTGCTGTGATGAGAAGGATGACGACTGGAAACAAGACCAAGTAGAGGCCAACCATTTCAGCGACGCGGACATAGCGGGCGTGTCAGGCATGAACTCTAATGGGGCGGCGGCCCCGAGATCGCCCGCCGCGTACGGGGGCGTGGAGATGAAGACTTGTGTTCCGAAGAACATGTAAACTACACGACCAATTGTTAAATGTTGGTCTATCATGAGGTATAGGGATGTTATAAATGCTTCTCTATTGTAGAGTGTTTTTAAGAAATCCAGTCATTCATATGCTGATGACTTATCTTTGTGTATGAGCGCACCGACCGATTAATCAAAACACTGAACAAACAATGAATATACATGTAGTGTTACATGTTGTTAGATGTTCATAGTAACAATTGCCTACACGTGCCAAATCCAAAATTCTAAACTATTTAAGCCTCGTGTGGGCCATTAACTTGGAGGTTTGTAAAAGAGGAGGAAATTGGGCCCCAAAAGTGCTCTATTTTGCAATAAAGAGTAGGCACTAATATTCAAGATTTTAAATTCATTACCTGTTTCAGGACATCACAGGTTTTAAGAAACTCTGAGATGCGAGAATCTCTGTCATCTAATGTCGCCACTAAAAATAACTTTATATACCACATTGTGGCAATGTGCATTCGAACACATTCTGTAGAATTGTACGAAGATAAATCCTCTGTTTGAATTGTGCTCAAACCATGAAATGAAATTTGTCGTTTGCTGCGTGTAGAGGTAATTAGCTTTCTGTGGTGTTAACCCCAATTCCTTGACTTCTTTTACTAGAAAGTCTCCTAAATCCACCAATTTGTTTATGCACAAAAAAGTTGGTATTGGTGACTGCTCAATATGTGGAGGTATCATTCCTGAATCCATCAAAATCCTGCTAGGCTTAAAATCCTTAATCTATTAGATTCCACCAGTATTCAATATGGAGGTATCCTAAATCCGCAAAACTCCTCCAAAACAGGAAATGAATTTTGATGGATTCAGGGTCATTTATAATTAGGGTTAAACATTTTAAAATGTTTACTTTATCAAATATGTATATTGGCAATTGTCAAAATAGCTTAATAAGGGGCACACAGATGCGAGAATGGTATCAATAATGCATCATCTTTTTAGTGGCTCGTCGTTTATGCATTGCAATTATGTTGGTTTTTTTAGGATTCTTACTGTGCTTATTTATTTTGTTAAAGTATAATTAAAATTGGGACATTATAAACATTTATTTTTCATATTAAAATTTGCTGATTAAACCAACAGAGAGAAAAAAACCAGCTGAATACCAGTCGGTCACAAACAACATAAGATAATTTGGTTTGTAACCTGTTTTTTGTCAAGAAAACATTTCTATGTGGGCCATGAAATTGGTCACTGGTGGTTAGTACCAAACAAACTGAGGCAAAATGCTTCAATAGACGGCGATCACAGCCATGTTTTATTGAGCACGCATCACACAAACCAGCTAAGCATGTTATAGAATGTAACATTATACCACAACTCGAAACACGCTGTACACGTAATACATATAAACTTTTTTTCTGACATGAGCATTTGGTAGGGCTGTGAATTCTAGTATTTGATTAGCAAAACATTGTTCTGTTGAAGTTTCCCATGCGTTAAGGCTGGTTCATGCTTCATGTGAATGCGATGCGAATTTTTGCAAACATTTTCCAGAGTTGAAATGTGTTTAACTTTTACTAATTCGCATTACGAAAACTTGCCCTGCATATGAACGAGCCTTCCTATAATTCTTAGCAAAATTGTTTAACATTTGAAGTTTTTTTAACGAGGCAAGACCCAACCTCATTTATTGAGGACAAACAACAGCTGTCCTAGCTTTGAGAGTTCATTGCTTAATGTGATATCTTCGGTTACAGGGAGGGAGGGACAAATTTTGTTACAGGAGAACAGCTTTTCCCCCCTCATCAACCTTTCCCCTGAATCTTCCAGATGCACCATTCTCCATCGCCAAAAAGTCTGTCTCCAACCTCATGTTATTATCGGGTTCTTCTCTCCCTTCCACAGCTCCTTGAGTTTAACCTCGCATTCCAGGTCTCGTAAGGCAGCCTTTGCCTCATCCTCGCAGCAGACCAAGGCCTTCCGGATCAAGGGTTCTGCACCTAGGTCTAAGATGGCTGAGCAGTAATCACGGGACCGTGCCACAAGGTTACGCAGGGCCATACAGGCTTGTGTCTAGAGTTTACATATGAGAGGAAAAATGCAATCAAGTACAAAATCTCTCGCGATATCCCTGACTTTTTAGTTCCAACTCCTTTAGGTAGAAACAATAATAGATTCATAATCTGTATCAGCCTAAAATGGTGGTACTAGTATTGCAATTTGACAATATGTTTGATTTTTGTGTGTGTATTTCTTTGGCTACCTTTGGTCAGCGAGATGGAACCACATGAAGAATGACCCGAAGGACGTTTTGAGGGAATTGCAGGTCCTAAATGTTGCCACTTTCAAAACAGTATTTTATGACGTTTATTCACAGGGCCATGCATCTAAGATGAGGTGAAAAGGGCCAAGTTACTTCCCTCTGACCGAGTCACAGACCGAGCCTCGATTAAGTCACTGAGTATATTTCAGTTCAACAGAGCCTTTCTTGTCCAGCTCCTCTAGTCAATCTTAATCAATTCTTATATGTTGGTTTCCGAATTGGCAACAATCTTAGTGTCGTTCACTCTGAATCACTGACCTGTGTTGCCACTTCTTTAGAGTGTATCTGCATTGCTTGAATGATAACGGTTGCTGAACCTGCCTCCATGGTTATCTTAGCATGGGCTGGATTCCTTAGTGTGATGGCTGCGATGGCAGCAAAGCCGGCCTCACAAACCTGCGAGGAACAAACAACTAAAAGATGAGAATAGCGTTGAGGTACTTCTAACTGGTTCTTTTCAGAACAAGCTTAATTTCTTATATATAATTCATTGCAGGTTACTCCATAGCTAAATTGAGCTAATACTGGTACCCATTTATACTCCTGGGTGAAGAGAGGCAAGTTGGGGAGAAGTGTCTTGCCCAAGGACACAACATATGGCCAGCAGCTGGATTCAAACCCCTAACTGTGATCTATCCACTTAAAACTGCAGTATACTTTTTGCAACTATTTAAAAAGTAAACCAAAATGCTGTTTAACAGTTTACTTGATGTAAAGATATTAATGACTCTAAGGTAAGGTAATTCCAGGAGGCTTTCTGTTGAGATCAGCTATACAACGAGGGAGTCTATCCACTTGTTGTTAGCGCTAGACCAGCCAGATCAATTGTTGAGATGGAGCACCACACCTGTCTTCAACTCCTAGTTCACTTACCGCATCCAAGTGCTACCCATACGCTGGGCGAGTGGAGGCTGACTTGAACCGTGGACCGTACGATCCTTAGTCTGATGCTCTACCGACTGAGCTAAACCGGCTCTAAAATGACTCTAAACTCCCTGTCAAATTATTCCTACTAGCATGCTTTATCATTTTGCTGACAAATGGTAAACTATGACTTTAAGTACTCGTTTTGTAAATGTTGACCACAAAATCATCCAGGTGTCCAGTCATCACTAAGTACTAGTTGAATACCTACCCCAGGTTGTTTGATATGCTTGCTGACCGCTTGGACTATGATGGCAGCACCTCCAGCATTCACAATGGCTACTTTGACTTGGTCATTACCCGCAATGGCTTTCAGCATGGCGAGAACCTGCTTCACAACCACCTGCAAAAAAACCGGTATACCATGGGCAAGACTATTTCCTGGTTTGCTCTTGTTCTTGAAAATGTTAAGCGTATCGTTTTGTCCAAACACTCAGATTCCTGACCATTTAACCCTAACCCATCAGGGTATTTTGGCTAGAAACCCTGCCAGATGCAACAGATTGCATACTTTGTCACATTGACTTGTATGCAGAGTCCAGCAAGGTCAAGCAGTCACCACAGATGCACTGTGCTGGATCTGGCAGGGTTAGGATTAACAAACTTGTATACATGTACTGAAGTTAGATTAGTTAGTTTACTTGTACTACCAACATTGGATGGAAACTACCGATACAGTGCTGGATTACTTAAGATGCTAGAGTGCCCTGGTGTGATAATGTGGATGTTGAAGGCTCCTGTGAATTTAATAATTCATCCTCATTATAGTAGATACCTGATTGTTCATGTTGTTATTGAGTACTTGAAGTACCAGCTTCAACCCACCCAGATCAATGATCTCTTGACAGAACTCGTTGCGCACAGCGAGTCGACTCAGAGTCAAACACAGATCCCCGGCGAGAGCACAGTCCTCTGAATGAACTGTTTTGGGGAAAAACAAAAAGTAATATTGTTGTCTGAAAATATAAGTAAAAATTTGCATTTCAAATTCCCTTTTCTTTGCACCACTCCAGCAAAAGACTAGTTTTCGTGAAATTAGAATGTAACAAACTTTGTTCTCAATTAACCCTTCTTTGCGGATGTCGCTATTTGAGTCACTTTTTGTGTATAGAGTTTGTACATTCAAGCTGTGGGCAGAATTGTGTTCCCCATAGGAACACATGCAAAAGGCTAGACTCAGGATATTTGTGAATATTTGTGCTGTCAAACCATAGGAGGGTTATTTAATAAACATATCAAGTTCGGTAGCGCTAAAGTTCACCCAATTTAAAATTCTCCTTGCATTTGCTTCACCCCCCCCCCCCCCAACCAATCCTCCCTAGAAAAAAAATGTTCCAAGCCTTTTTTCTGTTTCTTTGTGTACATGTATGTGCTATTGACTTTGTCAATGTGTAAAAACAAAGTTTTGGACTTCATTCTTAAAACAATGTAACAATTACTAAATGCAGTTATCCTTGTTTTGTACAATTCAAGAAAACGAAATGTAAGGCAAGTTTCCCCAGCCTTGATTTACCTCCAAGTGTGTCAAGTATCACCTTCATTGCTCCTCCCTCTACTATCATCTTAGCATGATCATGAGCATTCCCAAAAGGAACTCTTACATCATCATCAACAGTCAAGATACGCAAAGCTCCACACGCCTCTTTGATGACAATAGTAGACTGACAATTCTTCTCAAGTGTCTGAATCAAAAGTGGTATGAGCTCGGCTTTGACAAAAGCTCTCCGGTTCATCTCGTGCATGGTGCACGACAGACGAATGGTTCGGAGGCAGGAAATAGCGACTGTTTCCAATGTGGCATTTTCCTGTAAGATGTCACAAAGCATCTGCATCTCCGACGCCTGTATTAAGTCAGGTTGTCCATTCAGGAGAGCTGCCATAGCATCTAGTGCTACAGGCAACATCTCCAGGTCTTGAAGATACTTCTGAACCAGAAACTTCAGAGTTGGGTAGGCGCCGTTACTGCCAGCTGCTATGCGATGCGAGACATCTATACCGCACTCTGATGAAAACCTCACCAGGAATGCCTTGATGGATTCTTTGTTGGTGACTGCCCCTTGTAAAATCTGGTTGAGTTGGTCCAGTGCTTTAAGGACAGGATGTCTTGCGACCGTGCCACTTTCACTATCGACTGTAGGCACTGCCTTGATAATGTTAACTAGATTAACACCTGTACACAGAAGATTATCAATGAAAAAACTCAGTTTGCTCTCTAACATTTGTACAAAAAATGAGAAACTCAACACAGGCTTTCATCACTTGCTTTTTCTTGACTTGTTTTCAGCACAAGTAGACTGTCACTAATACATTTATAGTAGGCTAATAATAATACTGGTTTTGGACCATTCAAATAATTATCGCCGGTTGAAAGATGATTATTTGGTTGGGGGTGATTGTATACTTAAGTTACGGTCCCTGTTCCTAAAATCCACTTTGAAGTTAGTGGACTTAACAAACTAGCTTTGACATTAAATACCACCAGGTACTAGGCCTGTCATACTCTTCTTAGTTTTAGATAGAGTGCATTTTGTTTTTTGTGTTGGACATTTAGGGCAACGACAAAACACAGCGAAAAAAAATATAGTGACCACCACAATGCACCGTAAATACAAAAAAAACCATTGATTTGCAATACAGCAACCAAATCGCATTTTCTTCCGCAATAAACCATTTAAAATTACATGTTTTTGAGCTGCATGTATGAGATTTTGCAATATGTCTATTATTCTCGGTAGGAGGGCCTTTACTTTAACCCTAACTCCCTCACCATTGTTATTAAACAATACAATTCCTTCAAAATCCTCCAACTTCCTTTGTTGTGTAGGGAGTTAGGGTTAAGCTAAATCCAACTTTAAGCTAAATTTGGAAAAGAGGAGATCTAGGGCCCAAATTTATTAGTGGCGGGTAATGGGGTCTACTCGATCTAGGTGGGCTCAATCGCATGCTCATCATCAATCACTGTCCGGAAACTGGGCCACTGTACCTTGCGATTCAAACTGCTGAATGGCTTCATTTAACGCTTCCTCGGGCGACATCTCGAACTCATCAATGTTTTCCTTCACAACCTCATCAAATGTATCTTGAGTTATCCTCTTGGTCGCCATATTGATATCAGTTGATTTGTTACCAAAAAAGTGACACACCTACAGTACCCGGTCACGTAGAAACCACAAACGTAACACTAACAGCGCCACCACGAGTCTATACGTATTTCGCGCCGGCGGGAATTTCAAGGGCCATGTGGGGGCGCTGCACTACTTTTCTTCGCTGTCTTTTTTTCTGACGTCTGTTTCTAACTTAAAATGTCATCAGACAACGGTGTTTCAGAAAAACACAGGGAGGTAAACGTAACTATACTCTGCCGAATTTATTAGAACTAAATGTTCAAATTGTTCTGCAGTTGGGTTTTGGGATTTTTGTTTTGGGTCTGGTCACTAATTAGTAATTAAGTCATAAGTACAGTGTCACTGTCTGTCTCTGACTGAGACTGATCTGACTGAGTGAGACTGTTGAGCATCTGGCCACAGCACTATTTTTTACTAAGTTACACTGTTGTTAGGCCTAACATTACACAGTTGCGCCAATGCAAACTTGAACATTACTTACAAGTTACATGTACAAAAGTATTTATGGCATAAATTACCCTGGAAATGACACTGCTCTTTTTCTGTTAGGTGAGAGCGTGGCTGGAGCGTACCTTTGCAGACGCCACTATTCCCCAGTATGAGATCAACGAACGCACCATGGAGATCCTGCATGGCCTAATGTTAAAGAATCGAGAACGGGACAAAGATGTTCAGATCGTCACGGAAGATGTCCGACAGAAAACCGAGGAATATCACACAGAGGGTACAAGTACTTATTATACGATAACTTAAGGTTATTCATGTTTTAGCTGACAAAAGTTTCCAAAATGTTTACGAGGCAAAGAAGAAATTCCCAGTATTTCCCTAGCCAAGTTTAAAATTGCAAAACACTATATTTTTTAGAAGAGTTTTCCTTATCATTTTGCACCTGAGAGTAAAGCCGCATGGTTTCATTTTGAGGCAAGAGACTGGACTGGTGTATGTCCATCTGTTTGTAAAGATTGACCTCCTCACTGTATTCTGATGGCAGACTGAGTATGAGGAGATTTGGACACAGTTGACTGATTCAGTACTAACGGCGTGTTGGACTGGTTGTTTCATGTGCCAGTCTATTCTATTGTATTACATGTTTTCAAATACCTTAAAGTTTGGGACTCTCATACAGTATTGAGAGTCCCAAATTGTTGGACAAGTTAATAAATAACATTCCTATAATAAGAATGTAATCAAACTGTTTCTACTTATTTGACCCTACAGCTGTTCGTCTTGCTGTCATACTACAGTCTGTTGGCCTATCTTCATCAACACTATCGCAGTCTGGCATTGTAAGCCTGAGAACATTAATAAGTGTGGCAGGGACCCTGGGAATCAAAGATGCCTCCACCAGCAGGTATAAACAGGTCACTGAGTCCGCCATCTTGAACCTTGGGCCCAAGAATATACTGGTTTGAGATAACATCCTTAATTTTCCTTTTGAAACACCATTGTACATTGTTTATATTGGTCATGATTTTTACAATTGTAGCTATCTGCTAGCCATGATGGAGATGTCCAAAGTTGCTATGGAAACGGAAGAGGCGAGAAAGTGGGAGAAGAGCCTTAGCGAGCAGCTTTTCACTAAGACGAAGGCTGTGCTCATCAAATGCAACACGCTGAAGAAGTAAGTTAGGAATAAGAGTGGGAGAAACAAGTAACTCACAAGTTTATCACAAGCCACTTACGAGTAAATCACAATAATAATAATGGGTATTTATAAAGCCCAACATATCCACCAAAGGTGCTCCAAGGTGCTAATGCATAGTAGAAACAACAATCAAAACTAATATGAAAAATGAATGGATCAAAAAACAAAATAAATGATAGAGATTAAAGATGAGCATCTTGTGATCAAAGCAAGAAACCAAGGAAAAACAGGGAGGAGAAATGAAAGATGAGACAACTGGATTATTCTAAGTGAAAGCTTAGCTACTTACTGGTAGATCACAAGCCACTTAGGAGTAAATCATAAGCAATCATGTTACTCACAATTCACTCACAAGCCACTCGCAAGTCAAATCACAAGTCCGATAAGTAAGGTCACACCAAACAGTGGATAACAAAGCGTATATCATTGACTGAAATATCAGGAATCATGCAAGGAATCAAGACGACTAAATCGGAATCAAATTTCATTATTTGTTTTAATTCCCCAAGCCTACTCTCATGGAGTGTTCCTCTAGAAAAAGTGGATTTAAAAAAAAACAACATCAAGATTTGTCCTTGGTTTTTATTTGTTTTCGTCTGATCCTTGAAGAGCCTTGCAAGCATTAGAAGAACAGGCAGAGTACCAAGGCCCAGAACTAGAGAAGAAGGCTCAACAAGCTGGGGTACTGAACAGCAAGGCCAAGGAATATCAGGCACAACTTCATCAGTTACAGGTGGGTGTGTGTGTGTCATCTTTAATGAATCCCCCTTCTGTCTTTTAGACCAATTTTTAGTGCAGATTCATCAGCAGAAAATGTCTAGGGCTCATTCTTGCAAAACCCTGATGGATAGGCTGATGTGTAATCCTGTTCTGAATACAATGTTCTTAGATCGCATTCGAGTGCGAGAACAAGTTTCGCTTGTCAAGAAGAGACCGCCCAAACCCAGCCTAGATGTCTTTTGTTTTTGAAAAAATAATCAACTGCTTTCTGTTTTCTGAAAGGGATGACCCCCAAAAAAGGAAACCAAATCAATTCAGCCTTCGCCCTCTTCATTTATTCACTGTTGTTTCTCTTAGATGCAGTTGGAGGAGAACAATGTGGAGCCATCCCTCTATCACCAAAGCCTGGTCAAGCTATCAGAGGTAGGCAGGATGTTTTTGGACCGACTTTAAACAGGTGTTAAAATAAAGCTTTCACTGGCAAAACAAATGTATCTTGGCCTTAAAACAGAAATGTGACTCAAGTTTTGGCCTGATGACCTGGATCAGCTGCATTATCCTCCAGTGGCAAAAACTCAAAATGACCTCAATCCTGCAAAATTATCTGATGCATCAACTTCCAAGTGTCCTCAATCCTGCAAAATCCTGCATTTTACAAAGAGGACTTTAAAGAATTTGGATGGTTGGGGTTAAATGATAAAAAAATACGATCTCTACAATCTGTTTGCAGGAGCTTGCAGCTCTGAATGCCAAACTAACACCTCTGAAATCCAAGTTGGACAGCTATCACAACCTGCCTCCAGATATCTCACTGGCTAAAGTCAGGATTGAAGAAGCCAAGAGAGAACTGGTAAGTAGTGTTAGTTTATCACTAAGAAATGTGGCAAGCAGTCTCGAGTACTCCAAGAGTTACTGTCATCATACAGTGGAACGCCGCTATACCAAACATTTGGCAATACCAATGCTGTTGGGTCAGAACATACCAAACATCTCAACTGTGTACATCAAATGCTATTTAGGCCGTGTTTAATTCCTAAACATCAAACGGCCGGTACTTTTTAAGAGTGACGGGTGGCTATTATTGCCCTAATGAATAAAATGGAAAAGCCAACTTGCTTTAGAATTCGGTATGGTGAAGAAAAGAAGGTGAACTTAAGTAGGTCACAAGAGGGCGCTATTTAAAAGGACGGACGCCATCTTGAGAAATGGGCACGATGGACCGGCGGGTGAAAATCGCAACACTGAATTAATTCAGATTACATATAGTAATCTTTGACTAAGTTCAATATTATAATTTTTGTGGTTCTTTACCGACTGACGTGTATTTACATTATAGGGATTCATTCTGGTGGAGCTTGAACCAATGACCTGTTTTCCAGTTTGGACTGGCATATGCTTAGTATATGCAATTGGTAGTAGGGCCTACGGAATTCCTAATCTGGCCAATCTGAAATTTAAGCGCTTTACAATTATTATTCCATTCGTCAGGCCATGAGCCACACGACTGCCGAACACAAATGCCCAGGCATTCATATGCCTTGTTTTATTTTGTCGCGTTTTTTTTCACAGGGAAGAATGGAGGCTGAATTGTCCAAGAACATCGATTTGATGCATATGTAGATGAAGTATTTAACCCTAACCTAAACTTAGGCCGGTTCATTCACTCTTAAAGTTTGGCAAAGTTGAAATGTTTTTTTAACTTTTACAAATTAATGTTACCTTTTGCCGAATATGAGTGTAGTGTTTACTAATTATGGTATTGGAACTTGCAAGGATGGGAAATGTTCCTAGTTACGATCGACTACGAGGGGTTATGGTTAGGGTTAATGTTTAAAAGGAGCTGTAGGAATTGCAACTTGAAATATCTTGGGCTGGTTAGTATTCTTGACATTTTCCTAGTGTAAAAGCACATAGGATTTAATTTCATGGTGCAGCAACTATTCCGGGAACACTGTAAATAACTTACAATTGCAAACCGTTGCTCGTCATGCATTAAATAAAGCCATTAACATTTTATTAAACTTTTATATTTTTGAAAAGACACTATTTACATAAAATTGCAGATAATTTACAATAAAGTCTTTGTGGTTTGAATTATTGCAATAATTTGTAATCATAAATACATTCAACAAATTTTACAAAACGTTTTGTACCATTACAGTGTATTATATGTAAATAAATTAAATAGCACGCTCAGCCCACTGTACGATAACCATATTAGTGGCTGTGCGTTTCTTCACGCAGACACTAAGAGTAAGAACACTACATGTTAGTTCTGCCTGCAGAGCCCAGCAAAGAACACGTTCAGTTTCACAAATGAATTAAACTTGAAATAATGATGCAGCTAAAAATTATATGCTCATAAAGTCTACCAGCGTCATGAAATTAGAGCCATCCGAGAAATAAAATGATATCCTTAAAATATATTTAGCCAAAAAAAAGAAAAGAAGTGGAACAATAAATAACATCTAACAACAAAATAAAAAACCTAACTTTTTTATTAAAGTTTTTTTGCTTTTGGAGTAATCATACAGGTGAAAAGCTATTTTTGGGGACAATTTTCAACCCCCAAAACAATACAACAAAATCGATAAAGATTGTTGCTGAATTTTAAGTGTCCACTAGTCCTCTTGTTGCATGATAAATTGGTCCCATCTGGAGTTGTGATCCAGGGAGAAGGCAGGGTCGAAGTGCGACGTCGTCGTCAAATGTTCATCATCAAAGTAGCTTTGGAAAAATGGATTCTCTGGAAAAGAGGGAACATCGGGAACATCGGGAACGTGATGAGATGTCATGGTTCAGGAAACTCAAACAATCCATTCTATAAAGAAGTTATTAAATAAACCAAAGTCACCAGAACTCACATATGTTGTATCATGATCTACACGTTAAAAATCAGATTCTTTGATCTACAGGGATGAGATTGTCAATTCATGAAAAAAAGTCTGAAAATTGATGAAATGTCTGAAAAGTACATATCGAAAAAAAGGCTGAATTCAGATACAAATATGAACAATTGTATGCCTGTGTATTCAACGATATACACATGTATTACAAGTAGACCATGTCGCAAAGTAGAACTTTCAAATTCATATTTTCAGCACAACTTCATTGTCAATGTACATATTTATATTGAACCTTTTTTAGTTATCTCTTATTTTATATTTTATATTTTAAGCCCTTCTTTTTGCAACTAATTCTACGACAGTGTGAAGGCTTATAATATATTAATTCATGAGGATAATTTCCAAGGATATCTGAGCGATCTTTGGCTGCTGTTGCTGATGCTTAAAACTTGGTTTGCTTGGAGGAAGCAGGTAACTTGGAATCTGTAGAAAAAAAGAAAATTACTGTAAAATATTATTTTGAAAAATCCACAAAGAAATTGTCTGCAGTGGTGTTTGAATCAGCATCCTCCTGTGCTCTACCAACTGAGCTATCAGAAGATATTAACTAAGATATTGACTTATTAGGGGAACCGGCAATATAGAGCTCAGTTGGTAGAGCACCGGAACGGCATTACGGAGGTCACTGGATCAAACCCTGCTCCAGTAAATGTATTTGTTCAATTTTCCAAACAGTATTGACTTCACCTAGTCAGTGTCCTTGTGGGTCATTTAAAATGTTTTAAAATATTTCCAGTTTCTCAACTGTTTGCAATTTTTTGAAGAGCTTGCACTTAGCGCCGAGTACAGAATTGAGAGGAAATTGATCTAAAAAATAACCTGGTATTATTTTAGTTGTTCACACACTTGAAATACCTTCCTTTAGAGGCTCCTGTTTTTGGCAAAAAGAAAACAAAATTCGATACTTTGGTGAAATCATGGTGAGTAGTTGTCGATGTGTTCAAGAGTTTTAAAAGCATTGTGGTTCAATATATGTGAAGACTCTTTGCATTTATGTTGTTTTTTTCTCAAATAGTCAATTTTGTTCAGTCACTTTGCGGAATGTTGATGTTTTGATTCAAAAAATGTGTCAAATTATCAACCCTTGACTAGTCTATGCCCCCCCCCTCCCCCCCCCAAAAAAAAACCCCACCAAAAACACCAAAACCCAAAATGCTGTGGTAAGCTGGCTGAAATAAAAATATCAACATTTCACTGAAATGAAAATAATTGCAAAGTGTTGCAAATCAAATAAATAAAGAGGGCCTTAGAAAATCCGTGGCAAAGGTTTTGTTAATTGTTTGCCTCTGAAGATCTTGTTAAGATGGAAATATTCGACCCTCTTATCTGATGTGAAGAACAGAAATTGACACTGTAGCACAGTATTTTTACGTACGCACTCTCTAAATGGGTTCTGGATTCGCTAGTGGATAGAAGATTTAATTAAGAACACAATACCTCCTCAATGTCTGGCTCAAGATGACTGATCCCAGCCCCTGCATCCCATCTCTGATTCTCTAACTCCATAGAGTCCTTGGTGTCATCCTCAAGGTGCAAGGTAGAGGTGGAGGTAGAGGATGCAGTATGCCTATGTGTGTGTTCACCAACCCGTGTGCGTGTGGGTACCCATGATGAGGTCATCGTGTCCAACGTTGTAGTCTTAAGACTACACCGTCTCACTGTAGCCACTGCCTCCTCTGGCTTATGCTTGTTTTTGATTTCCACTGTTGGTTTTCCCCTGGGGAGTTGACGACGACCATGTAGAAAAAGAAAAACACTCTTTGAGTCTAAAATGTTGTTGTTTTTGGTTGCAACTTGCAAGTGCATCTGACCTTTGAATTTGGCATTGTATATTTCTCGACATGTTGCAACTATTAAAGTTTAAGTCTAAATGTTGTTAAAATAAATACCAATTTCTCTCTTTACACCTTGTGGAAAAACTGCAGAAATGTTTTAGTCCGAGTCTTGACCTAAGTTAGTTGCCCCCTTTAGCTAAGTACCCCCTCTAAAATCCTAGCAAAAGAATCAGTTATTTATCTAAATCAATGTTAACGGTTATATTTAAATATTATACAGCATTTGCAAAAAACTAAACATACTGAATTATTATGGAAACCTGACTTGACTGTAAATGAATAAGTCTCAAGCATCCTGTCAAAGTGTAAGCTTACCAGTTGAAGTCCAAGCAAATGTGTCTGAGCTGTGCAATGTGTTCACTGATGTTCCATGAATGTCTCTGTTTCTTCATCTTGTCAGCTTTGTTGGCTCTCTTGCGTAGTTTTCTGGGATCCGGCAGGTCTGGCCGCACCCTGTGTGGTCTGACACTGGGATCTTGATCAGAGGTCTTTGTAGACGTGGAGTTTCTTGTGACTGCTTCCACTGCAAGCTGTGGTGATTTTGGGGGTGATAAATAACTAATTAAGCATGACTGATGATGGAGTTGTCGTCAAATCACAAGCTGCATTACTCTGGTTATTAGTATCACAAGTAAATCACAAGTAAACTCGCATACGTCGCAGACATTTTTTTGCCTCAGACTTCCAAGCAGACCCAGATGAAAAAGAAAAATAGTAGGCTCAATTTTTCTTAAGAAGCGAACTAGGAATTTGGAGAACAGAATCAGGATACAAGTAGGACTTTTGCAGGTTTTCACTGGTACACCCATGTCCACAGCATCATTAGCCTCATTTGGAATGTTCTGTACTCACAACACTTGTGCTTCATCCTCAACTAAGCTCTTGGTTTGAAACAGGCCTCATCACATGGACAGTGTGAACTAACAGTGTTATAACAAATGTTCAATGAGATATTTTTTGGGGGGTGGGACAAAAAGTAAGAAATAGTAGGAATTTTAAGGAAAAAAGTAGAAAAAGTAGAAGCAAGGTAAACAAACTAGGAAAAACTAGGAATACTTTTGACCCTTGAGCCTCCGGAAAACTACAATCCACCATTTAAAAAAAAATTAAGATTAAAAAGATTATTTACCAAACCAAGTTGTCTGTCGATTGCACTGGAGGAATCACCAGATAGATGTGATCTGTATACAACAGTGTAAAATTATTCACGTTTAAATACAACCGGTTGAACTAACACATAAAATGGTCTTTCAGTTAGCATTAAATATGCTTAGGTACCATAAGAAGGCACCAAACTTTGTGCATACAACCTAAAAAATCACAATTTTTATATATTTGAAATTTTGGTCAAAATATACTGTAACAGGTATACGATGGAATTAGTTGTAATTTGTCTGATGAATGTGGACAGTTTTCACAAATGCTGAAATCTTCCTAATTTTTTTTGTATCTCACCCAACTTTGAAGGATGACATTGACTGAGGCTCATGTGTAAATGGACCGCTGGAAAAAATATTGGAAAAGCTTTGTCCAGCTTTCTCTGGTGACAAGCTTTTGCGAGAATCTGGCAGACTTGGTTTCCGTCTCACAGTTGCTGATGACCTAAATTGAAAAAAAATATAATAACTTCTGGGCTGTGATGATTTTTTTTATCAAAACTTATAAAATATACAACAAATAAAAAAAAAAAATATGACATTAGCCTAACTCGGGATTTGAACTTGCCACCTCCAGAACAGTGCTCTACCAATCTCTGTTGAATAGTGCTTTATGAATAAAAGCATTAATGTTCCATATATATGTACATCTATAATTTGTTTACATTTTCAAAAATGTTTTTCTGATGATTTTACAACTGGAGTGACCAAAAACTTTTATTTTGAAAATCTACTAGCCACTACTTCAACTAATTTTCACAGGCAAGTTCAATCTCCATTTCATGAATACTTAACAGACCGATGCACTATTTTTTTGTCCTGAAGTGACGGTGTGCATCTTCTCAGCTTAACTACTGAAATATAATCCCTTCTGTAAAACTGATATGAGATTTTGCATTCAGTTCTTTCCATTAATGGGTCCATAGATCAATTGGACATACTCCCGTGTGGATCAATCTACATCAGAATTGCTATTGAGGCCAGATAGAGTCCGAGCAAGGCTCATGGAAACAGTCACCCTTGATGATATGAAAAATGCAGGGTTGTAGCATGCCCTGTGACTAATGGAATAATCAACACAGGTGGGTGATCATGATAATCGATACCCCCAAGAGAGGCACACATTCTTCATTTGTCATTTGGAAACAACTCCAGGTTTTGGGGGCTCAATGACTAGATCACTGGCTAGTATCTTAACATTTGTACTATACCAGTGTCAGATAGGAAATTGTGTTATACTTTACAGTCTCGATTTTGGAATGGGTTCATGATTAAAAAGGTCGAAGTGAAGTTTTGCACATGAAGATTCTTTACAAGCTACATGCCTTTTGTTTAGACTGGGATGAGAATGAATCTATTTCTATTATACATACATTCACCTTTGGAAAAGGGCAGTTCGTCTGCAATCGTAGAAAACAAACACCCTACTCAAATGCCAGCTTTAGAGCTGTTACTTTAGAGTCGGCAGCTTTATCAAATGAAAAGTAAATAAATTAAGTGACCATCTATATATGCCCAAATGGCTTTTCTTTTTTTTTTTTTACTGAACCCAACTCAATTCACATGTAGGCATGTATTTTTGAAAAGCCATCTCCGAGTATGTCATATTAATTGTAGGTTGTCACAGCAGGTAATATGTCATTTTCAGATGTAAAAATAGTTACTTTTGTGTATACAAAATTACCTCCTAGAGAAGTTTATCATCATATTTTGTTTTTCTAACCTTGAAATGAATTTTCAGTAAACCATGGAGTATGCACTTTAAGTATTCACATAGAATGAATTTGTCTGTTTCACAACAATAACAAGAGTGAATTTATTAGTGTCTCATCAAAACATGACCTTAATTGGAATGGCAGCCAATATTTTTTTCTTCAATAAACTGCAGCTAAATACCTACCTCATAAATGGTACATCCTGTTGGGGCTCCATACTTATGATACTGGTTAAGTTTCACCTTTACTAACAAAAAATAAAGGCAGTGGATATTTGGCCGTGAAGTGGTCTCTGATTTTTGTGAGCTGTACGGGCACAGTCCAAGTGTTTGGGGGTTCTAAGAAATTTTAACATAAGGAATGTTGTCTTGTTCTATGCCTTTATTGTAATTGTGACTTCATAGTTCACGAGGTGGGGATCAGACCAAATGTAATTTCAGATTTTATTTTACTCCTCCCGGAGCAATGAATGAATCAGAAACGAAAACTCTGAAATAATCTTGCAATTGAATTAGCAATTGATTAAATCAAGACCAAGGTGACCCTGTCATCGTTGTGTAGAAGTGGCCATTACTAGGTCATGCGTTGGCTTGACAGAAGTGGCAATGTTTTGTAATGTTGTATCTTTAGTATAGATTGGCCAACTTCAATTGCTCTAACCAGCGTATATTTATATAAAAATAATTGAACCGGTTCAACAAACGAATAACTTAACACGCGTCTTTGTTTGGCTATAACTAGTGAGTAAACATCCAACAACTAATTAAAATACTTGGCCTTTTGTGCCATTTACATATTTACCAAAAATATTTAGTCCCAGTTTATAGTTCCTGAGAAACGAATTGTCTGTCGTCTGCTAGGCTGTAGTGTAGTAGTACGGTGCTGCTGTTGCAAAGTTTAAAGTTCACGCCATTTGTTAAGTTGTAGCGCCCTCAAGTGATTGATTTAGTCAAGCTGCTGAAATAAATTCACGATCACAAGATTATAATGATAACTTTATACCCGATCAACATTCGAACCATCCTATTTCCTGCCGCCATCCCTTCAAAATCTACCAGCAGTTGGATTTTGAAGGGATGGGGTGGCCCTTAGCCTAATGCGTAATTTTATATCCAGAAAGAAATACCCGAATAATATTATTAATCACTCATTCTGACTGGAGTATTGACATTTATCATTGGCGAAAGGCAAAACGAAGCGAAGAATGACCAAGTTTCTTAAAAATATTCTGAAGGCTTTATTCATAATTTGTCCACACGTCACACACACATTGTGGCTTTCAAGGAAATAACATCTAGATTTAGGGAATTCATACATGTCTTCATTATTTTAGCCCATAAATACGATATAAATTGTGTTCTTTTTAATTCTCTTTTTTTTTTTAATAAAAAACGAAACTTGAAGATCTATATTCCCAATGAAAATACATCGATGCTGCAATAAAATGCAGTAAAGCTTGTGCAAATGCCGCACTTGAAAGTTAATCCATATGGCGTTTTGTGCTTTTAGTAGATGGCCAATGACTTCATTATCATAGCCTAGTTATAAATAGTTCACGCATCTACGCAATAAATACTGTATGAGAATAACCAACATAAATTGACACATTCTAATTTATTCGGTAGTAGTAGTACTAATCCCGCTAGCGTGGCTTAATGTCATCGTTATTTATGCGGCGTTCATCTCGGCCAACCAACTAGCACTTTAAAGGGAAATGAAATGTTTTTTCTACATTAATATTACAGGGGTTGGAGTAGAAATGACTATTATTGCATTTAAAATGATCCATGACGCACGTATATATAACTACAGTGTATAACAAAAATAGACGTTCAGTTACATAGGGCCTTTTCGAATCCCTGGCTTCGTCTTCGTCTTTGGATTAAGGCGATTTTTGACTCCCAACTGCAAGGTCTCTAGCCACATTCTGACGCCTGTTGTGCTTTAGAAACATTCACTCGATTGATGTGAACCCGAAAGTTAGACTATTTTAATTTTCTTCCATTTCTATTTGCTTCCCAGTAATTCGGAATTTGGAGGCGAAGCCAAAGCCAAAGACGAAGCAACGGTTTCGAAAAGGCCCATAATAATCTTGTATGTGTACTATTGTTAGGCCTATACATGTACTTATGTACATGTACCAATAATTTAATTTGATAAATTGATGATATTACCACATAAATCAAACTAAATTAAGTCAAAACCTCCACGGAGTGGCTATATTGACAACTACATGTATAATGTCCACACTCCACATATATGAACTTTGACCAGATTACCACTTCCCATAGTATTCGTGAATTTGGGTGTGTTTTCACGTATAGAGGCTAATCCAAGGAACACAATTATGATTCATTTTGGAGTACCGCCACCGGTCACAGCTCGTATACGCAAGACGACGCTAGCGTGTAGCCCGACCACAACCCACGTTGGTCGAAAAAGCCCAGAGTGCGTGCGCGCGTACTACATGAGCGCGCTCTACCACCTGAGCGCGCGCGTGCGTACTACATGAGCGCGTGCGTACTACATGAGCGCGCGCGTACTACCTGAGCGCGTGCGCACGTACCTGAGCGAGGGCGACAGAAAATGGCTGCTCTCGGATTCAGTCGTTGCCATTTATTTGTTCTCAAGACTGAATTGAACCGTAGTGATTTTGTATAGCTCTTGTAATATTTTGTATTGTACAGGGCCTCAAAAAAACCTTTGTCCATTCATTGTTTCCAAATAAAAATCCCCCAAAATAACCTCTGAAATATCTCAACGCACAGCTATATTACATGTATATACACGGAAACTTGGTGATTCGACTGGCGACTTCTCGGACTTTGGACATCCCTTTGGGACACTGGCCTACATAATTATATTGTGTTCTAATTAAAACGATATCGCAATAATATTGTTGTCCGCAACACTGAAGTCGATGCTCAAAGATTGTCTGCGATAGATACTGATATTTGTTGCGATATCGTTTTGCATTGTGAATGCTACACTGCCATTCCTGCTACCCAAAACGTGTCTCTCCTTGAAACATCTGGCTGATAAAAAGCACTTTAAAATTCACACCGGCCTCATCACCACCAATGTAATTGTATGGGCCTAGTTAGTGTGTAAACACTGTAGGGAGTTATAATTTAAATCACTCAATTGTAAAGGAGTATAACTTAAGTGAGCTCGTTTTCTGAGCCAAATTGGGGCCTACAATAGGCCTACTGTCCTCAAAGCCAGAATAACATCTAAGTACTCGAGACGCGTGGTTTTCAAGTCGGTCTCCAATTCCTTCTTCAGGCAATGTACGTGGCACTTCAGAAATAGTCCAAGATGAGATGTAATGTTGCCCCACGGATACAGCTATACTTTTTATTGGAAATTGCACCTTAAGCCATTGTACATGGCTTCATTTACGAGCAACATTTAAATATCATGTAAAAGAGCGACATGCATGTACCTATAAATACATGTCGATATTTTACATACACAAATTGTAATGGATATTCCAAGAAAGTTATGCTAAAAAGCTTTAGGCCTAAAGATGTACTGCCCGTTCTCTGAAATAAATTTGAATATTTTCTCCTCACCACTTTGACCTTCGAGTTGTATTCGTAACGTTTTTTGATTGTCTTCAACCTTATTGTTTTGGTTTGCAATTTGCGCACTAACATATTCTCCCTACTGGTACCTGGTCTCCACATAATTGATCATAAAAGGTAGGCGGGAACCAGACTACACTCCGAAAATTAATTGCCCTTCGAAATAACTAAACGTGGCAATTTTCTTTTCAAGTTTGTTCGCTGTTTCTATATTTTTGCAAAATTAAACTCGAAAACAGCACCGACCGTAGTACATCATGTTTCCCTGTTTACTTAAATATAAATGAAACTTAAGTAATAGAGGCTGTTTTTTCTCGGTACCTTATTGTTAACATCGACCGTAGTACATCATGTTTCCCTGTTTACTTAAAATATAAATGAAACTTAAATAATAGAGGCTGTTTTTCCTCGGTACCTATTGTGAACAAACCTCCATTGTTACAAAAGACGGCGATATTCATTTCTGATTACATGGGTATTTTATTTCTTTTTACAAGAAAAAAACCGAACATCACTCTGCATTCCCTGTTGTATGAAAGGCAGACGACAACGCGCACACAAATGCCGCTGACATGAACTACACGATGACAAAAGCAACTAATTATGGAAAACTGCGAGGGGTATATTATTGTGTTCATTTAATCGTGACACCGTAGAGCTCTCAATATAAAAAGGCATGCTATATACCCACACGAAACCAGCAAACAATGTACTAGCATACCTATTGTTAATTGTACCGTTTGGTTGGTTACCATGGTGATACCATATGACACAGGCCGCTCTAGCCTTTATGCAACACAGAATTTTTAGAATATTTGATTATTTCTATGTGATATGTGAATTTGAATTTTGAAAAATAGAAACTATACATACAGTCTCACTGCTTAAGAATATATTAATTTACATATTTAATAATACACAGGTTTTTCTATATATTCTATACTATACACTACACGAATTTATAGTTACACATGAAAGCCAAATAGTAATTGTGCCAACAAGATTTTATAATTTTACAGTTTTATGTGTGAAAACTGCAACTATTAATAGGTTTTGCCTAACTGAACACAATCGCACATTAATGTGTTCAGATAATGCTTCCCCAAATGTTGGGTAATTGCAGTTTATTCACTCACTGGGTAAACTTAACCCCATGATTTGTCATTCTTTACAATTATTCTGTAAAATACACTTAACAGAGAACAGGTGTATTATAACCTACATGGCCCGCTTGATGTTCCTTTAATGTTTCCCAAGGGATTGCTAAGTTTATCATACACGCATCGTTTTGCATGGTCCATATATAATTTATTTGATTAATCAATAAACGTCCAGAAATTTACACGGAAAATGTATAAGAAACATTGCGATATTTATATACAAGCTTCTTGGTTGTCGCAATATTATGGATACAATTCAAGATATTTTAAGATAATTTACATCACTTATTTATCTCTTGGTAATACCATTCCAAATTTGTGCCGATGATTTTAAGTTGTGATCACAGTACAAAGGGGCATGTCGCCATCTTGGCAAGAGTTTTACATATTATTTGTATGTACGCTCCTTGACAGAGCTTATGTACAATAGCTTATTATACATGTCTTTTTTATAAATCAAATTCATTTCAATTTGTTTAATTACAATCAAGAGTGTTTGAGAATGTCGGAAAATAATGCAAATGCATTGATTCCTTCCTTAAGTGACTTCAGTAAATTATTCAAGACATTCTCAATTTCCCTATAGGGCCTATAATTTACACAATTTACATACTTATCAACTCTTGTCACGAATTAATTATGACAGGAATAACTTGCTAGTGACTGAATTTAAGAAAACTGTTAACACTGAGGTAGCTTATAAGTGACTTGATCAAAACACAAAACAACAAGTCCTATTTCCATTGTTTTATTCAACTAATTTCAGAATGTTAGAAAGTGGGTAAATATCACCAAACTCAAAATTGTGATAACATGGTACATGTACATTATTGTATATGGAAACACGCTTTGCTAACAAGTTGTACTTTAGGAAGGCGTTTTGTTCACAAGTCTAAGGAACAACTCACTGCCTTAGGTACCCTTTCCATAATTGTGTTACTCATGCTTTGCAGCTCATTAACATATATATTAAACGGAATATCCCAAAGATTAAACGTGTACGAACTGCCCCCTGTGTCTCTTAACAGAACTTCTATATACAGACGATCTATTATATTAATTGCATAATGATCCCTTTCCAAAACAATCGGCCACACAAACAAACACATCGATTATACACTGCCTTATCATTCACCTGGCTACCGGTCTCATTGGTTTTCAATTAGAGATCCGGTTGAGAAAAGACAGGTAAGTTGGATGTAATTGCATTTAGATCGACTCAGTGCAGCCCACCTTCACTATGGTGAACAGAATACTACCGTATGCCGCGGCATCGTCGTCTGGACCGCGCCGTTATTGTGGTATGCGGATAATTCTGCGAGTTGTGGGCCGTTATTGAAATTTAGTTTTCAGTCCCTACTGGACTCTGTGGGTTTTCCTGAAAATAGTCATGCGGGTTTTTTTCCACCTCTAAAACTTTAGTTTCTGAACATTGTCTTGTCCTTACTGACCCGCATAGGTAAAATATAAGATATACACAAGATAAGATAAGTAAACATATTTTTCCAAGTATTGTATTCCAATGTACATTATACTTCGTTGGCAATTATAATTTGGGTCATCACACATAAGAACTTGTAAATTGGAATAATTATTGAAAATAAGCGAATAACATCTATGTAACAAAATTATTGAAAAAAAGTAAGGATGGCTATACAATTTGGGATGACAGTGGTAAAAAACAAATACCCGTGCTATATTGCAAATTATCGTGCAGCATAATATCATATTATTTCTTTGGTTCTTTTTAAACGTAGAATTCCCTGTCGAAAGGCTTAACTTTGAGTCCATTCATAGGTTTCATGTCCTTCATCTCAATGACCTGACCCTTCTGAAGTTTCCCCTTACCTTTCCCTTTCCCTTTCACCTTCTCTGGATCCGCCCGTTGTTTGGGTGGTTCTGGCGGTGGTTCTAGCGGTTGTTCTGGCGGTGGTTGGTGATTGGGGCGTGGGACTTCTTCTCTTAGCGGCTGCTGCGGGCCTGGTTCTCCTTCCTCACCGGCGTCTTCTTTTTGTCTACGACGCGACCGTAGACGGTGGATCTTGTAGGTCCGTAGTAGGATCGCCGTGGCGACGATCATTAGTATCGCGATCCAGATGACGACCAGAATGATGACGGAGGCAGGAGGAGGATAGGAGGTACATTGCATGGCCTTGTCTTGGTAGACGACCATTGTATCCTTTCTGCTAGGAGGCCAGTCACAGATGGCTGCGTCCAGGTCCTGTCCCCAGTCCGCGGTCACGAAGGCCTGGGAGAACCACTCCAACTCACAATCGCACCTCCAGGGGTTGTTGTCCACGCGCATGGCTCCCAGCCAAGGCAGCCCGTCTATGGTCCTCTGTTCCAGCGTGGTGATAAAGTTATTTCGGAGATCGATCTCCTTTAGGCTGGTACCGACGAAGGCGTCAGGCGCCACATAGACAATCCCGTTCCAGGACAGGTCGAGGTGGGTCAGAAACGTTAAATTCCGCACGTTGGGAACCTCCCGCAGCCGATTGTTTTTCATCCAAATCTTCCGCAAGTTTTTTAAAGATGTGAACCCAACGCTAGAGACGTTAGAAATTGTGTTGGCGGCAAGGTTCACTTCTTGAAGACTCGGAAGGTTCGCCTTCAGTAGGAACTCGATTTCATACAGCACATTTCGCTGCAATCTTAAAAATTTCAGGTTTTGTAGATTCCTAAAAGGCTCTGGACGTATTGTCTCAAAGAGGTTGTTTCCGAGGTCGAAGTACTCCAATTGCGAGCCTTCGGGGAAAAGATAAACTGTCAAGTTTGTTAAAATGTTGTAACTCAGGTCCAAACGCTCAAGCTTCCTCAGGCGGGAGAACACACCAAGTGGCAGGTCCGTGAGTTGGTTAATGCTGAGATCCAGCCAGACTAATTCCTCCAGCGGCTGGAATGCGTTGAACTCTAGGCTGGTGAGTCCGTTCTCTGCTAGATCCAAGCTCTCCAGAAGTGGAGACAGACCTGGAAAGAGCCAGCCCATCGTAAAGTTATCCCCGGGCATCTGATCGTAGATCACATTGGCCGAGTAGGCCCTCCTCAGGTCCAACACGCGGAGATTGAACAGCCCCACCAGCCAGCCAAAAGGCAGATTGGCCAAAGAGTTGTCAGATAGGTACAACTTCTCGAGGCTGTCCAAACAGTGGAACGATCCAGGCTTCACCGTGTGGATTCCGTTCCTCTTGAGTGACAGCACGCGGAGTGGGCTCGCGGCGCTCATGCAGCCTTTAGAAAGCACCGTTATGTTGTTGTCGTCCAGCAGCAGCGTCTGCAGGCTCTTCATCCCGTAGAAGCTGTACTTAGCCAAGCGGTCGATACTGTTCTCCGTTAGGTCTAACAGCCGCAACCGGCTGAGGTTGCGGACCTCTCTGGGCACGAAGTCGAGCCTGTTTCCAGACAGGTAAAGTTCACTGACGTTGTAGATCGAGTCGAAGGCCCCGTCCTGGATCTTGGTGATGTTGCAGCGCGACAAGGAGAGGTACCGAGTCGCAGTGACTCCTGAGAAGGCACTGTCTTCGATAACATTCAGGATGTTGTAGTCAAAGCTGAATACGCGGTACTCCCCTGGTAAGTTGTTCGGTATCTCAAGCAGACCGGAATTGGTGCAGTTTACAATCAGCATGATGATATTGCATGTGCAACTAGTGGGGCACACTGGTGCCGTCTCCGCCCTAACGGCCACAACCAGACAAGTAACTAACAACACCACTTTCAGTCGAAGCAACATCTTGAATGCGTCCTCGACCACGCGTCAGTGTCCAGGGGCGATCGATGGAACGCTTAATTCTCGACAGGTGCAGCACGAAATGTCAATTTGTTGGTTTCTTTCACTTACCATTAAGAGCCATTTCAAGAGCTCGGGTGTGTTCATATTTGTCTAAGCATGGCTTGATGAGAATAATGCTTTTACCAAAATCGTCGTGAGAACAACTATAAATAAAAGTTACCTGTGACAAAACAGGAATTCGTACGAGTGTAAATCGAGCGAATAACAAACGATGCTTGCAAAACGAACAGCTCATACACGCTGTCTTTTATCCAGTGATGCCACGGGTATGACTATCAACATTAGATTGAGCTTGATGCTTAGACTACATGGCTCGTCCACACACAGAAGCCAGTGACTCGACGAGATAATAACAATTGTATGCGGCGTTTCCTCCACTCCGTGTCACGTATAGTCGGCGTGCTGGTGTAGCTGTATAGCCGAGTATGCGTACATGATTTGCATACCGCGCTGGGTGAGGCAGTTTATCACTGTGGCTGAGGCGTGGTCTTTATTCCCGCCGTCACAGCGAGCTGTATCCCCCGGCTCGGTATGGTCGCGAGAACTCCCGACTCCCCCGGAAATACATCCCCAGACACTAGCACAGCAACACTCCCCTGGGTTCAAAGATGTACCGTACTGCATCAGAAGAGGAACAGAGGCAAGAAGAGGATGAACGATTATAATTTATCTTATGGATCGGGGTGTTAATAAAAAAGGTGGCAAGATGCCTGAAGGGCCGAGCACCTGACTCGAAACCTCAACACGACTTCTTAGTGAAATACACACCCTTATTGATGTACATTGGGTTTGTATACCCATCACACATGCATACATACCTAAGAATGGGATCACGTCATATAGATCAGTTTAAGACCTTTGACATTCATGCATGGGTTGTAATATAAGTTACCCTGGGCACTTGCGTATAAAAGGGCATGACCACGTGGTTAGTTTCAACCGCTCGCCTATCTGAAAACCTCGAATCATTAATGTGCTTTCTTCTGCCATAACATTTATTCATGGTTTGAAAAGCATCGGTATTTTAATACACGGTTTTCGATGCAATCTCAACATCACGACATTCGTATATCATTCGAGGGGGGGGGGGGGGTGAGAATGATGAGCAATCGTCTGACTCTGTTGGAATCAAATTTCTACAGTTTTAACCTTCCGGATAATTGCCAAATTATATATTAATGTTTGAGAAGCACTAATCCTCCAATTTTAATAAGAATATCCACGTACCCTTGAGAGTTAAGGTTAATATAGTTATTAATAGAACCATACCAAATGTTAATCTTTTAATTTCTCTCAATTTATGCCCGGCTTACTTGCAAAATGTGTATTTCGTGAATGAAACGGACTCTCGCCTGCTGATTTTAATAATTTTGTGTGTCAGTTTTGCAAGGCTAGATAACCTAAACTAAGGAATCATAGTACACGTTACACGACCCTTTATATACTGCGGTATGAATCGCGCTAATACGACTGCTAACACATACATTACACCAATTAAATAGTAACCCAAGCCAACCTTTATATCGGTATGTTGTGCGTGTCACTTTTCAGTCCTCGTAATAATACACCCGAGCGCAGCGTGAACGTAACTAGGTTCGGGGGCAAAATAAGCCATTGGCGCGGCGGGCTGTTGACGCTGCATGGGTTTAGTGCCCTATTCCGCGAATGTCCGTGCTTCGCCGACGGATCCAGAGGTCTGATGATGTTGCGAACCGCTAATAAAACACGCATAGTGAATATTGTACATGTATAGGTATTATTACAATTTGTATCATCTGCAAATTGATGACCAGGATTTCTAAAAGAAAACATGTTGACCTAAAACGTTTGGTAAAGAGACGTTTACATAAAAAGTATACGTGAACTAGTGAACCCTGCAATTGACTCATGGTCCCATGAAAGGGGAATGAACAGGGGATAGGTATATTGATCGTCAGTAAGGCCGTGTCCAAAACGGGGTTTCAGAGCTATAAGGGCTACGTCTATTGTCAGTCTGCTCACGTGTAATTGTAATGGGCGAACACCTAGCCAATAGCCCTATAGACAAGAGATTTGGACGCGGCCCAAAGACTGTCAAATGGTGCGGGTACAATACGCAGCTGTCGCGTTTATATCGTGCTGAATAAATTATGAGATCAACTGGGTATGTCGAATGTACAGTTCATTACAATTGCGGATATCAGGGTAAGTGCCCACTTGTAGACATCTGCACAATGAATATTTACGGTTAATTATGAGCGATTATTTCAGCCGCATGTCTAATGAACATTTACTGCCTTGTACTGTTGATACGGTTTCTCCATGCATGTGATCTGTGGTAGAAAGAAACCAGGGTGTATTTCACTGCTGCTAGGCACAACAATTTGCTTAGCATAACAATTCTTTCTTGGCGAAATCATCGATATAAACCACAATGTTCACGTAATGTATATTGTTTGTGACTTAGCTGTTTTCTGATCGGCTTGACAATAATTAAGCACATGGAGTTTTGACTGGTGGCCTGTTTCAAACATCTCGCGCTTGTGCCGTGTCGAATACAATTCAACTTGACTTGACAATTCTGACTTTTGCAATTAGTTCGACGTTTGAAACCACTGCCGTGCTAACCTCGCGCTGAATTCATTTGTATTTGGCCCGGCGCGACGTCTGAAACAGATAACCTGTTTTTACTGAGCAATGTCAAATGTTGTGCTTAGCAGCTCTATGAAATTAGCCCCAGGCGAACACCTGTCTCACTAGTGATGCTCAATTAGTTCTGGTTCTGACATACGAGCAGCGATCGGCTGAATAAACACAGTTTAATGAAATAAAAAGGTAATATATTTAATGCCAGGCAAATCTTCTGTAACATTATGGTACATTGCTAAGAGGCTGTTTCTTTTTACCAATAAGTGACAAATTCACGCTTTTAGACTTTCGTTCAAATTCCGACCCAACCTGATGGCAAGACCATTTTATAGAGTGAAAATCGAATGTTACGTTTTCACCTTCGAAGTCTCACAAGATAAGACAGTTTCAGAAATAAAAGTGATTGCTTGATTTGGGCTTAAAAGGCGCATGTCGCAAGTTGGTCCCCTTATTTACGGAATCGCCCATTTACGCAATTCACTTACTGTTCCGGATTTTGTTTTACGAGAGCGTCACACAGTACCAGTGAATACACGAGTACGGCAGAGGGAAATGCCTGTCGCACCCCCACGGAATACCCCCGCAGGGCTAGTCGACGATCGGTAATGCATATCGCGAATAAATAGATAGCTGAGGTGATAGGCATGGTTAATTATTCATCGTATGCATCTAGGGATCAACAGAAACATACACCTTCGTGATCGGACAACAAAATTTATAGCTGGAGGAAAAGTTGTCTGTCCCGTAAATCAGTAAAAACACACCAACATTTCTAAGGTTTTGTTTCACTCGGTGACGTTGGGGGTTGATTCCTCAGTTTACGGGTTGGTCTGCTGGCGGATATATCTAAGATCGGACTTGATTATGTTGGTTGGTCACTTGCTTGAAGTTAGTTTCTTGGTGCGATGGTCTGCTAGCAAGCAGAGCTGATTACATGGTGGTTAAGTTTTACTAAACCATAAAAACAAATCGTTATTATACCCTAAACCAAGTGCTGAAACCATCCATTTCAATATGGATTTTAACATACTCATGGGGTATAGGGTCAATCCTTGCATTGTGTAGAATTATTGATGTAATGTACATTGCCTATGGCGTGATGTCCATGAAGGAAAAGGTATATTCCCGACACCTCCCCCCCCCCCGGAGATCCCCGCCCATTGGTATACCGATCTCTCCCATTCATATTGCAACAATTTAACACAAACCGAACTTTTCAGGGACTGATGTTTGTCCTTCTACCCCCTCCCCATCTTAGCTGATTGGTAATTAAGTAATGCCCAAACCGCCAATTATCATTCAGTGTAACCTCGCCTCGTGCCGTCGTCACGTTCTGTTGTTTCATCCGACCTGAATAATTTATCAATCGGTAAACTTCGAGCCGAGAAGGCTGGTTACATACGAAAAATATACCGCAAGTTGACACGCTAGAGGAGATACATCAACGCCGTGCAATGCGCACCGTACGCCTACACCTGCGTACCCGCTATTGAGCGTTAATGAGGGGTCGACTTTGAATTGATTATGCTCGCTCGCTTGTGTTTACATACATTACATTCACTGCATCCTCGGAACAAAATAGATGTCCACACAATGCAGGCAGTGAAGACCTTACCCACGTCCACACACACATAATAACCGGCAACCGGGGACTCCTATTGTACCTCCTTTTGTTTGTACTTTATAACTTGTTTTCGGAAGGCTACCCATAGGTTTTGTACAGCATTTGTTAATCGTGGACAGTCGTTTAATCGTGGATCCTTTGTTTCTGCCCTAACCCAATTGTCTCTATAATCTAAGATTGCCTCTCTGAAAAAAAGAAGAATTTAGGGTTAGTTTTATATGTAGGAAAATGAGGGGTACTCAATAAAGAATCTAGGTTAAAATAATTATCATAGTGCGAGTAAAATAAGTATTTTCGTTGAGTTTTCTAAACTACACGAACTATGTCCGTTCTACGAAAAATCTCATTGTGATTGTGATGTCGAAGGGGGGGGGGGGGGGGGGGGGCTTGATGGAATGGCTTCATATTTGACAAATTGAACAGGGATTGGAAGTGATGGGTGATTTGTGGTATGTGTCTGTTTGTGGTACCGTAACATAAGGTGTATCCAAGGTCATTGTCAGTCGGTATCGCTAAAGGAAACCAGAGGTTTCTAACGAGCCGTACATGCGACGATTAGTTCAGGTGCTTTGACTCTAGTACCACGTAATGAGTTCATACGCTAATGCTGTTCACTCACAAGGAAGAAAACATGGAAACGACAAGGGTGTAGATCATGTCAGCGAAGGAAATTATAGATATCGTGAAACACTCCGGAATTGAAAAATGAGTTGGGAGTGCTCCTCTTATTTCTCAAATTGCATTAAAAAAAGAAGATTATGTGATCATGTTGGCAGAAGGATGGAAGGATGTTATAATTGGCATTTTGAAGTACATGTATATGAAAAAACACTCATAGGGTCTTATTCCTCCATGGTTGGTGTAATCCTACATTTAAGTGCCCCTCCCCGAGTCAAACAATAATTGTGGGATAATCGTGTTGAAATGTCGACATGTCGACATGCCACGCCCCAGTCTTAACTCTCTTACACTAGACAAACCTTGAGGTTGACGCAGGGTGAGAAACATGCGCGTTTAATGCTTTAACCCTGCATCAACCCTGCCTTAATCCCGAGACTGAATTCAATTTTCAACCCAGATTGATCTCAACCCTGCTTCAGACCAGGGTTGAGATTTTCAACCTGGGTTGAAAGTCTCGCCCTGGATTCAAAACAGTATTAACTAAGTGGAACATGGAGGAACTTATTCCTCCATGAGTGAAATAAGCTCAGATTGCAAATAAGCTCAGTAAAATAAGCTGTTAAACAAGGTAAAACAAATCCCAAACTCAACCTAGGGCCAGGGAGGCACAGAGTTCATCCACACTGTTAACAATTCCCGTAGAATTGGAGTTTGTTACTGGCTGCCCGTCGTCACGGGCAAAACGTCGAGTTCTTCCCCGGTACATAAGAGAATCGTCACATGCATGTTGCCACCGTAAATCTGTAAAACTTCAACTTAACTGTCTTCATTGAGATTGTGATTCTGTCGCTGTGCGAACGTGCAAATACGTCGTGCGTGGGCTCATCTGTTTAAGACATTTCGGACTCGCTAAGAAAGTATTTATAGGCGAACAGTTGCTGTGATAAATTCCCTTCACTGTCACAATACAGGTCATACACGGTCAAAGCGTAGCGATAGCTTTTATATAAAACTGCTTAACCAACTAATATTATTGCTTAGCAAATTATGTAATAAACAATACAAGAACAATTCAGGTATAGGACCAGTCGCCCAGATGCAGGGATGTAGTCGAGTCCATCACAAGTCCCTGCAAGTCCCTGTAAGTCCCTGCAAGTCCATCACAAGTCGTTCAGTTCCAATTTAAATCACAAGCTATTCAAATCAGCTTTGACAAAGACATTCCTTTGTCATTGTTCATCCAGTTACTTGTGACTGCCTTTATGAAGGGACTTGTGACTGGCTTCACGAAAGGACTTGTGAAAGGACTTGCAGGGACTCGACTACAACCCTGCCCAGATGGACAATGAAATTCAGACTAATTGGTTGTGTTGCGCAACTTGTTTAGCCTACGTTTTTATTTTGTGCCCCTAAAATTTCACTTTTACCAAAAAGTAATACCCAGAGTTATCTGATGAAAACATAGCGAAAAATTCTGGAGAAATTGACAACAAATGAACGGAACATTTGTACATCTGTACATTTTCAATTGGCCAATTTGCTTTTTGTCTTACTGCACATTTTGCATATCGTTGTCATTTATTAGTGAAAAAGCTTACTGTAAACTTGGTCACTACTTCATACATCGTCTTTATTTAGGCACGATTTTCCCAAATCAAATCTGGGTTTAGTTTACTATATCCCCATTGCAATAACATTACACTCCGCAAAGTCTCTATCTTTTTATACCAAATGCCAGGCCCCATTTGCTAAAAGCTGTACTAATTTGCAGATTGCCAATGTTCTAGTCTTGCCTGGCGATATTTCGACAATATTTAATCATAATTGTCTTTGAAGCGTACTGCCATCTTGTTTTTGCTGACGGTGTCACGGTGTTCGTTTCGCCTGAGTTACCTCATCAACCGACCTTCAATTTGAAAGTGCGCTCGCTTCAATATCAATATTACAGTACGCTGTTAATTTTTTTATGCTTCCAGGCAGTGACTAAGAATGATACAATAACCTTCATGGCAAAATTGTATTCGCTCCGAGGGTCATGAATTTCCGGGAATATAGCTAAAGTTCATACGAGAATTCAAAAACCTTCAATTAACCTTCGTTCTTAAGACAGACCAATGAATGAGCAAGAAAAAACGGTTTGGTTTGGAAAAGGGAACAAGAAAAACTAGGTTTTTATAGTAAACTAAGTTTTAACTAAAACCAAGAAAATCTATACGTCTCAGTAATGGGGGAAAAAAAAAGGTGCACCAAGCTGCACTAGGTTCCTTCCGTCTCACATCTTGCTTGATATGCACTGGTATAAACTTCCTTTCTTACCTCGTTGAAATTATTGACTATCAATCAGAAAGGAATTTCCATTTAAAAAGCATGCAGCCAATGTACAAAACCAGCTCCCAAAACAACAAAACAAAACCAGCTCAAAACAAAACAAAACCAAATAAAATACAACCACCTATTCATCTTATAAAAATCCAAACCGTTTTTTCTTTTCCGTGTCAGATTTGAAGTTGACCATTACGATTGATCACAGTGTCTTCGATTTGGTTTATATACCTCTGATTAATAACTATCTATATTAATGATATTCCCCTGTCGTTTCAGGGCTTATTGTTATTCCCGTGCCGTCTGACCCACACACCTCTTGCTCCGTTATTCCCAGTCCCCGATGTCCGTTTCCGGAAACCACGACGTGTGAACGACACACCAACTCGCATTTGTCTTTTCCCTGGCAACTTTGGGTTCGGTGATACAATATCGCACCTCGGAGTCACCGCTGGCCTCGCGTGCTCAAACCCCCGTGCCGGGATTACCCCATGTGGTGATTCGCGCGCAGCTTAATGCGCTGTGTTAGTTAGGTCGTTTAAATAAACTGCAGAAGGAATTATCAGCACGTAACATGTTGGTCGGCAAACAAGGAAGTAAGAAAGTGACACTGTTGAATCTTGATGGGTATATTATCACCCTGTCGGTGTCAAATTCTCCTTGAAGGCTTCTAACGGGTAGGGATCAACTTATGAGGCAGAGCAGGTCGATGTGTAACGATCTGGATTCGCTTATTGGTTACAAATTAAAAGCGTGGTTAAATCTAATAATTATACAAATTGGTAAACATACAAAAACACAAAATTACTAAAACATAATAATGTTTATATGTTTGTTTCTTGTACACAGCCATTATGTCTCTGAAGAAGATCTTGTTAAGATCGAAATATTAGTCCCTCTAAAAATATTCTAATTGATTGTAGCTCAGGCTCACTGAACACGGTGAGTTGTTTGCCTCGCGAGGCGAAAGAAATCCAACAGAATAGGTATTTGCCTCGAGGCCTCGCGAGGCAGACATCTCAGCAAAGGTTCGCCGGTGAGCTTCGTGCTAAGCACACGGTGAGCTTCGTGCTAAGCAAACGGCCTCGAAGACTTTTTGTGCTCAGCACGTAGATCTCGTGTGCGGCGGGCTTAAAATCGGGTACAACAAAAGGACTGGTGGTAAGTGAGAAACACAGACTAATTAATAACATAATGACATAAAATAGAAAACGGTGTTATTAACTTATTAAGTGTGGCGCGGGTTTTAAATGTTAGGCCTAAGTAATTAGAAACCGCTTACTGGAAATCTCAGCTAATACTTTATTGTTTCTCTAGAATTAATGCTAAATTATGATAGATTTGTTTTGATTCAGCTTAGGTCGAATAATTGGCTGCGAAAAAAAGATCGGATAGTATTCTCCAGAGTTTGTAATAATTATACTATGTTTGCTGTTGTTTTGCCTGCAAGTAATTAAGAAATTGTATCCGCTGTAGTTGAGCGTTCGTACAGTCCGTCCCGTGGGTCGGGGTATATGTAGCGTGTCTAGGGACCATTGGCGCCTGCCTGTCCCTTTATCCCTACACCCCTTCTCTCCCGAGTCCGCGTATCTCACGATGAATCCCCGGTTCTTACCCATACCTGTACCCCTGTCACGGAATCATAACCCCAGCTATCCCGAGCGGCAGCATATCGCCCGACGAATACGGAGGGAGATCATTTCTGATCGCCTCACACAGGGATTTCGTTTCATTACCCCCTATCGATATAGTTCTCGTGTCATCAGGTATCTCTGAACTTCAGTTTTATATCCACTGAATAATGCGCTGCGAAATAAACAAGTCATTTGGGATGGTGTTTATTCAACCCAGTAAAAACAGCCACGGAGAATACATCATCTCGACCGGTGTATTATCTCGAGTCTCGATCTTATTTTGCAAAGCTGACGCGAGTAATTTGTTTTATACACCATTTGCTTTTGCTGTATTTTGTTTTATATATGGGTTCGCTAACCTATTCTAAAAGCTTTGTGTTCATAGTTGCTGGAGAAACAAATTACAGTGATACCACAAATATTCCATACTTCTAAAGTCCTTTTGCCAAAACAATTTTGTTTATGTTTGTCAAGTTAACAGAAGATTAACGAGGGATAACTCTTCCTCTTCTTCTCATGACAAGCCTTTCCATTTTCTTGTTTCAATCCTAAGCTGATTTCAAATAATGAAGACAGAAGTTTATGTGTTACCACTGAAGTTACGATTATAATTGTAATTGTCATGTAATCGTCTCTCCCATCGCACATCTAAACCATGGCACGAAGATTTCACGAGTTCGTCGTGTTGCCCTCATCTTCGCAATGGATGGGGTTCTAGCTGTGTTCCTTTAATTAGCTCCACTGAAGCGTGAAGGGAGACCTCTCGCGGACTCCACAGCTACCATCATCATCATCATTATCGTCTTCTTATTCTTCTTCAAATTATTCTGACGGTGACCGAGGTCGACTAGGTGGATGACGTTAGCAATCGACGGGAGATGAATAGGGTCAGTACTCATGATCGGTAAATTAACTGGCTCCTTGTCAACAGCAAGAATGTAATCCTCCAGCTTTCCTGCATGTATTGAATTTACTTACCCCCACCCCACCCACTCATCCCCCACCCCACCCTACCCATCCCCTTAACCCCAACCCCACCCCATCTTACACCGTCACCAAATGTTTATGGTGCAAAAGCCAATATTAGGCCTTTAAATAAACAATTATTGTTGCTTGCAAAAATTATGTCAACGTCAAAATGCTTTCTTACCGATAATTCTGGAGATTTTCTTGAACTTTTTCAAGTCTCCCACGTTAGGCAACCCTTTATCTACCTTTTAGCCCAATTTACGGACATCTCAAATATTTCCGAGACTACGTTGAAAATTTAATTATAAATGACTAAATAAATTTGGTAAAAGCGTAGGATTTTTTTTCTCGGACGAAATTAAATGTGAAAGTTTGTGAATGAATAAGAAATGTTTTAATATAAACAGGAAAACCTAAACTTGGTATATCTTACTTTGCTTAGCTTACACACAAAATGTTAGCAAATTACTATGCCATCCTCAACGTGCCATTATGGTTTTCTTTCTTTTGCATTATATGTTTGCTTGTCAATGTTTTCTACTAAATACCCGTACATTTGTAGTACCTAAAAGTACGGTGTAGCTCTGCTGTATGCAGCGACACAATATATTTAAAATATAGAAAAGGTGTGTATACATAAATAATCATGTACAAACGTACTTTTAACTCGATCAAAGTGCTTTACATTATTACTATTACCACTGGTCACCGGGTCCATGAAACATTCCAAATACAATCTCAGCACCCTTGGGAGTATATTTAAAGGTCGACGCAGCTATTTCTGCGCACAAGGCAGCTAAATTAATTGCAATAACCATCTCTGGTACTTATTTGCTCCAGGGTGCGTGGGAAAAACCAATGAGTGATTATACTCAAAGGTATCATAACCCTCAGGCTGGAATCGAACCCACAACCTGCAAAAATGCTCCAGACCACGAGGCCATGGTACTCAACGGAATTACATTTTAAAGGACCTAAATGGCGTTAATAATGATGAAATCTTAACACTTGAATTTGTTTCGATTATACATTTGTTTTACCCAGGGTGTGCCTAAACCGTTTCATATTGGTTAATGTCGTTGTTAGTTTGGAGACCTTTCAAATTCCCATTTCAGCAGCAGAGCCCGATATATTTAATCATAATGACAAATATACATTTAATAAAAAACAGATCGTTTTCTATTTGCGTATATCGAGCGCGCCCATTTTAACTCGTCTCAATCGCCTTCTTATTGTTTGCGATTGTCTCCTTAGCGTCCCACTTCAAAATTATCGATTCCCTCTTCAAAATGTCTCGGAATATGAAGTGCTAACGTCATAAGAATAAATAGAGCTACAGCTCCTCTCGCCCACGCAGCTTTTGTTTCGACTGATTTCTTCCTCTGGACGGCGCCAAACGCACGAAAGCGACGTCTATAGGGTAAAGCACTCTCACTGCATGCACTGTGTGGATTCCAACAGAATGCAAAATTGACGGGAGAATTTAATGGAGGCCTCCCCTGGAGGCGATCATTTTTTTCTGCAGGTAGGTTGGTACATAGTGCACATTTATTAGCCAATCAGAACACAGATGGTGTTGACGTCATCGACGATGTTAGAGTTGTCTGGGATCTGACTAGGGATTAGGGTTAGGGATTAGGAGTTAGGGTTAGGGGTTAGGGTTAGGGGTTAGGGTTAGGGTTGTCCCAGAAAACTCTAACATCATCGATGACGTCAACACCTTCTGTGTTCTGATTGACTAATGTACTAACCTATCTGCAGAAAAAATTATCGCCCCCCGGAGCTCAAAGATATATAGAGTGAAATTATTCACAGGTCGAGGTCTTTTGGCTAGGAAGTTCATTATTGAAGCACGCGTGCGTTGTCATGCTATATGTTCATATCTGCACTGGTGGTGTATAGACGATGTGCCCTCTGACGTCACGTGTTTACATCTGTATTCAAATGTGCCCAGCAGTATGCGCACACGTCGTGTTTTACATAACATTTGCTTAAAGAGTGACGTCGCAGGTCAAATCGCCTATGAATTATGTGACCTCTGATGTCATATCTTAACCAAATTTATGTAAAACATGATGCGTGCGCATGCTGCTGGGCACATTCGAATACAGATGTAAACAGAGGGCACATCGTCTATAGACGAGATGCAAGGGTTAGACTGGGACATGTATTATCTTATAAGGATAGGCAACGCCTTCAAAGCTTTCTCATTGGCTGCTTTCAGTTGCCAGGACGATCCCAACCGTTCTTCCGATTGGCCTATCTCTTAGCTATATGGACCATTTCGAATCGCTGGCTTCGTCTCCGTCTTTGGCTTAAGGCGATTTTAGGCTCCAAAATGCAGGAACTCCAAACATATTCTGGTGCCTGTTGTGCTTCAGAAACATCCAATCCGTTGATATGAACCTAACAATTTGAATATTTCCATTTGCTTTCATTTTTATTTGCTTGTTCGTGATCAGAAATCGGAAGCGCAGCCGAAGCAAAGAAGCAAAGGTTTCGAAAACCCCCATAGTGCCTACCACTATAGAAAATACTTGTATTTAAATGAAGTTAACTGATCTTTGACTCATTTTGAGAGTGTTCCAGACAGCGTTCTGGCCAGCCATGGATGATAATTAATTAGCGGGGGTCAATATTTTGAAAACGAAGGCTTTACACGGAAGTTACGTTGTAATAAAATCAACACGCACGTACAATTACATACTGGTTCTGTAACCTGAACCCCCTAGGGCGCTTACGAATTTCTTAAATTTTGAGGATTTCGGACTGGGAGGAATAATTGTGAGTAATTATGCACCAGCGGCACAACATTTTGGAAATGTCATAGAATGTCCTCCAATCTAGATTTACATTTCCACTTGGCGTATTACATTGAGGACCGATAAGCTACTGTTATTATGGTGACTTCTGTACAATTTGTTTACACTTACATTTCTGTGTTTTTGTGTTTTTACACATGCATTCGATTGCACTTGTTTCGATCAAAACAATCAAGGATATATTTCGCATTCCATTCTGGGCACACCAAGTGTGGGCACACTGTCTTTTTCCCACTGTCTTTTTTTCGGCATTGGTTTGTTCGTTCATTGTTTGTTTTAGACCAAATCGCTTGCATTATCTGCTTACTATTTTCCAGGTATACGTTATTGGATCGTGGGTGTGAATGAATTAATTACAGCTGAGAGTAAGACTACATGCGCGAGTGGACACCAATCCGCAGAACCAAGTAGACGTAGTAAAAGTCTCTGACGTGTGAACTAAACACGGAATATTATAAGCTTATTATGAACAGCCGCATCCACTGACCACGACACACTATTGGACTAGTCTTCGGCTCAAGGCCAAGCACTCAATTAATAAAAACACAGGGCTTTCGATGTGTGTGCTAGTGATCAGATTAATTTTCCTCATTTTGTTTCGAGTTAACTGGATTGTCCAGTTTTCTACGAAGTTAATTTTCTTCTCAGTTTAATGAAGTACTCGAAGAATTCTTAAGATGAAACATCTTCGATGGGTTTACTTCCTGATCTCCTTCCTAGACAACTCACAATATACGTTGGTGGAATGGACATTTCAAACACAAAAAGCACTCATTATGAGCTTTAGAAGCTTGTGAAATATTTGTCCCCACCCTCCTCATTTTCACGCCTCCCTCATTTTCACGCCCCCAGCATCCGCCGAACAACTGTGTTTCATCAATAATATTCTTTCTTATTCAGCTTCGCCTTTTGACGACTCTTTGGAACTAATCACATAGAGTTACCCTCAACCCTCAACAGCCAGTTTGAAAGCTAATGACATAAGCAGATGTACAGTAGCTGTGTACATTTTTAATGTGCCAACATGATTGCCAACTTTAATGTTGTATAACGTCACACCTTCCTGGACGATCGTCACAGATTTCATCTACACACATCTGTGGATGGTCCCCAGGGAAACAGACAAATCCCAAATCGAACCGAGTTTGCAAAGTGCCAATTAAAGTGTGATGTTGTCACAACAACCCTGTGCAAATCGAATAGGTAAAATCACTAAAACTAGAAGAATATAATTCGGATAGAACAACGTACAATGTGTGTTTCGGCAGTAACTTAGGCCGAAGCATTATAATAATAATACCAGACCTGCCTCTGGAATAATTTAATAATTTCACAGTCTGTTTCCAAACACCAACCACACTATATATAATAAAGCCTGTAGATAAAACTGGTATGCAATGTCGTTATGACGTCAATGATAAGCTGGTGGTATTTGGTTTTTCATATGTCGGACCAATTGACCCAATTCTGATAGCGACTAGCGCATTGTACCCGTATATATCTCAACTGATGAATTATTATCTGTATATTGCATTGGCCTGCTGTGTTGTAAATATAGTCCATTCTTCCTAATTTAATTTGCCGCCAGCCAGGCAAATACATTTATATTTCCCCCGTTTAAGGGATATTCAGGTCACAGTACAGAGTCAGTACAAACATTATTGGTCTCATAAATAACTGTTCCCTTAATTAAAACGATTCAGTTTAACACAACAACAAAGCATATTAAATGAGCATATTTTCAACTAATTTAAAAACAAAACAAAACCGAACAATTGAAGCAATTGATTCCTGCTATTATAAATGTTGCATAAAAGATTCGATTTGTACAGCTGTCTATGGAATGTAATTTGAAGCTGAACTACTGCGAGCCGAGCGATTACACAAGGGCTTTCAGACTAATGAGATTTTAATAATTGTTGTCAAGACTCAAACTTTATTTGTACCGTTATATACTTTGTGTCCTTGCCTTAAAATTAGCAAAACGTGTGAATCTAATCATGATCTAATCATGATCTAATCATGATTAGATCATGATTAGATCATGATTAGATCATGATCTAATCATGATCTAATCATGATCTAATCATGATCTAATCATGATCTAATCATGATCTAATCATGATCTAATCATGATCTAATCATGATCTAATCATGATCTAATCATGATCTAATTATGTCGCCATCAGTCAACACCTTTCTTTCGCCCCAGCGGCCCACAATTGTACTTTAAATAAAAATGTGTTAATTTGTCAAGAACTCATCGCGAATTCACTCGGCCTTGAATTAAATTGGTTATGTAACATTCCCTGGGCACGCGGGTATGTGTCCGCGAATCACGTCATTTTGTACAATTGTTAAGTAATGTTTCTTATGGGTGGGCACAGACAAACAAGCAGACAATAGACGGACGTATACGATGGTATACGTAATGTATTAAGAACAAAACCTGCAGGCGCGCAGTAAAGAATTTTTTATTTCTGAATCTATATCTGGGTGCATTAGACCACTACACACACAATCAAATCTCTATAAGACTTTGAGAGGAAGAGAGCCGAAGATTTGTCTGTATTAGCACGGTCTGTGCGCAAAGCCTCTGCAAAAAAGGGGCATAACAAAATAAAAACTGCTTACCTTTTAAGATGAGATCATTCGTTGTACGTACTCATCACAAATAGTTGAAATTCTGACAAGCTCTGATGAATCTCGAAATAAATAAACCTTCTGATTGGAATTTGGAATTTTGTTTAAAGAGTTCACGCAGAATCTCTTCACTCAATCGTAACGCGTATGGCAAATCAAGTTAAACCGTTCTTTACGAGAGATGACATGCAGTGTTCATTGTATTGGTGGTGCTAGTATTCAAGCGCGCGGCCAACAATTAACATTTCGATTCCTACGATGGGACTGGACTGCCGAATTCGTGTCTAGCGCATTAAATCAGAGACGAAACTTGAAAACATACGTGTGCACAGCCCTGAAGCAAAACCCGCTTGAGCCGGTAGTTGGCCTAAACTTATGGTGGCCTTGTAGGGACATCAAAGACTCGAATTTCATTTACGAAATCACATACTGTTTTACGACATCACACATTTGTTTTACGACATCACATATGGTTTTTTACGACATCACAAACTTTTATGTACGACATCGCATATTTATTTACGACATCACATTTTAAGACATCACGTATTGCATTTACGACATCACATTGCTTTTACGACATCACATAGTAACAAATTGGCGACAAAAACATTGTGAATAAAATTTCATGAAGAAAAGTGTGATACCGTAAATGCAATATGTGATGTCGTACATACAAGTTTGTGATGTCGTAAATTTAATATGTAATGTCGTAAAAAAATATATGTGATGTCGTAAAAAAATATGTGATGTCGTAAAATAAATGTGTGATATAAAACAATATGTTATGTCGTAATAAACAAAATTATGTGATGTCGTAAAACAGTATGTGATGTCGTAAATGAAATTCGCGTCTTTGATGTCCCTTCAGTGCCACCATAAAAACTGCCGATTTGTATGTGCTTCGGCCTCATTGCCAAAGCAAATCTTAATTCGGCATTTCAGTGGTTGTTGTGACCACCGACTTTGACACTTTGGAAATTACGATCGACTTGGGATTTTGCAAGTTCCCTGGGGACTATCCACAGATGTGTCTCGAAGGAATCTGCGACAATCGTCTATGGAGGTGTGACGTTATGTAATATTGAATAATTTCACCCATTAAAAATGTACACATCACTGCACAACTAATAATGACATTAATTGGAACCAACAATTTGCGCTTTAAGTACTTAATAGCATAGGAGGTACAAGTGAAATGCAAGTTTGTTGTGAATGACGAGGAATGACTCATTTACAAGAATAAATTGGTTGAAATTATTACGTTACAATGTACGTGTTGGAATCGGGAACAAAGAACAAAGAGACCAAAGAAACCAAATCTGATACATTTATTCTAGTTTGACCAAAAACATGCACAAAACAGTTCATTTTAATTCGTGAAAACCAAAACAGTTTAATGAGACATTTCGAAAAAAATATATATGTGGATTGTGGATCGAACAACAAAACAACAAAATTTAATAGATTTGTTTAATTAAAGGTAAAAAGAAATGAACAATTAAAAAAAATTAATTACCGAAAAAAATGGATTATTATAAAACATGTTATCGACAAGAAAAACATGAACCAACGAATAAACTCGTTAACACACAAGTAATGTATATTAAACATAACCAAAGAAAATTGTGTTCGTCCACGAACACATTCCTAGATATTTATTTATTTTATTTTTGCACTTTACCATCAGTTTCCCATTTCTCGCTTCCGCTCAGCGCAATTCTTCAGGGTGAGTCCTAGTCTTTGCCAAAGACGACTGAATTCGATATTTGATTGTGCGTATTTTTTTTCACGCGCGCACGCACGAAATTCTTTTGTGAAGCAGTGCTAATTAGATACACAACGCAGGCCCGCGCGACTGCTGAATGTGTAGTTGAGTCGGAATGGTCGAATTTGCATGAAAAGGTCACAAAGGTCGCATTTAGGGGAGTTTGCAAAGACCACTGTGTGAGTTAGAGAGCTGGACTAATCGTGTCGTTAGCGGGCGCACTGTCTAACATAGTAGTCGTTGTCAAATACTAGGTGCGTCCCTACTTATATTGTGACGCTGACACGTTTCAAAGTTTTGTGTTCATCGTTGCTGGAAAAACCAAGAAAAAAATGGTGTCTAGTTATAGTCTGGCCGGCAATTGTTGGAAATTGATACAAAATTCTACTTTTCTTGAAAACCACATCACACCAGATGCCCCCATCTCACAAGATGCTTGAGACTGTTATTCACTTACAGTCAAGTAAGGTATTTATTAGTCAAGTTAAGTATGTTTACCAATTGTGTACATAATCTTAACCTTCGGAGATAATGTACATGTATTATTAAAATATTCATTAGTTGTGTGGCGTCTGCTGTCTTCGCCTTGCATGGTATACGCTTCGTCGCCTTTCGACGTATAACGACTTGGGACTAAGCTGTGCCAATATTAAGGATCACTTCGTTTACTACTTCAAATGATGACACTCTACATAATGAATTTCAAACACGTTATGTAGGAGTAGTATAGCATTCGTGTGGGTGCTTTATTCATTTTAACATAAATTTACAAAGTTGTGTGAGAATATTTATATCTATACAAAAAAAGAACCATTGTTACAAATGTTGACGCAGAAACCGGCTCTACAATCTTTTTTTTTTATTTTATCTTTTTTTTTTTTTTTTTTTTTTTTTTTTTTTTGGGGGGGGGGGGTTTCTCTTGTTTGTTAGGCCTCCTTAACAATGACGGTGTGTCATCAAGTCCTTTAAGATTTTCTCTTTTCTGCTATTTCTGAACCATTTCGAACCATGGAAAGTCTCGCTATACATGTGGCCGTGTCTTTTACATGTTTCCCCCCTCATTATCTATGATTATGTATTTCTCAAAGGCGTGTGTGGTTGTTTCTGTAAGAATTGAACACTAATGATTAAGCATCTAAAACATTCCCTTTCTTTTTATGGAGAAGATTGCAGTCATTTTCTTCGATGGCCGGTCAGTCTTGAATAATATATTCCTTCCCTGAGCATTTCGAATTTCAAATAAAAGTGCAAATATTTACTCAGAAAGCGCTTCACGTGTGGTTTTGGGAGAAACATTTCGGCATTTGTTACCTCCTAAAACATTGGAAAACTAAATTAAAAACAACCACAATGACCCCTTAAGTGTTAATTCAAAAAATAAATTATAAATAACGCCAACGCGAGCCTTGAAGAAAAGTAACATACATGTACATGTACATGTACATGCAGAATCGATCGGTCATTAAATAATATAAAGATAAACTTAATTAGGTCAGGTGCACCAATGGCTCCACGTTCAATCGATCTGATTGATTAACGCTGGCCAACAACACGCCAAATTGGCTGTATTTAAAGCCACCTTGAGACGCGGTGACAGGTGAATTGTTGTGGATATAGAACTAAAACTAAGACATATTTACCCTAACATGCAGGTGTGCTCACGAGCCTCTCGTATTATTAAGACTATACCTTCGTCATTGATGCTCACAAAAGATGCGTCGAATGTTGATATGCTCTTGTTCCCTCAGCTTCACATAATGATTTACCAAGAGAGCATCCTTTCATGACAACAAATATGGCACTACTTCAGTTATTTTGGATACTGAGCTCCGTGCTGTTTGGGGCCAGCGGTTCATTGCCATCGGTTTATACGTGCCCGTACATTTGTGAGTGTGACATCACCAAGATGATTGTGGATTGTGCCGGATGCAGACTTTCCCAGTTGCCTCATGAAATACCGAACGGGACTAGGTACCTGGTACTCGACGAGAATCTTATTACTCAGATTGATTACGAGACCATTTCCTGCATTGTACCCTGGCTCCAAAGTTTATCTATGGCCGACAACCTTCTCGAGAGGATCTCCGAAAAGAGCCTGTCGCAGCTTCGGGGATTGGAGCTGCTCAATTTAAGCGGGAACCTCCTCTCGACAGTACCCCGTTACGGTGGCCTGCTGCAACTTGTCTCTCTCCGTCAGTTGGACCTCTCCCGTAACTACTTGATAGAGCCTTCCAGGGACAGCTTTCTTGGACTCCAAGCCTTACAAGAGCTGGACCTCAGCGAGAACAGTATTCACAATGTCCAGAAAGGCACTTTTGCAAGTTTGCCTTCCCTGATAAAGCTCTCGCTTTCAAATAACTTTATCAGTTCTGATCTAGCTGGATGGTTTAGAAACACCAAGTTGGAAGAACTGCAGCTGTCAGGCAATCACATATCACTGACCTCTGGAATCAGGAAGTGGTTTGGCAGCAACGAGACCGTGAATCTGAGGGTCTTGTTCTTAGCAAACAACGGCATTAAATTTCTCCCGAGATGCGTATTTTGTGGACTGGATAAATTAGAAGTTCTGGATTTGGAAGACAATCTTATTCGCGTCATTAGGGAGAATGATTTTGAAGGACTGCGTAGCCTGACGGATCTGAAACTGGATAATAACGCCATAGCAGTTTTTAACGTGGGAAGTCTGTGTCATGTACCAGGTCTGAGAATGCTCATGGTGAGTGGAAATCAGTTAAAGGGCCTTTTGTTTGAACTATTTAGCCTCGTCGAGGGACTTGCATCTCGGACCGCTGCTAATAACAACCAGTCAGAAAACGCAGCGTGGAATATATTTCAGAGTTTGACGAAGCCCTATCTGTCAATCAACACGATCTCAGATTTGATGGACTTTGATTATGAGCCACTAACGGAAATCGCAGTTCTTAATTTGGGCAATAATCGACTCCGGCGTGTTCCCAACATTGAAAACCTCACGTCCCTTCGGATCTTAGATCTAAGCTATAATCGGATTTCGAGGATAAACGAGGACACTTTTAAGCATAACACGGAGCTCCAGGAAATCTACCTGGATGAGAATGGCCTGGTGTTCCTGGACTTTGAGCTGTTTGACGGGTTGCAGTATCTACACACCCTGACTCTAGGCAGTAACTCCTGGTGGTGCGATTGTCGCCTGCTGTGGATGCAGGATCTCATGTGGTCAGATGAACGTCCTCCATGGGCCTGGAACCTGGCTGAGGAGATCGCGTGCTCTCATCCGCCCTATCTCAACGGATTTATGTTGATGGAAGTCGCGGTGGAAACTCTCCAAAATCAGTGCACCCGTTTCTCGATCGGAGTGGTCATACCTGTCGTCATATCGGCATGGTTGGTTGCCATCGCTGTTCTGGTGGTCAAGTTCTGGTTCCGGAGGTTTCTGAGGGTCCGCAGATTCGCCAAAAACAAGAAGTCCAACTTCAAGTACGAGCGGAAACGGAGGCTGCGGAGGCGACGTCATGGGATCACCGGGGCTTATCCCTACAGCCTCTCGGCCAAGTTTGGCCGGCGGAGGATGTCCTTTCCTCTGCAAAGACGGGGGCATTCCTATCGAAGGGTGGCAAAGAGGGCTGATTATCGCATAGATCAGAGCGACGACAACATAATGGAGGCAGTGACATGTGTGTAAACAGTACCAACTATTCAATTTGAATTAATTCATTCCTTTGTACAAATTGTTAACTACATTATTCTGTCAGAAACGCTTTCAATTCAATATATTTCAAGAGGTGTTTCAATCTGCAACTGTTCGACTCCGAAAACTGATAAATTAAGTATTCAGAGTCATGCCACGTCGGTAGCACGGGTGGAGTGCACGTTATACACATTTACTAGTTTATCCGGGTGTTCAGACTGGGGCTGAAAATGACATTTTTTTGTTCTAACCAGTTTGCGCCGGGATTATTTTAACATCGCCGAGCCCACGGGCGGGATTATTTTTAACGAAACTCGAACCGAAGCGGGTTCAGGCTGATCGTGCCGGGAAGCACACCCACGCATTTCCGGCCTTGCTCGCTGCTGACATACGTTTCCGAACTTGAACTTGGCGTGTTTATGCGTCATCCGTTTTGAATTTGGGGAAATATTTGCGTTTATATACGTCATCCGGCGCGAACTGGTTAAAGGTTAAAAGCGGGGGAGGGTATCACAAGTGACGGTTGTGAGGTGCTGACGCGTTCTTCATCTCTTTAAAAAACCAGAGCGGAGAATAGGACAATGGGACAGGGAGTGTTCTCTTTACATATCAACAAGTGAAAAACAACTCTCCGTATATCAGAGCCATAAATATTGGACGTTTTCCCAGAGATTGTTCAATCTTTTAGAGTGAAGTTTTATTCTATAAGAGTGAATTTAACTTCCACTGTTGTTTAATTGGATAAGGAACCTCACCAACAGGTGAAATATACATGTATAACTTCTCACCTGTATAGCTTTTCACCCCGTTGCTTTCAGAGAGTAATGCTACTGTATGGAGATATTATTTTAGTTTAATTGACGAACAGAATTAAAATCATTTAAATAGAACTCTTTAATATAACTTAATGAAGAAACCACTGCATGCTATTTATACAAAGCAACTGCCTGGACATATTATCTGAACAATGAGCTATAGCACAAAGTTATCGCCATTGTTGGGGGTCACTGTGATAGAACCGATAGCGTGTTCAGATTAGTTTAATGAAAATACTTTGACTTGTTAGGGGTACCATCCACCACATTTTGGGCAGAATCGTAGGCACTCGGCGCGAATCACACCTTGCGCTGGCGCAAACACTGTGATTCACGCCGCTATAATGTAAGGGCAAGGGTTGCCCAAGGCTAGGATATCCACAGTACCACTTCAATGTGATGCAGGTACTTTCTTTAACCAGCTTAAAAACCTACGTACATCTTGAAATCACCCAGGATTATTGTATTTACATGTACTGTGCAGATTATGCACCGCAGTTTGACCTGGCCTTCATGCCTGGTTTCTATTCTTTGAAGCTAAATGATCTGAATAGCTGTGTAGTAAATGTGTACCTGAATGGGAGTTATTGTCAACGGTATTTTTTTTACAAATTTCCATGCATGCTGACGAGAACTAAAAAAAACCTTTTTGTTGCTTTACTGCACAACCTATTTTGTTCCATTTTTAACTACCCCTGAAATATTTCCACAATTTCAATACATTCAATACAATTTCAATCAAGGCATGCGCAGCTTCCATGCATGATGTTTATAGATATGATACCTTGACAAAATCGACAAACTGAGTGACGAGTATGAACATACCTGCGATGTGTATGCATGGTGTTGGCTTTAAATCTTTCCTTTACTGATAGGCCGACATCTTCTTTCTTGCCCCAAAATGAGGTTATTACAAACGCTGGTAGTTTGGTTGGGATGTATTGCTCTACAGGTATTCGGGCAATCAGAAATAGTGTGCCCGACGGACTGTGAATGTGATGCCGACAGAATGCTGGTGAATTGTGCCGGTGGCGGTTTGTCACATATCCCCGTGGAGGAGATACCAAACGGAACCAGATCACTTATCCTAGACGGGAACCACATCAGCGAGATTGGTGAAGGAGCCTTGTCCAGCCTTGCACCGTGGCTGAGAACGTTGTCTCTGGCAGACAATTACCTGGAGAGTTTCTCCAACGCCACCTTAGCCAAGCTTTGGAGACTGAAGACTCTTGATCTCAGCGGCAACCTCATCTCTAACTTGCCTCGAATTAATTTGTTGTCCTTGCGAAAGTTGACCCTTTCCCGCAACGACCTGGGTTATCTCAAAGCGGACACCTTCTATGGACTTTCTCGTTTGAGGGAATTATATCTGGATCAATGCAGCATCTCGTCTATCCAGACAGGCACCTTCTCCAACTTGCCTTCATTGGAGAAACTGTCGTTAGATAGCAACTTTCTCGATGCTGATCCTGTTGGGTGGTTTGTTCAAACCCCATTACAAGAACTGCACTTGTCAAACAACCGGATACCACTAACGACTGCTGTGACAAGATGGTTCGGGAAGAACGGTACTTTGAATCTCAGGCTCTTGGCCTTAGCTAGCAACGGTATTCAATATCTCCACGAAGGCGTGTTTCGTGATTTGGGCAGCCTTGAAGGCCTTGATCTGAGAGACAACAGACTTTTTAGCATTAGTAAGAATGCCGTCTTGGGTCTAAGTGGCCTCACAGAGCTGAGACTGGACAACAACAATTTGACGGTTTTCCACGAAGAAAGTCTGATTCAGACACCGGAACTCCTTATTCTTACCCTCGATGGAAATCGACTAAATAGCTTATCACCTCGGTTATTTAGCCCCACTAGCCGCATCAAGGTCCTGAGTGCAGCTTCCAATAATCTTCAAGACATTTCAGATTTTAACTCGCTCCCTGCGCTGGTGTCTTTACACCTTGCCAACAACCGCCTCCGGAAGCTTCCTAACCTTGAGATGCTCAAATCTCTACAGATCTTGGGTCTCAGTCAAAATGAGATAACAAGTATCGACGCGGGGGCGTTCCGTTTCAACACGGAGCTCCAGGAAATATACTTGGATCAAAACGGCCTGGCCTTCCTGGACTACGAGCTATTTGGCGAGTTACAGTCCCTGCACACGCTGACTCTATACGGTAACCCATGGTGGTGCGATTGCCGTCTGGTGTGGATGCAGGACCTGATGTGGTCGAACGAACAGCCTCCATGGGCCGGGAACCTTGCTGGTGAAGTCGAGTGCACTGAGCCTAATTCCCTGAAAGGCGAATTTCTGCAATATGTTAGTCTAGATATCCTTCAGCAGCAGTGCCCCGACCTCCAATTCGGAGTTGCCATGATCGTTGCACTCTCCCTTTTTTTCTCCGTTTTGGGATTTCTCATCGCCCGGTTCTGGATTTGGAAGTACATCAATTATTACAAGTTCAAGAGACATGTCCAGAAGAACATGAACTACAGTGGGCAATGGAGCAGTAAACGTCGTCCCTCGAGGATAAAGTTATCAGTGGGTCGCCTCCCTGTGTATTTTCCATTGCAGAGGAAAGGACATGTATACATAGAAATGGATCCACCAACTCGTCGTCTTCATTCTGAGACAGTTGTGTAAATTCACAAAGGGACTAGACATTTTGACTGGGAATTAAATCAGAGAAAGGCACAATAACTTCGAGGTTAACTTGAAGGAACTCAAATCCCAATTTTAAGCCAACATTTTAAGATGTAACCTATTTTTCTGTATTGTGTGAGTCTTTGCGCTCTGCCATAGCGCGATAGTCCGAATCTTGTCTCTTGTTATAAATCTGTATTTTATTTTTAATACTAATCCTATAGATACCTTTTCGGGGAAAATTTTGTAGATTTTGTGTGCCGTTTTAATTATGTTTTGCCTGTATATGTTTGTGCTTTGGGGGCGGTTTACACTAACGAAACAGGCAACAAAGACAAGTACTTTATTTATTCTTTCCAAGAATGTGAATAGTTGGTCCATGTGTCTGTGTTTTTGTGTTTTTGTTTCTCCTTTGTTTTTCAACAGTCTCGTTCTTGCTTTAGTGTATGGCGTGTCACTGTTTCTTTTTTGTCTTGTGACGTGTACCTTTTTGTATAGGCCTACATACAGTATATTTGTTCCATTTTTTAAGGAATTTCTACACAAGCTTCGGCTTTTAGGGAATGCCTCCATGCTTTCTTTTGTATGAGGTCGTTCTACGGTACATTTACTTTAGCTTACTCACACAAGTCAATTTGTATTATTAATTTACTTTTGAATTAAACATTTCGTTTATATTTTGTTTTTTTGGTTTATTACTATTGTATTCTACTAATCGGGTAAGACCATGGATATCAATAAATCAAATGATTCGTATATTTTGGTTATTTTGTTTATTCTATTGTATTCTCTTAATCAAGTGAGACCATGGAAATCAATAAATCAAATGAAGGTATTTCATAATAATTAAGTAGTTTTGTTTTTATGTTTGTAGATGGTGTAGCCTATCATGAATGTAGAAAAACAAACTGTACCCCACTGGTATACATGGTGATGCCAAGAACACTCGCCGTCTATCCAAACTTTTTTTTTTTTTTTCTGGTCGAAGAATACAGAAAAAGGCAATTCCGTGAGTGCGGGGGTGTGGGTGCGTTTGTTTATTGTGTAAATGGAGGACACATACCTGGCGACACGAAGGTGAATTGGGGTAAGGGTTAGAATCGAGGACGACCTCGATTGAGATTCGTGTACAAAACCAATGAAAAGGCTAGAGTACAAACAAAATAAATTATCGAGAGGAACAAAAGAAACTCCTCGATTTAAACCATAAACAAACGTACATGTACACGTCGTACATGTATTTAGAAAGTTGTTTAGAAAGTAGGCCTTCACAGGTTTTCTGTGTCGCATAACTACCTGCACTCGTTTGTTGTTGGTGTATTGTCTGTTTCTTGCTCGTTTCGTCAACTTGTAACCGCTGTAGCTTGTAAACACGCACGCACAATACATATGCAAATTGTCATTCAGCCCGCCACCACTACTCATGGCGTACTAGTTTACAAAGTGACAGCATGGTCGCTACTGAACCGTGATCAACAAAGAAAATACTCCATGTAGTATGGAATATATATTTATATCCTGTTAGAACTAGTAGTACATGTACCGTGCCACAACAACCGGGCCTGTACTCTGTACTACTCCCCATGGTTACACCATGAAGCAATAAACTAGTTTATTGCTCCATGGTTACACTGTATACAATCAGAAAGGGCGCGCTGAAATGTCACTTCTAGCTTTCGGCACAGCTTAGCCTCAATATACTTACTTACTTACTTACTTACTTACTTATTATGGCAGCGTCAACCGAGCACTAACAATGGAAATCCAGGTTTCAATTTGCAGCACAATCTCCATGGTCATCAATATAGCCTCAGCCAAATTAAAGTTTAGATTTACCATGGAGTCTCCCATAAAAACATTATATCATGGCGACCACACATTAGGTCGTATTCTTAACTTTTTTGATGTATTATTGTTAATGATCTCCACGCCTGTAAAACATTTTTCGCGACGTCTCATCTTCGGAAATATATTTGGGATCTACCTAGGAAGAAATTTAAAGTACGTCAATCCACGCATCCCCCACGCATGGGGCTTGGCAACAAGACGTTACTGATTGTACTTTAGCAGGACTGGAAAACCACTTTATGTCTCACAATACGCTTATTAATAACGTTATCTGGGCAATCGGGCGACCAAGCGTCACTCATTGTGCCGTATAGACCAGCACTTTGTCACTTCTAGTTCATGGTAAACCTGTGACGGAAATTGACCCCATAGCGAGAATGATAGCGGTACTAAAATGCAACGGCGTACAAATTCTCAAACCACCCGACTCCGTCAAACTTTCAACTCGTGGCTTGTCAGACATGGACAGGCAGTCAGTCCTTCAGGAAATAATTCACTACCCACGTATGAGATAATCGTTTAGCGAAAGGTAAATGAAAATTAGGCAATGAAAATTAGGTAGTCGAACTGAATTCACTGGGACATGGGACGATGCACGATTCCCACAACAGGTGTACAAGCAAGTTGACGTCACAACCAGTATAGCACAGCTCCGAGGTTTATAAACAGGTGAGTTAATTAAGCTTGCAAATGTCTTTGTCACACAGGTTTATATAATTATATCGGCAGGTTAAAGCTGGAGTTGTAATTCTGTCTGATATGCAATTGCGAGCATCCACGTTGCTTGCAATTGTCGATTTCAATATGAAGTCATTTTACTCCATAGGTCGTTGAAATGACAACCCTAATGGAAGCTCCATCCAAGCTCCACCACGCATGGATACGTCTATCAAAACACATGTAGACAAATTGTGCCATCTGAAAAATGACACGAGATTGCCATGATCTTTCCCTGGGTGTTTGTAATTAGGACAATATTTAATTACCATGAAATTGGTGCAGAGTTGATTTTCTTTTCCCGTTGTTTCATACAGTTAAATTACTTCCAAGCACTACTTTAACGGTTGTGTACAAACTCAATGGAGATTCAAGAACATTTATAAAGTATTTACTAACAAATTTGAAAATGTTTCTCAGTCCCATATTAATGTCGTTTCAACATTTTGTGAGGAGTTCTGGCAAAATGAGACGGAACTGGGCAGAGGTTGAAATAAGAGTTCTTATGTATTAGAAATGAGGATACAATCTTCCTTACACAATGCTGTTTGTTGCACTTCAACTATGGTATTATTTTGGCCATAGTCTATAGAATAACAGTATTAGGAACATATAGTTGTGTGTATGGACCGACTTTAACCTCTCCCCCCCCCCTTTTCTCTTGGAGAGGGGGGGTGGGGGGGGGGGGGGGGGGCTGGGCTGTAACGCAAGGCAAACAAATGTGTGTCCACTTCGTTCCTACTTTATACCTGTTGGACCTACTCATGCATATTTCATAAAAATAACCGCTAAAATATAGATTTGCTATAGCATGCTACAGCGCCCTCTCGCGATAGCGACCCTAATAGTCAGAGCCCGCTCAAGTATCGTCCTCTTTTTTTTTTGCGTTCGTAGCGATATGAACGTGTTTTGGGAGCTCGCTGAGCGTACACGTTTTACCTGCTTGTAACTGCTATTTGTAATTACAATTTTCAGATTTGTCAGTCAAAGTAGCCCTTCTCCTGGCTACAGCAACAGCTAGGAGAAGGGGCGAGCTATATGCGTTGACCATGGACAAGGGTCACATAATGTGAGAGTACGTCTCATCCCTCGAATTACTTTCCTCATTAAGAACCAGTCTCCTAACTTCTACCAGCCGGATATTTTTATTCCGGAATTAAAATCTTTGTCTTCAGTCCCAGAGGAAAAGAAATAGTGCCCAGTTAGAGCTCTAAAATGGTATATAGCTCGCACGGAACCTCTCCGAGGTAAGAAGTCAGATTTATATAACTTCGACGACTCATCATTGCCAAGCATCTTGTGATACTATTTCACGCTGGATAGTTAAGGCTATCACAGGTTAAACACTATAGACAGTCCTCAGAATGAGTCCCCTCAGAAGGCTCGTGCCCACACGAGGGCGGTTACAACATCGTGGGCACTATTACAGGGTGTTCAAGTGGAATACATAATGCAGGCAGCATTCTGGAAAACAACGACTTTTTCGTCATGTTACCTGAAGGATGTCCTCTTGGCAGAGGGTCGGACCAGGCAAGTGGCGATGGCGGTCACCACGCCTTCGGCAACCCAGAGGCAACTATTCAAAGGGGCCTCAACCCAAGCCGCCGCAGCATCAACTCAACAATATGATGAGTTATGCTCAGACAGCTAATGATATTTAGGGTTGATTCCTTGTTTTGAGGTACCTTTCCCGGGTTAGATTACAGCCTACTCCCTCCAAATATTCCGGTGCTAATCTATGCATAAGTAGGGCCAACAGGTCAGTAGAAATAAAGTGGACATACAACCCCCAAACTGGGGTGTTTGGTTGTCCACGAGAGACACACTGACCTGTTGGACCACCAACCCACCTTTCCCCAAAGTGGGCGCCTCATAATTATACAGGTGGCTCGCGCTAAGAGAAAATACTGAGAGGACGATACCTTAGACGATACTGGCGCGGGCTTTGAATATTTGGGTCGCTAGTACATGTATTAGGGGCGCTGTAGCAAGCTATAGCAAATCGTTTTAGCGGTTATTTTAGCGGTTATTTTACACAGCTAATGAAATATGCATAAGTAGGTCCAACACGTAAGTATGTCTCTCGTGGACAACCAAACAACCCAGTTTGGGGGTTATTAATGTCATATCCTTGTGAATTATTTACACAGACAAACGATCGACGCAGAGGTATACGAGCAGACCATCCCTGGACTTAAAAGAACAACGCTATGGCAAAGTGTTCAAGGTCTCAAGTGCTGTGGTTATGTATCGTTTACATGATTCTAAAACGAACAGAAAGCCAACCCTTTGTTTGCTTAGATACAATCTCTTTCTGCGACTGCGATCCAACCAAACTCTCCATAAACTGCACGGCCCTCGGGTTCCACGTTATCCCCCGGGCGGATATATCCAATGTGACGTCGTCGGTCAGCTTTGGCGGGAACTTTTTGACCTCGGTGCATCGAGACACATTCGGAAATCTGGGATCGCTGCTGAGCCTGTCTCTGAAGAATAACCAGATTGCTTTTGTTGAATCTGGGTCCTTTGATGGACCGAGGAAGCTGAGATACTTGGACTTGTCTGGCAACAAGTTGGCTGTCGTACCTTCCGCTTTGTATGTGCTGACATCACTGAAGGTTCTTAATTTAAGCAGCAATGGTCTGATTTCTCTTTCGACTGAGGATTTTAAGAGATTCGCACAGCTAGAAACCCTGAGACTCGAGAACAATCAACTTTTCTCTATTCCAGTTGCCACTTTCCAGCCGCTGGCTAATCTGGAGCTTCTTCACCTGGACCACAATTTTATAAGCGTGGACCCCATTGGCTGGTTCGCCAACAGCACGCGTCTGTCCAAACTGCGCATGTCCAACAATCGGATCCCGCTCTTCGCGAGCGTCGAGGACTGGTTTGAAGTCACGTGGCAAATTCTTCCCCTTGAGGAGTTAGACCTTGCCAATAACGGCATCCGCCGAATCTCGAGAAGAACCTTCAGGAGCTGCGCGAACCTTAGAGAGCTCCACCTTGGCTGGAACGAGATTGAAACCATAACGCCCCTCAGTTTTGCCGATTTCACCAAGTTGGAAGAGTTAACACTCCATGGAAACCGGCTGTCCCACATACCCGCAGATATGTTTTTGTACGCTGAAAACCTTCTCCGTCTGTCACTGGCGGACAACTCACTGACTGTGCTGTCGCGCGATGTATTCGAAGGTCTCGGGCAAACAGTCAGCCTAAATTTGGCGGGGAACAAATTAACCCACTTGTTTAATTCTTCGAACGGGGCTGACCTCGCACTTCTCCCCGCAATGAGACACCTCTATCTAAATTCAAACTACTTGACCGAGGTACCTGACGTCCACAGTTTCTCCAACTTGGAAATTCTTGATCTCGGCGACAATGCCATTGATGAGATGGAGCCGTACGTCTTCAACGGAACCTCCCTGAGGTTGCTCCGTCTCCACGACAACCTACTGACGACGATGACTTATGAAAACTTCAGGGTTTTGCCTTCCCTGCAAGCCGTGACAATCACCGGCAATCCGTGGGTCTGTGACTGCCGCTTGTTTTGGATTGTTGACGCGGAAGGCGAGGCCCTGGCCTGGAAAAGCGCCCTCTATCAGGACGTGTTCTGCACAGCGCCTAATTCTGCAGAGAACCTCGACTTGTGGAGGCTGTCCATTAACCAGAAGTGCGAGACGGCCAACTGGCTGACTATCGTCGTCGTTGTCATCATCTGGGCCGTCATCATGTCACTGGCTATAGGCTGCTACCTATCCCGCCTCATGAGTTACCGAAACGGCTACGGCGGTCGCAGGATGAAAGCGAAAGTCGCAAAGCAGCCACCGCGGCCCAGTGCACCACCGGCTTGTCCAGCATCAACAGCGCCCCCATCGGTTGCATGCTTGAACAAGGGCGTCACATTTGAGGATTTGGACACAAGCACCACCGGCACCACTGACACGACGTACGTGTTGGCGACGAGCGCATGCGCAATGAACCATGATCCCAACAGGACCGAAGTGCCCGAGCAAGGACGGGTGCAGATCACGGAACACCACAAACGGAGGAGTGTCGGTAATGCAGTCTATCCACTGACTGTACATGTAACCAGCAAAGTCTGAACATTAATGCAATGACTACAAGTCCTATTGCTATCGTCGTGTGACCTTTGTCCTCCACAATACAATTCTATAAAGGTCACCGAGTCGATCGCAAAAGCATCACAAGCTATACCCGAATCCAATCACTACGCACGGTGGGGCGCCCTCATTAAACATAAACATGGGGGAACAAAATAGCAAGTGATCTCGCGCCGTGAATATATATATTTATGCACACTTGAGTGAAAAAAAGGACAAAGAAGTTTGACTTTAAGCATTTTAAAAATATATTCTGATAAAAAAATCCTATGGATTCGTGGACGTACGTTTGGATCTGACGCGTAGCATGCCCCTATGAGATTGAAGAGTGCAACAGCGCCGCCAACGACGAAAGAAAAATACCGCCGTTGGATTAGTTTAAAGTATAGTCAAATCACTGACCTCTAGCTCTACACTTGGACGGGTTATTGCCCATTCACGCTTGAAGTCGGCGCGGACGACAAGTGCAACATGGCGGACCCACGACGTCACTCTGTGAGCCAATGAAATGTCCAGGTGTAGAGGTTAGTGGGTACGGTACGTAGGACGTAATGTTTATAAATAAAAAAATGTATGGAGTAAATCCACTGACCTCTACACCTGAACATTTTTATTGGCACACAAAAGTGACGTCTTGGGTCCGCCATGTTGCACTTCTCGTTCGCGCCGACTTCAAGCGTTAGCACGGCAGAATATGGACAATGATCCGTCCAGGTGAAGAGGTCAGAGAGATAAATGAACTGACAGTAGCATCCATTTGTTACCGGACTGGACTTGTATTGATGAAATACTTACGACAGGACCAGTGGCATAACTCATTTAAAATACATAAGCCGCCGCCATTGTGCCCCCCTTAAAAATTGGTGCATCATCGGTGCCCTTTATATACTTTAAATTCTACCCTACTTACGCCGCTTGACAGGACTCGACCACATTTCTTGTCCGAATTATTTTTTTGCTGGATTGTTAATATTTTGAGTAGTTCTATATTTTGAATAATAATAATTATTTTGCAAATAATGTAGAACCTGTAAATAAGTGTGCGCGCGCGCGCGACCGACCGGTGTCAGCACACACACAAAAAGGCTTTTAATTTTGTTCTTCGGATTAGTCCGTGATTGTGTTTGTTTGGTGTCTATTGGGGACACAATCTTCTCTAATTGAGGACAGGAGTGGAATCGAGGACGTCCTCAAATTTGACTCGTGTACAAAACCAATATATGCGCGCGCGTTGTGTGTTAGATAGATTAGACCGCATTGAAAATGTATTGTACGTGCATGTTGTATTAAACGAAACCCGTAACATCAACAAGCTTAAATTTAGAGTATGTACAGGTATGTATTATATAAAAGAGCCAACACTTTCTTTAACAAAAACTACATCTTTTATGGTGTACCCGCAAACCTTACTAACTTATCACTCAACCGTGTAAAGCTGCAAACGGTTACTTGATTCCAACCGCTTTAAAGTTTTAAATAGCGCCATCTATCAGAACTCTATCTAAAGTCCACGGCCACGTAAGCGTTAATGCATTGTGATGAAAGAACAAAACCATTAGGTTTCCATCTGTGTTTAATATTAAATTCACGCTTCTTATTGTAAACAAAATGGACGGTTTTATAGGATCATCAACAAGAGCATTTTAGTGTCAAAGGTCAAAAAACAAATGTCAAAGAATATGTAACATAACTGAAGAACGAAGACGTCAAAATTGTAATTCCTCTCCATCCCTCTACTACAACCTCTACATCTTGGGTGGGGCAGCCTGGGTGATGGGGAAAGCAATTAGGAGAAATATATTTTAGTTTACATGTTGGTCTCTGAAGAATAAAACAACTACACATTGAATGCTACTGCCATGGTGATGAGATATTCAGAATGATTATTTACACAAGTTTGTTCTTGACTTTGGTTATTAGTTTAAGTGTTTTTTAAATTAAAATTGCTGGTATGTGGTGCTCATACGAAAGTGTTTCACTTGCAACGGTCCAATACCGACCGGATCAAATCCTTACATTGAAACATCGATTTAAAGGTTTTAATGCACCAATCGAGTGTGAACAACTATACATGGAAAGGTATAGCCTGAACCATACTCTATATGATTTGTATTGGTTGTAGTAGTCTCAAGGTCGCAATATTGGCAGTCAAAACAACACAAGCATTTGACAATTGCCGAATCGTTGAAAGAACAAATTAATTTTATTTTTTCTGAGGGTATTGATATACAACGTACTTGTTTAGGTTAAATAACTATAATCAAAAAGAGGATATGCCTACACGTGGACAGAAATTATAATCACAATTTTGTATTCAATTCATGATTTGGTGATGATGTCCACAGGCGGAAAGTGCACTTGTAATTTGCATGTATATTGTAATAGGCATAATTATTATTTTAAATATCATTTGTCATCAACAGATGTTTCAGTGGATGAATATTATATGGCGTTGGACACATAGTATATCGATCAATTAGCATTATTTACTTAATAATATGCCTATTCGTAATGCGATATAAACCGTGCAATGGCGGAACAAACCGACACGAAGGCCGTTTATTCATTTTTTTTGTCAACACTCGTCTCGTGTATACACTACGTTCAACGTTGGAGGGCGTTTTGTTTGTGGGTCTTTACAAGAAGATAGAAATCAACTGAACACTTACATAATAAAACCTTGCAAACATGCCATTGTAAGACGGTGACACAGTTTAGACAATGTAGATTGTGTTGAAAGAAGTTCTCCAAAGTATTTTGTTTTCAGCATCTGTGTGGCGCATTTTTCTCTAAACCCTGGGGTTTAGGTCCGATTTCCATATAAAAGACACCACTTATTTGCAAGGTCTTACAGTTATTGTGATACCGCCATCTCTAAGTAGCTCAATACGAGTACTAGGTTAACATACTGTGTGCTTATAACACTACAATGTTCCCTTTGAAACGGTAAACTATTTGAAGTCGACAAGGTCATTTGAGCCTAGGTTTGCCAAATTTAATTTAATGTAATTATCAAAGGCTTGTTTTTATTACACTGACAAAAGTTGTCGCCTTCTTCAGATTCTCTTCTCACTGTTGCCTTCTTAATCTTTTATTTTACGAGTCATTCTAATGAGGGAGATAGTATTACAAGTGAGATGTTAAGGTTAATAATTATTATTTCAATCAGTAATTTTGCACCCACTTAATATCTGATTATGTTTAAATTTGGCAATGAGATAGAAAAGGCATGCCTGTGACGCAACTCAAGCTTGGGGTGATAATCAATGTCTTAGGGGTACGGTCCTTAAAGCGTTGGGTCTCGGGAAGAGGTTGGGGGGGGGGGGGGGGGGGGAGGATGCCACCATGTATGCTAGAAAAGCCACAGTCGTAAACTCATAAAAAACAAATAGGCAAAGGCAACCAGACATTTTGCGACATCGTATAATTATAAAGTTTAAAATTTGCACCCAATAGTTAGTACAATAGCAGCACCCCTGAGGGTGCGAAATTAAACCTATAGGGTTCAACCCCAACACATCGCACCCTTACAGGTGTAACATTTGCACCCCTTGAACCATTTAATGTTAAAATATTATGTACCATATTTTAGGGGTGATGCTATTGTATAAAAGGGTGCAAATTTGAACCTTTATTTCCTAGTATACTGATCTAATTCGAAAACAGGATATTTTATTTGATAAAATTTCCCGAGGTAACATAAATTCACTACATAATAATTATAAGTATATGTCGAGTTAAACTATAAGTCGAGCTGACAGATACACAATTATATTTACGTATCACACTTTTAAGTTGTCTATGTAAATAACGTTCTCTTTATTTGTGCCACAGACAGATACAGCTGGAATGGATTAGTTCAATCGTTTGCAAAATCAATTGCTCTTGTTTATTTGGATCTCCAGATTTCCCTAGCATATTATTAACTGTCGATATCATAACGGCGCAGTAATCTAATCAATAATTGTTTTCATCCTATTCTCTAATAATAGCAGGCGAAATTAGTTAAATTAAGACGGTCGAAGTTGATTACTGCTGTTTATTTTTCTCAAACCGGGGGCCAAGTTTGCTTAGCACGAACATTGGCAACAAATATTGTATGTATATTGTTGGCGAATGGTATTCTGTTTTCTACACACATACATGGTGTTTTGGCAGGTAACCGGTTTGTACCGAGCAAGACTAGACTTGTTTTGTGCTCAGCAGATTTTTAAGCTTCATGATATTGGCCCCAGATTTAAGCATGATTCCCTCAAACACATAATTATTATATTTGGAAATATTGCATTTTTAAATATTTAGAACCTCGTCATGCATTGGAAGACAACTAATTCAGAAATATTTATAGGATGAACGAGATAAAATATTTATACTTATTACAAATACAATATACACCAGATAAACAAAATATATAGATTTTTGCCAATTGTTTCCCATACATTTGAAGTTTTAACAATTATTCCACGATAGATTAATGGTAAGTGATGAGACCTTACACTTTACGATATTACATATTTTACTTAATGGGCACTTTGGGAGACAAATTAGCGATAGTTTTGATTCACTTGGGAGACAGTGGCACTTAGGGAGATATTTCAGTGTCTCCCTAAGTGTCTAGCTACCCCACAAAACGATATTTGGGAGTTATTTTTGCTCGGAGAAGACAGATTTGGGTCTAAATAGCATAAATATGAAATTTCGTGGAAAAAGCTCCAGGTAAAAACGGGTTAGGTTACAATAAAGATTGTGCACGACTCTATGGGATTGTCTCCCAAAGTGCCCATTTGGGCGTTTTATTATTATTACTGTTATATTTAAGACATTAGAGAGGTTTCGTTAGCCAACGTTTAGTGCAACGCCTACAATTAGTTCCAAACTGGACGCGCCACGCACAACTATCTGTAGACGGCTAACGCACTGCACTGCGTCTCGTGTTCATACTGCGCAGAAACTGATGACGTAACGAGAACTAAACGTAGTCGTTTCTCTAACCGTGCGCGACCGAAACCTCTCTATATTGAACAAAATACCGCCACTGAACACCTTGTGTAAAATAAAGCAAGTTGAATATCATTATATTTACAAATTATCAAAAACCTTCGAAAATGTTAAAATCTATTAAAAATAAATGTACCAATTAAAATGACCGATTTAGAGTGCTATCATACTGTTGTAACCCTGGCGATTTCAACCCTTTTCCCGCGGTTAATCTTCCCGTTACGATTGTCTCTACCACCACCATCATTTTCATCATTATCCCTGTTATGGAGAATCAAGGCGTATGAATCTGACCAGCCGATGTGACAATGACCTCGTAGATGATTCCCGAAGATCCCGGTAGCTCCTCTCCGCTCCTGACGCCGATGATACTTAATATTGCGCTTGCCAATCTTTTTTGTCTTTCGAGACTTGGATAACTTCCGGCCCCAAAACCGGACCAAGGCGAGAAAGATCAAGCCAAACCACGAGCCTAAAAGGGCCAATATGACGTTACGGTTCACGATGTTTGGGCAGCGCAAGACCAACTCTTCAAACGTCACTTGCTCAAGAGATAGCCCTTCCAGCTCGGGTGGATATTCGCAGAAGACGTCTCTGATGACATCATCTACCCAGAATGGACGTTCTTCGACGTACATGAGATCTAGCATCCATTCGAGGCGGCAGTCGCAATACCAGGGATTTTGAGACAATGCCAGTTTTTCCAGGTAAAAGAGTTGTGCGAAAGTCTCGTAGTCTAACCACTCCAGTTGATTCTGATTCAAGAAGACCACTTGGAGCGCGTAGCTGCCTGTGAAAGCAGTGGGCGAGACGGAACGGATTTCGTTCTGGCTCAGCTCGAGGGCTTGTAACTCGGGGAGATTTGTCACGTTCGGGACATTCGAGAGCAGGTTGGCACCTGCTACGAGTTTCGTGAGCATGGGAAGTGACGTGAACCCCTGACTCGCGATGTGTTTGATGGCGTTGGAATAGAGATACACTTCTGTCAGTTCTGGTAGGTACTCCTCCGTAATGGCCGAAATATCTACCAGATTGTTACGTGCTGCATTGAGTTGCGTCAGTCTTGTCGATGCGCTGAACAGTCCACGGGGAAGACTTGCCAACTCATTCTCATCGATTGACAAGATTTGCAGGTTGAACATATTCCGAAAACTTGTCCCGTCAATGAACTGCAACGAATTCGAGTTTATAATCAACTCGATGAGGTTGGACAACCCTTCCACACTTTCCTTTGTGATCATCTTGATCTGGTTTCTCCCCAGGTCCAACTTTACCAAATTCACCATTCCTCTGAATCGAGTATCTATTGTCTTTATCCCGTTGTTGACGAGAACTAGATGCTCCAAAGACGCGGTATCGTTTGGGCCAAACCACGTGCGAACTTCGCTCACCAGGGGCACCATGTTGTGCGAGAGATACAGTTCACGCATAGGACAATCTTCAAACCAGCCAACGGGATCTTCTGCGAGTAAGTTCTCCGTCAACGAGAGTTCATTTAGCGAGATCAATCCACGGAAGGCTGTCCCGTCAAAGACATGAATAATGTTGTGGTCCAGGTTCAGCGATTCCAGCATATCCAGGCCTTGGAAGCTATCACCGGCCAGGTACCACAGGTTGTTTCTGGATAGATCCAGTTCCCGTAAGACGCGAAGCTCCCGGATCGCCGCGGGTATCTTGGCCAGCATGTTACCGCCAAGGACAAGCCGATGAAGCCTCTCTTCCAGGACTCTGAAGCTGCCGTTAGCGATGTCCTGGATTTTGTTATCGGCCAGAGAAAGATCGAGGAGACTCGGGAAACCAGAGAGGGTATCAACGTCAATCGCGCTGAGGAGGTTCCCACTGAAAGACAGAGACTCTGTCCAGTTGTACGAACTGTCCCCAGAAACTTGTACGACGTCAAAGAGCCCCATATTTGAACAGTTTGAGTCGAACAGGTTGAAGTCACATGAGCATAACAGGGGACAAGAGAGGCCTATATCCTCAAAACAGACGACCTTTCCTATGTGGAAAATGATCACCACAAGTAAATAGAACAAACTACTGAACAGGGTGAAATAAGACGAACGTTTCCCGCGACATTCCATGCTGATACTAAATTCCATGTTGGTTTCGTGTAAATGTTCTAAAAAAGAAAGAATCCCTCTTGATTTCGATTTCAAGTCAAGTCGTGTTTACAATTCTACCGTCGTGCACTCGTTGATAACGCACCTGATTCCACAAGTCTATGTCTGGCGTTGAACATGTTTGGTTCCACAATGAAACACGGGTATTCCTAGCTATCCGTATATACGTATTGCGTTGCTGTGTATGAAATGCTATTTTTGTCTCGATTTTAAAGATGAGAGCCGCATTTTCCACATGACCTATGGCCGTTGAACTGTCTTTCTTTTCCAATCGACTGACCAGCTTCGGACAATGTTAAGCTATTGTGGTGGGCCTCAGACACCATGGACAATAGGTACATGTACGTAGCTGTACCGTGATCGTCCCGGCCCACTGTCGCTCCTAATTTCGCCGTCGTGGGTATGTCCTTACTGGAGTGTTGCTTTTCCTGGACGATTTCGGAGTCATCCGGCCGCCGTTTTTGTTCTACCACATACACCTCCAAAAGTCCGTTGCGCATGTCGGCTAAGTTAATTATTGCTCTGTTGGTGCTACGAATTGGAATGTTGTGGATATACAGTGAATTTTATTCACGTCTCCCCAGCCGAGCAGTTACGCATCATTAGTGATCCGTAGCTTAGTTGGTGCAATACAGTGATATACCGAACACGAACATGTGTTTTCATGCAGAATTATTGACGTAAATTCCAGTGTTACAGTGTCTGGGTTTTACCGAGGCCTATTGTATTTTGTTCATGAGCATTGTGATTCGAGATATATAGAATACACATTTCCATGGCAATCCAATATGAGAGAACCAGGGGATGCGAGGGAATCAGAGGGGCACAGCCGTAGAATTAATCGGCCATTTGGTCATGCTAGTACCCCCACAACACAACTACAAAATCCTGTTGATTAGATCTCTTGCTCGTTTATGTGGGCATAGCCTAAACTAAGGTTATCAAGCTTATTCCCTTAACCCTGCGAGGCACCGACTAAATATTTGTACATGGACGCACCAATTGCTCCAATTTGGAGGCGTTTATGTAATGGACTGTGTTTGGGGGCACACATCAAGCGGCCGCTTTACCGTTCAGCGGATTTGTCCGACCCGTCTCTGTGTACGGCGTACGGGTCATTCCATGTCAGACCAACGCATTTTTTTACCTCATGTCTTCCGTTTTTGAAAAAGATTTACTGCGTTTGTAGGTCCTAATGAGCAATGAATGCACACCAATTTTTAGCCCGATCCGACCTACAATGTGGTCAGGGCAGAAACCACAACAATCTGAAATTTTTAGAGTAAAATACCACTCTTTTGGTACAAATATGTCATAACTATGTTAATTTGTATTATATGCAAATTTGGTATTATATGCAAATAATGTCAAAAATAAATTTCCTAAAAAGTAGGTCACCGTGACTTTTCATATGTTACCATAACCTTTGATCCCATGATTTTGTAATATTTCATCATTCCGAAAATCAACGGAATGAAAATGACTTGATAGAGCATGTCTTCCTCTATCAGAATCCACTAAGAAACAACTGGGCTCTTTAAAATTTACAACTTTATGACTATTTGTGTACAGTTGGTAGGTTACAAATTAGTCAATTTATAGGCTTTACATTAGAAATCCACTAACACAACCTACTGTTCTGTTTCAATCGTTACTAAAATTAATCTTGGTTGGGTAATTTTTTATGTTGAGGGCTGATGAAGTCTGTGTAAAAGCGCCCCCTTTTGTTGGCACACGGAGCTCATATTTTGCCTGGGTAAAGCGTGTCCTAAATAGCTTTCAGAGCTATGGGCTCTATTCACGAGTCGGCCTTACAAAATTGAAAGTGAGGTAAAATCTAATTTTTTGGAGCTTCAGGATGGAAATGAAAGCAATGACCTAAAGTTAATTACAAATTAATACCATTCTACACTTCACAATTTATAAAATACAGTCAGGGAACACGACCAAAATGGCTTCCTCCTGAGTAAGGTTCATTCGCCTGCTCACGCGTAATTGTAATGGACGAACACCTAAAAAGCCCAAGACAAGAGATTCGAACGCGACATAACGGCTCATTAGCAACAAACCGGGCGCTGTATCCACTGCATTCGGGTTAAATCAAACATTTTTTCAATGTTTATTTGTAAGTTTAAAGTATATGTAACTACACTGATTTTGCCAATGTTGGTACCTACAAAATGTCATCGTAACAGCGCCCTTATTTGACCAGGAATTCAGCCTATTGCTCTAATGGTGGCATTGTTTTTTGTTTTTCTTGTAGAAATACCATCCCTCTATTTTACCATTTTTACAAACGTAAACCAAAGCGAGTCGTTTTTTCAGAAAAACAACTATTGTTTTCCTACCCTTGTGTCATACTCTCCTCTCCAGAATGCTGGCCCACGGCACGGAGGTAACTATTTGTCTTCAAATAATACATCGTGATTTGGAAATACACCCTTCGCATTAAAAACAAATCTCGCAATCAAAACAAACAATCCTGGCAACGACGTGTCTTTATTTCAGGTGCCGCTTTGATAAATTATACATAAACTGATCTTCATCGAAATAACGCAAACTAGACACATTGACCGTGTGTACAAGCTCAAGATCCCCTAATAGATTGACAGCGGCGCTCGATCATAGTCTGTGAAACAAAAAAAATATAATTCATGCGAAAATATAATCATTCACGCGTATGCATGCTTGAGGAAAACGTCTAAAGATAAACAGCGTCTAAAAATAAAGTTTGTGATGAGAACCACCAACCTTTAATATTTTATACTGATGATTAAACTGATGATACTGATGCATTTTTTTCAAAGTCAAAATTAGATTGATGTTGCGTTAAGAACATACTTTACATTTTCTTTATACAAAATAATTACATTTTCATCAAATGTTGACGGAAATAGATCCGCAAATAAGATTATAATGAATTTGAAAGCACAAGTTAAACACTAAACAGGAATTAAAAAAGCCTTGTCGTTGTCCGCTGTAGACTTTAATATCTCCCCCTTTTAACAGTTTCAACACAGCGTGTCTTTCTTCCCATAATTATACTTCATTAAATTTAAGAAAATGACGAAAGCCTCCTTTTGTCTTCCGCTAAAAAAAAACCAAGTATATAAATAAAATGGAATGTACAGAAGTTCTGCCATGTTTAAGGTTTAAACTTCATTAAATGTATTGACTGAAATTTATTGAATGCGCGCGGGTTTACATTCACAGATTATTTGACGTTTGTATGTGGCTAGGCTCCGCACACGGCGTCCTATCGTCGGACTATATAGAGAACTGCTGCAATAGGGGAGAAATCCAATCCAGTCTTGAATAAAAACTAGTCAAAATCATGAAACCAGTTATTTAAACTGACGGGGAAAACTTCCGGTTTATAAAATACATACATGCGGGTTCCAGCAATAATCTACTTGAACCGGAGTCCAGTATTAGTCTCCTTCAACGAAGCACAACTTCATATTTAGTTGGTAACTTCTAATGTCTAGAACAGTGGCATGGTAAACGGATACTATTCTATAGGCCTAACACTTGGCCTTGGACGAAAGAGAAACACAAACCCAAACTTAGTCCATAATGTCCACACAAATGTTCACCTTGCTGCTTAGGGTAAATGTGTTGCTTAAAAACGTTTTCGGATCCAGCTCTTCTTCCAATTCCAGTGTAAGTTTGACCGATCAATAGGCCTAAAGGGACTTCTTTGAGGCAGAATTCAAACAGAAGAAGGAATAAACATCGCGCTCATCCACATGCCAATTCACACTGTTGTCTCATCATCATCCAGGCTCTCTGTTTCGGAATCCAAAGCTTTAAAGCGTACCTTGGAGTGGCCGGTGTTGCCCGTGGATCCTGCTGTCTTTTCTGTGGGCTCGCGGAACAGAACAAACCTCTCCCGTGGCTGCCTGGGCCGAAATCGTCTTCTGGCATGGACGACTGCTGCGGCCCAGAAGAGCAGTATCAAGGCGGCCACCACGCCGAACCACGCACCGATCAACGTGTACAAGTTCTCTCGTTTGGGGTACCGCGTGCACTTAAGCTGGCTATTGTAATTCGCTTCGTAGAGAGTACCCGTTAAATCCTTGTATACCGCAGGCCACTCGCATACAATAAAATCGGCGATAGAATAGCCTTTATAGGTCACTTCCGAAGTCCACGACATGCGGCAGTCACAGGCCCACGGATTACCGTTGAAGATTATGTCGGCCATAAGGTAATCGGGCAAAGACAAAATTGTCGACCTTTTCAAGATTTTTAAGTTGTTTGAGGACAAATCCAGCTTCGTTATTGATGTACCGCTGAAGGCGGTCGTTCCTAACCAAGATACATAATTTTGCGTTACGTTTAATTCTTGTAACGAGCTGAGGCTGTGAAGAATTGGCAGTTTGGTCAGTTGGTTCCCTGATAGATCTAAAACTTCAAGCATTGACAGACCAAACAGAAGGTCATCCGGAATCTGTGAAATTGAGTTTTGGCCCAAATGTAATTCTCTCAGCGCGGGAACAATATTGGAAGAAATGAAATTAATATTTGACAGGCCGTTCCCGGTCAAATCGAGAACTTGTAAGTGACTGGTGTTATACAACAACTCTTTCGGGAGTTCTGTAAGTTGACAGCGCTTTACTCTAAGAATCGTAAGATTGGGCGTGCTTCGAAACAACCCGGCTGGAAGAAAATACAGCGGTGAGTTTCGGTTGAGCTTGAGAGTGTCCAGCATCCCAAGATCTTCGAAAAGACCTTCAGGAATCTCTTGTAAGTAGTTCCGCGTCAAATCGAGCACTCTTAATCCTGTCATGCCCTGGAAGCACGAAGGAGAGAAAAAGTCGATGATGTTGTTTGACAGATCCAGCGTCGTCAGGCTGGTTGGTTCTGTCGGTACAAACCACGAGCGCACTCTAAACTCGCCCAGTGATTCGGAGTTGTTGAACAAAGTTCCAATGCTGTTATGGGCTAGGTTGAGCTGTTCCAAGCGCGCGCAGACACTCAGCGACCCAGCTGGAATCTCTGTGAGAGAGTTGTGGTCAAGGTGCAGTACACGGAGCGCGTCTAAACCCAGGAAGGCGCCGGGTTCGATCACATATAGGCCGTTTGAAACCAACGAGAGTGACTGCAGTCTTGTTAGATTGACGAAGCTCCCCTCGCCCAAGTGGGTGATGTTGTTCCAGGCCAAATTGAGCACCCGGAGGGACTTGAGTGGCAGCAGCGCCGCAACCGGCACTCTAGACAAGCGGTTGTCGCTCAGTGTCAACTCCATCAGCTTGGGCTGGCCTTCGAAGGTTTCGCCGGCTATCCAAGAGATCTGGTTCTCGGACAGGTCGAGGAGACGAAGCTGCCTGAACCTCTGCAGTGTGTTTCCCGTCAGGGAAGATATGAGGTTCCCTGGGAGGTAGAGAGCGCGGGTGTTGTTGCGCACGGTGTCGTAAGGGAAGGACAAGAGGTCCAGATAAGCACACTTCACCAGCTGATAGATGCTGTCACATGTGCATTCCTCCCAACAAAATGAAGAGGAAGTCTGGATGGTGTCCCGATCGAGAGGCGGCAGGCTTGCTCCAACAGCTATGACCAGAATCACCAGGCTGCAACAGATCCAACACCGGTGCGACGCCATCTTGATTGCTAATCACTCTTATACACCACGATGTCTTACTTTTTACCACGTCGGCAGTTTGCAGCGATCCATAATTTCCTCAGCTCAGCTCAGTGTAACAATTCTGCCTAGGCTGTTACATCTCTTGTTTTTGTCAAATACGCACATTTCATTGCCGATTTAATGCCAGCCGCCACTGCAGCGATAATGCATATACATCTTATTCCGTCCCAGTGCATAAGCTGTTTCGCCCTGTCTCCCAAAGTGCGTTGGTCGTGTCACTCATCATCGGAAAGTCGAGACGGTTCATTTAAGATCCGCAGCTCATCTTAGCTCGCGCGTGGATCACTGAACACAACCTCACCGTGACGCGTGTGCGAAAGAGCAGATTAGATGTTTATAATAGCAAATAACCTTCGCTACGTTATGCACCCTGCTCTTAGTTATCGACTCAGATAGTGCATTTAATGTTAATGGTCGTTACGGATCCTGCTTGTCGGATGTCAATTGCTCCTTCTCTGGCCAGACTCAATGTTTTCCTTGCTTAAAATCCTGCCGTGTAGACGTTTGACACACGGCCGAGTGGTGGTCAAGCCCGGTGTTCAAGCTTCGACTCACGTACTGCGGTCCAGCTGCTTGGAGAGCACAAGTTGACTAAGAATCGAGGACTCCCGAAAGACAGTTTTCTGCGCATACAAACAAACAAAAGAAACAATATGTAAACAGCATATATAGGCGTATAAACTGGGGGGCGGGGGGTAACGATCTTCACGTCGTTTTGATTTTCGTTCTCACACGATGTGAAAACAAATGGTATCGAACAACAAGACACATTTATTTTCTTGTGAAATGCCAAGAAGAAATTAAAACATGAATGTTTCTCGGGGAAGAGAACGCTTAGAAATCTTTGTCGAAAACACAATGAGTTTAGAAGATATGCGATAGTCTGGTGGATAATGTACCGGTCTCGATATCTATAGGTTGTGGGTTCGAATCCTTGTGTTTATTGTTCTCGATTGTTCTCGATTTGTTGTTACATGTACATGTATATGATAAATGTTCCCACCTTTTTATTTTTCTACTTCGCGCTTTTGGAGGATTGTATTTTTAAGGGAAAATAAAGCCCAAGAACCTGACATGCCAGTTAATTTTGGTAAATTATGCACCTAAATGTGATGGAGTTTTGTGTATTGTTGTAAAGCATGCATGGTTGTAAACCATGTTGGGCTTGGCGTAGGTGTTATTAAATAAATGCCTCATGAAGCGAACACTAAAGATAAACAGCGCCCTCCTTTGTTCAGGATTAGGTAACATGAAAACAGCTGTTCGTATTACTGTTTCAGGATGTCATTTCAATAAAAGTTAAACCTCCTGAATTATACTGCACAGATGGTGGAAGTCTAAAGACTCTGTTTGGAGAAAAGTGCAAAGCAAGGTGATCTTTAAATAATAGGTGGACCATGGAGGATGCTCTTATTCCTCCATGGGTGGACGTGATGTAGCTACCCAGACGCATTCACGCCAGCATTTTCGGGTGACGCATCCGGCAGGGTAGCCACACGCGTCTTAACATGGAGGAATAAAAGCTTATTCCTCCATGGTCTTAATAATAATATTACTAATACTATAAAAAGGCTACGAGACGGTGCACCGTGAACACGCAAAACCAAGTTAATTCACACGGCAACCAAAAAACGCAGATGGAAATCGCAATTTCTACTGTAAGAAACTGTTCGAAATTACAAAATATGGATATTACTATTAGAATTGAGAGAATTATTCTAGGTTGATGATTAAACTTTAAAGTCATTTTGGAATGATAAAAACATCTTCCACTCTAAGTTGATCCATGGAGGATCCTTCTTATTCCTCCATGGTTGATCAAATCTTGAGAAAGGTCCGTAATAATTACACAATTGTCATTTTTCAAACACCAGTTTTGTCTCCATATTGTAAAAATATTTGCTATTAATTATTTAATTTTAAACTAACCCCAAAAATCATCCATTTCTGAAAATTGAAGCAAAAGCAAATGATGTATTATTTATATTCGAGATGCGGTCGTGGAGTGCATACACATGTAATAATGTGCATTGCACTTTTTTAAACACTATTTTAAAATGGGCTCTAGAGTTGGAGAAAAAAACAAACCATGTGACAGCGACACTTAATTTAATATTTTAGTGTTGAGTGGAATTATGATTTTCCATTCTAAATTAGCAACACCTAAATGTTTAGCATTCGGAAGACTTGGCAGAAAAGTGCATATGCTACTGTTGTCTAGACGCTGAGGAGATTTTTATATTAACATGCTGACTGCTGCCTTCTTATTCCTCCATGGTAAAACCAACTGAATAGTAAAATTGTGGGTGTTATGCATGGTTGACATTGGTGTTTTTTTAGATGATACATTGTAAAATTTCAGTTTAAAATTGTATTTATAGTTTTTTGAAGAGAAGTACTGTACCTGCAAAACAAGTGAAAGTTATTCTTTTTTATGTACACATGCTCACCAACTAGACTATATAGAAGTGCTCTATTGTCTACATTTGTGTACCCCCAAAAAGAAATAAAACAAAAATAATAATAATAAACTAAAATTCAACTCCCAAAAATAAAGAATTTCAACTTGCAGTTACAATATTACAGCCCAACAATGAGACAAAATGAGATTTGTTTGGGGTAATTCTCTAAAGAAAACAAAACATCTGAATTACAAAAATGTATTTTGAGGTCCTGTCTCTGATTTCATCAAACTTGTCATTGTACTTCATTTTACAAAATACATCACCCATTTTTCTGTTTAAAACATTTACATTGTAAAGGGCAATATGGTGGGGAGGGACAAGTTCCACCCTTGTGTACTCCCCCCTCACTTTTGTTTTTGGTACACCATGGAGAAATAAGACCCATGGGTACACTATTTACAATTTTGAGCAAAATTGATATTCAAATCTGAATTATTACAGATGATATATTAAGTTATAAGTTGACTTCTTTAGTGTTATTAATTTGAAGAGTTATCATTGTCTTATGTCTTTCCATTGTAGAGTTATGAGAAGATTGAATTGAAGATGGCACAAGAAGAAAGGAAAATGAAATTGCGAGAGGAGTGTTTGTCTGAGGCTTCTTCACAATCGTCTGCATCGACATCAGTTAAGAAACATGTCTTAGTAGGATGCACAGGCAGCGTTGCATCAATTAAGGTTCCTCTCCTAGTAAAGGAACTTATGAAACACACGGAGGTAAGAGCAGAATTTGGACAATCATTTGTAATTATATCATCCTCGTTCCACTAAAAAACAAATTAATCTTGTCAAGCCCTTAATAAAAATATAACTTTTTGTTCCTTATTCAGCAATTTTAGTTTGTTTCCCATTTTATTTTTAACCAAAACCTCTACTCATCCCATTTTTGAGCATCTGCATGTAACCTAAATTCATCGTACATATATTAAGTCTTTGCACTTCTAATGCATGAAGAGTTGAGCCTGAAGTATTATCGGGCCCTTGTTCAAAACCTTTATAGTAAATATTCCAAAACTAAATTTGAGAGAATAGTTTTCCATTGGATAACTTGGAGAATAACGTTTGTATTCGGAGCTAAATTAGCAATCACAATATTTTAGGGGTTAATAGGTGAAATAAAAAAAAAATGCATTCAAATGGCACAGGGGAGAGCTTTAAATCTACTCCAATCACCCACAAGACTAGTCACATGTCAATCACAAAGTTAATGACTTGAGTTAAGTTATACTAATTAATGTGAGTTGAGTTAGTCGTTATTCTCCACTGTGCCACAAGGGTTTTTCTCCGGGTCCTTCAATTCCACATTTACAATGTTTGGCTGTGCTGAGCTTCGTGGTCAGATGGGTCGTCGTATGGCTGGCTACCAGATGCCTTTACATGCCATCATCTCGACTACGTGTAGCCGCGTTCTTTGCAATTCAGCAACCCAGCTGCGAGTAATTAGCCTCCCCAATTAATATTATTGTACATATGGCTCTGTTTTGGCACTGAGAAAAAATACCAGTCCAATCTAAAACAGTTGGGTATTTGATAATCATTTCCTTTACTTTGATGCTACAAACACACGTGAATATTTTAATGGCATACAGCATAAATTCACTTTTGTTTTTCCCATCGTAAATGAATGGCGCTAGTTACTGCTTTATTTCCGGCCACCCAAGGTAGTGTAAATACGATGTGGATGCTCCACCTGAATTACTGCACGCCAGATTACCCCCAAATATTGGATTTTACGGCCAGCTGGCCAATGCCTGCATAATGGTAAAATCAACGCGCTGGGATGGATTAAACGGCTAGACTCAGGAAAAAGTTGAGTTGAGATGAACATCTTGATCGCCCTAGGCATTCAATGCATTTTTTTTTTAAATGGAAACCAAATATCCACTAGACTGCTGGAGTCCACATACCGTATATTCTCCTGTTCGTCTTGTACTTTGGTGAAGTATGCTTATGAATTGACAAGACCATGCATAATTCACAGTCAAATCATTTTGGGTAATTACCAGTAACAACCTACCCCCTGCAAATTTGATAAAGGTTTGTATAGATTACAACAACTGACATAATTTGTTTTCGTTTCGGACAATATCGTGTTTCTCGTAAATGCAAATTTTTTACCATCATCCGTTGTATCTTTTTTTTGTATCTGCACTTTAATATTCTAAAGTGAAGATGACAGGATTGTCTTATGAATAATGGACCAGAGACTTGGGCAAATCCGTCAGAATCTTTGGAAAGAAAATACATCAAAACGGCCTGTCGGGCACTGAACTCTAGAAGTTATTAAAATAAAACAAATACCGGTACATGTACGTCAATAGGGGGGGGGGGGGGGGGGGGATAATCTAAGTTGTTGTTGCATTTTAAATGTCATCCACCTGTTATTTACTGCTGTTATTAGCATTCACTGATCAACTGTTTCAGGCTTAAATTTTTAATTTTTTTTGTTTTTTTTACCTGCCGGGATATGACAGAGATTAGTCCCCTAGGTAAGGGACTTCGTGACAATTGCTTAGATCGATTCATTTTTACCAAATGGGCTCGAGAGTGCTTAACCAGTTCGCGCTGGGATTATAACATCACCGAGCCGAGGGGCGGGATTATTTTTAACGAAACTTGATCAGAAGCGGGTTCAGGCCGATAGTGCCGGTAAGCACACCCACGCATTTCCGGCCTTGCTCGCTGCTGACAGACATTTCCGAACTTGAACTTGGCGTGTTTATGCGTCGTCCATTTTTAATCTGGGGAAAATTTTGCGTTTATACGTCATCCGGTGCGAACTAGTTAACAACTGCAGCCTACTCGCACAGTAAAACACAATTTACAAATGTTCCAACAAACAATAACTCCGTAATGTAATTTACATATGTACCGTACTGTAATACTAGGAAACATACCCATCCTTGCAAATACCAACAATATGTGACCCTCTCAAGAAAAAGATGATATAAGTTGCGCTATGTGAGTAATGGCCTGTTAAAGTTTAGGGTGATTTCTTTTGACAACATTTTTTTTTTCTTTTTTTTAAATGACATCTTTAATATTTAAAGTTTCAGATTTAATTAATAAAAAGCTGGATTTTAATGAAAAAAAACCACCCGAATGTATGCTTCTAATGTATTGTCTTAGTTTGGTTGTGTTTTGAAGCCTGTTTTTTCTGAGTTGTCTAATTTAAATTCCATGGAAGCTCTTAATATGCAAAAATGTCATATCACCAGGACCGTAGGGACTAAGAAGCTGTACTACATGTACAATGTACACGTAATGTACCAAATAAAAGTTAAGTTATATCCAGGATTTTTCAACCATGTACATAACTCTATTTTTAAAATGTTACCCACTGTAAAACGAATGTCAGTTTATAGGGGTTCAGTACCCATTCTAACAGATCCCCACAAAACCTGGGGTTGGGGTTTGACTGGTTGGGGATTGTTAGGGTTAAGCTTGTAGAATTGTTTACCAACTACTATATGTTACATGGATGTGGATTAGGTTTTCATCCCTGCCTGATTCCGTGAGTTTTCCCTAGGATATTTTTCTGGGGTTTTCCTCCCACTTCTAAAACTGTACCTTCTTATTGTCTTTTCTCTACAGGTTTCTTTAGGCTTACGGATCCTTGGTTTCACAACCAGAAAGAATTATTAATATTATGTCTCCGTGGGTTTTAGAAAATCTGCCGAAATTCCAATTTAACTGTCAAAGGAATTAAATGTGGCCCCCCAAAAATATAACAAAAATTAAAATGCAAATTGCACACAATGCAAGCAGCAGTATTTGGCCACATGCTATTTTGTTAGCACCAGGTACTTTATGGCGTGTTTGCGACAAGCAAGCAGCCTTTCAAGCTATCATTCGGGTTTCTACCCACTAATTACATGGTCATGATTGAGACGCTCTAGCGACTATGGCCGATGGGTAACTCCAAAGATTGTATTTCAATAACAGCTTTATCGTAAGCGGTCAAGGGAGTAAATGGAGAAGGACATTTTTGTTGTCGCTGATGAAGAGGCGCAGAACGTCAAGAGAAATTGGATGTTCAAATGGTCATGAAATTGAAATGAATATTTGTGACTCTAAAATGATTTTTTTTACACGCCACTCTCTTTTTCTGATGTGGAATGTTACCATTGTTATTTGTGATGCAACTTCTGGCGCACATTTTACAATTTCTTCTGTCGAAATGGGGACGTGAAACAGTGTTTAAGTACTGTGAGTTTGTACATTTGCTGATCGATTCATAGTACAAGTACGATTGTTTTAATTGTTTTGGATTAATGGTCGTCCCTATAGTTATCCAACTACTCGTGTTTTTGAGTGGGTACATTCAACATGAATTACATACAAGCTAAATGTGCTTGCACAATACATGTAATTATACTCATCGTCGGAAAGTAAACACATTCATTTTCTTGAGAACTGCAGCTACAGGCTTTCTGTCGCCTCTCTGGGAATACTTGTAGACTTGCTGTCCCGTCTATTATCCCCAACATCCTGCGGCTGTACAGGTACTTAAAAGACAGACCTGAGCTGGTCTGATTCGTTTCTTTAATCTTTTATTATAATCTTTCTGGTACTGAGACCAAGGAATTGTCAATGAGAAGAAATGACAGTTTTATACGACGGAGGAAGAATATTCTGGGGGGAAAACCACGACATCGGGTACATGTACATGTAAGTCCACATGTGGACGAGGCCGGGAATCGAGCCCGGGCCACAGCGATGTGTGCCAAATTTCACGCTTGTACCATTAATTAAAGGCCGTTCTGTCATAAGAAAGTAAATACATTTACTTTCTTGTTGATTCGACTTCGCCTGTCACTGCACAAATACACAAAAGTGTGTACATGTATTTACCCCAATCAGTGGCCCTCCCTCGAAACCTGTCTGTTCTGTTCTGTTTTGTTTGTACTTAGACCTACTTTGTACTTCGTACATGTACCGGTAGCTTCCATATATTTTGACACAAATATTAATCAGGGACGTTTTTGTTCAATATGGGACTCTATCGTCCTTTAATTTGTTCGACGTCCCCTATTTGAATGCAACAAATTCATGTATACCGTACAATTACTCTATAATGTACTGGAAAGTCTCGTGTAATTCTTTAATGCAGAAGTTACATCAGTACAAGGTAGCATCTCTACCAGGGGTATTCATGTCAATCAGTCACTGATTCCTAAACTGTCTGTCATGTCAGTTCTGATTAGAACACATAGGAATAAGTTATTAACAGGTTCATGGAGGGAATCGTACCGGTACGTACAGGTGCAGGCATGCGCTGTCAAGCTGGCGTCGTAATTACAGCTGTTTCAAAGAGTGAAAAGCCAAATACAAAACCATAATTACCGTATCTGATCACTTTTGACAGATGAATTACGACGGGCACTCACCGCTGTATTTTATTTGTCTGTACATTCGATGCACACAGTTGAGGTCATCATTGTTTTATTCTTTTCATTTTTTTTCTTCTATTTTTTTTTTAAATTTCCTTTTAGTTTTCCTACATTATAGAGCTTCTGACTGGAGTAAACACGATACCAAGTGTCATGTTCTGGGATGCGGAGAGTAATTTAATTTACTGTCCAGCAAGCTGGGACGATAAATCTTAAGGTCATTGGATCAATGCCTGACGTGATTATTCAGTCTGAGAGAGCTGCTCCTTCGTGGTATAGCATGCGTCCCTCTTATCGATTCGATATCATTACAAATATGTGACCCAGCACGAGTAAATGAGACACTTTGCGGCAAAAATAAAAATTGAGATTTTGATTTCATCATTTAAAGCTTGTTTAGCTTTAAACGATGAAATCAAAGTGTCTCATTTACTCGTGCTGGGTCACATATTTGTACAGCCACATCGCGTTAGATTACAGTGTATGATATACCGGTAGTGGATATTATTCCGCCAATTCAGTTACCGGTTTATGTATCTGTGACCAAACTGTCCTTGTTTATTTTGTGATGCATACTGTTTCAAAGCTAGTGTAAACCATTTCTCTTTTTTGTATCGTTTGAAGCGGCATAAGTGCTCAAAACTCAAACAAAGGTGCTTGACAACTAACCTGATAGTTTGTTATCTCTCTGAATGTTGTATATTACAAGAAAACAATATCCCCAGGTTTGGATTTCAGTTAAAAATTTGCAGGGTCGAAATTTGAATCGCGACTAGAATTAGCGCTTGGGGCATTCTCAGCTGTGCACGTGTCGCGCACTGAACCTACTACATGTAATAGCAATGATGTGTGCGTGTGTGTTGTTCTAAGGATTGCACTTGCCATTTGCTGATTATAAACCAACTACAGATGGACATTTCCAAAATTGTCTCAGTGAGGCGCATCTTTGAAAACATTATTTACTTCATAATAATGATAGCATCCTAGAAAGAAACAAAATTACAGGGAGTTTTTAATTAATAAGGGAATTATTAATTGTCTTTACAATAACCTTTTCGACTATTTTGATTGGTTTTAAAATCTCTGTCGTCTCCCAGACTCCCACTACTAGTACAAGCACGTTACCAAGATTTTTCGGCCTGGAATAATTTAGAAGACTGCTTGCATTGTGCCCAGTGAATCCCACCAGACCCAAATCCTGGATCACTGGACTCTAATCCTGGATCGCTAGACCCTAATCCTAGATCGCTAGATTCCGATCCTGGATGTAAGTGTAAAGACCTGTGGGGAATTGTGGAGTATCACGTAATCCTTTTGTCGGTAAGCTTCCGTCGTCCTCAGTAAACACAGTTTGTTATTAGAGAGGTTTCGCATTCATGCACGGACACGTTCGCATGTACCTTCAGTTTTTCTGGGACTATTAGTGAAACTGCCAGTTTAGCAGCATCTGATGACAATCACCATTTACGACTAATTTCCGTGTGCTTCTCGCACACAAATTACATGACATTTACATCGATCGTCCCAATATCTTTAATCCAATTATGCATGATTGAACATTTTAATGGAGAAACCCCAAAAAGAGAACAATGTCTCAAACTTGCCACATGGGATTTAATATAATAAATACCTGTATCAATCACATAATAAGAGTTGTAACGAGTCACTAAATTTTGTGACTTGAGTCGAGTCGTGTTGAGTCATTTTAAAGAAGTGACGAGTCGATTCATTAGGTCAAGAAAGTCGAGTCAAGTCAAGTCATATATTAAGCTCAAGTCAAATCGAGTAAGTAGATATTTGTACACTATTTAGTAAAGAAAGTCAAATGCTGTTTTTTTGGTTTTTTTATTAGAAATCGTCCGAAGCCAGTGATGAAACCACAAATTGTAAAATAAAAATTAAAACAAATAAACAAATAAATATAACAATGAAACTTCAATTGTTAACGTCATGAAATTAGCTTTGACATGAAATATAAAGAGTCTTAACACATTTTATTTTCTGTTCAATCCCAAGAATCTTTTCTGCCAACATTTTAATCGTAACATATCGGTACGGTACGCGTACGTCCTTCACATTGCAGTGATCATTCTATTGTACACATATATTATTGATACAATGCAATATTATGGGGCTGCCTCACGATAGACATAGGAGCTGGTTTCACAGTTACACATTGAGCGAGATACATGTACATGTACATGAACGTAAATAAGTGAATGCAACTTCATCGGCGTCGCAAATCTTGAACACATTTTAACTCCAGCGAATTAAGTCATAGATTTTGTCATGATCGACACTGAATTTGTTTCAAATTGTCATTTACTAAAAGCACGATCCTGCCTTTATTAACCTTAACACGTATACATGTGTCTTATATTTGGTTCATAGAATTTATAGAATTGTGTATTTAAGCATGTTTAATACGCCGTGAAAACTCCCACGAGACCACAAATTTATGCAGGTCAATGGTGAACATCTTAGAGTAAATACTTTATGCCTGTCTGGTCATGGGCAGGTGGTCAAACAGGGGTGGGGCGGGGTGATAGTGCAATATGATGCTGATACATTTTTTTTTTTTTATGACCACGGCCCCATACGTGTACACTGTATAGTAGTGGTGTACTTGTATAATGACATGCTACTGTATCAATTTCGCATTCAGCCTGAAATTCTCAAAATGATTATAAAGATTATAAAGACATAAAACGTCCTCATAGGTTCTGCAGTTTGAATGATACACTGGCATTCTTTATTTCTCAACTGTTATTAAATGCAAAGGCCAAACACATTAAAGTGTCTCTGTCAAACTAGTTGATGGATTGTAAAATCTTGTAAATCACTTTACAATGTGCTCTAAAGTTGTGACATCAGTTGCTCTCAGTCTAGCAACAAGGACATAATGTACAGTGTACTTTATGAACAGTATGTCGCCCCCCAAAAAAATAAAATAAACAAAATACCTGTACCCCAACACTTTGCTTTATACAAGATCCTACATGTACTTTTAGGTAACTAGTCTTACCAAAAACGACAGTAATCGATATTGTGCACATCGCTTAAAATTGTTCACGCAGTGCACCTGCGAACGACGCAATTATATACCAGTGCTCCTCTACTCATACAGTTGTCTTTGCAAACCTGCACAAACAGTTTAACCTTTTCTTTATTTCTTCACAGGCTTTCCTTGCTCTTGGGAGCCAATCAGCGATTGCAAAATGGCGGTTGTGTACATTTAAATGATATTCAAAGAGCTTTAAAAATGGTGTACAACTTTGCCTTTAGTTCTAGGTGCTATACTTTTGGAGACAGTTTGGAGGTCGTGCTAATTAATCAAAGTTCACTGACAGGTATCTCAAAAACTAACGAGCCGATTTACTGAACAAATTCCTGGGGTTTCTCATATATATACAGGTCAGGTCTAAAAGAGTGTTGAATCTTGGAGGAATATTCCTCCATGGTTGAATTGACATGGAAGGACCCTATGGTCTCTGAAGTCATATTACTAATTGTCTCTATTCATTACCACTGCAATCTAAAGTACATGTATGGTACCAGTATCCTTGGGTAAATGGTCGTAAAAATATAACAAATATCAAGCATTATGCAGGAGTACAGTATACTGGATAGCACTGTCTCTTAATCAGGTCGCGCCGGGATTATTTTAACATCACCGAGACGACGCGCAGGATTATTTCGAAGCAGGTTCAGGCCGCCAGTAACGGGAATCACACCAACGCATTTCCGGCCTTGCTCGCTGCCGACAGACATTTCTGGCCTTGCTCGTCGCGTGTTATGCGTCATCTGTTTTGAATCTGGGGAAAACTTTGCGTTTATATTCGTCATCCGGCGCGAACTGGATAAAAGTCCTTTCTTAAAAACCAGTGAGAATTGAAGTTGCTTTTTTTAGCTTAAAAAAAGAAGGCATTCACTCATTATTCAAAGAAGTGTTCCGGGGCCTTGCAAACATGTATTTTGAATGGGGGTTTTTGAAGTTCATTAATGACATATTGCAGAGTTTGGGATTTTGGGAACTTGTACAATGTGAAAATCATCATCTGCATGCCGTGCAGTAATTAAATACTCGTACAAAATGCCAGTAAATTGGTTACACGAGTGTTGCATTTACTATCCATGCCCGTACCTGCATTCTGATTGTCAATTGTTTGTATAAAGTGCAATCATCTTTGTCATCAGTGCAATCAACCAGTCAGTGTGTTTCAAACAAGATGTTTAGATAAACAAAAAGGAAAATGATAACAAGTCTATTGCACAGTTTCATTCTATGCACATAGTATGTTAATTCTCCAAAATAAATACCATCTTAAATTCTTTATAAAATTCATTTCTTTTTAGGGGGAAGGGGGAAGGGGGAGGGGGGAGGGGGAGGGGGGAGGGGGGAGGGTATTAAATTGTGATCACATTGTTGGAAAGAGCCTCTAGGAAGTATCATTCAGTTGGTACACGTACAATGTACTGGTACGTCATTAGAAATGCCTCAAAACATCTCAGCAGTTTCTGTTCTCTGTTCATTAAATGTTTAATTCTATAAAAATCCCCGTTAGACTTGTCGGGTATCACATCCTTTAAACTATTCAGAATATTAGTGGACAAGTGTGAAGGAAACTGATGAAGCATTACTCGATATCTTGTTTCCATCCCTCAAACAAAAGTGTCACAAAGCAGATAATAAGATTGAGCCAGCCCAAGTAAAAGAACCTGATATCTCGTGATGAAAAGACGCACTTTAAAATAATCACTACAATGCGACTACATAGTACAGTGTTCATGTTGTGTTTCTCCCCAGTGCATGCAGTGAATTCTAAGATTTGTCTGTTAGGCTGCTTTTGTCGTCAGTGCACTATGAAGTGTCTCTGGGGCATGGGATTCATCACAGCTGCACCCCCCAGCAACTCACCCTCTCTCTCTCCTCCTCCTTGTTTCTCCTCCTCCTCCTCTCTGTTTAGTCAGTATAGTCTTCAAAGTATATTATTAATGTGCACACACGCTCGCATGATTCATTCGATATCCTTGTCGCTAATATGTCAAATGTACAAAGTGGTACTTCAGCATGGGCTGTTAAGAGTGCAAGCAGTTGTTTAAACTGCGTTCATGTCGTTTTCGTAATCATTTAAAAATTGGGAAAAAACACGAGTGACGGAGGGAAACAAAATATCAATTATTTAGTTCAAACACGGAGTTGAATTTCCACGTGTTTGTGTTGGTTTATCTCCATCAGGAAAAAGAAATGTAAATATCGTCCAGCTGTAAAGATATAGATTGGGCCAAAAAATTCCCATCATGTTTAATAAGTAACAGGCTTGAGAAAAGTCAGATGTACGGTACCTTTTACCCCAAAAGGCTAACTTACACTGGCTAACGTTCATTTCTATCGTGTGTGAATTCTAAATTTGCACAAGAAGGGTAGAAAAGATGAACTAGCTGTAACAACATTAAGCTTTACCTTACATACGCACTGTGGACATTCCTTTGTATTCGTGTAGTTAACAAACTTTGACTAAATACTCATTTTTCTCGCTTCCCCAAAACAAATTTACCCTCAAATTAGGATTATGGGCCTCTCAGCTGTCCCTTCTATCTTTTCTATATATAACCCTAACCCGTTTTTCCTCTAGCGCTCTTTTTCGGAAACTGAAAAACGGATTGTGGACGTGTGCAAGTCCACACACCGTAACCTCTTCCCGCATCGTGTGGACCTATATTGTTCGGAGGTCCACAGTGCGTATGCAAGACTAACTCAATATGGTCATTGAGTGCATAGAATCATTACATAAACAAACTTATAGGCCTACATGTACGTTATCGTAGAAATTATTAACAAAAAAAAAGTAAAACTTGTTATACAGGTATATATTTGTAATTTTGTGCTGTATATTGTTGCACAAATGATTTTTTGTGGGTGAGGAGGGGGGGGGGGGGGGGGGTCTCTTAACCTTACTGTTCAAACAAATGGCATAGTAATGTTTTGGAAAGAGTGGCAGTTTAAGCATAATTTGCAGAATGGTGGGGTGGAGTGGAAGGGAAGACCAAACCCAAAGATCCAAGCAGGCAAATACATGTACATTTTGCTTATAAAATGTTGCTGAATGTTTCTGTCCTTAAAGTGTTTATGTACCGTACATGCACTGTGTAACCAGTTGACAGCAGAAGAAACGGAAAAACGACAAGATTAACCTTTTAAGAAATCACCGAGCGAGGCCAGTGAAATATCAGGGTGTGCTACCCACAGATGCTGGCCTAAACCTGTCTCGGATTGAGGTTGGTGAAAAAACAATCCTGGACACAGTTAATGTCAAAATAATCCCGATACAAACTGGTTAAAAGGACAAATTGTGGACGTGCTTTTAAAAAAGACAAGAAGATGAACGACTTGCTTGCATCATAAATGGAAAACATGATTAACTTTAAACAAGAAACCCTTCCCCCTTTCCTTCCACTGCAACAAATAGAAAATTTAATTGGTTCCCATCACTGATGAAGCTATTCTTCACTCAAGTCTGTTTATATTTCGTGATTCTAGCTAACGCTGTTGACATGTCTGTTTAAGACTGCCAATTAGCTGGAGAGGAGCCTGTTCTGATCCTCATGTAGTGCTACCGTAAACACGGCACCGGACCTATAGCCTCACTGTCTCACTGCACCATTTTCCTTATCCCGCCTACAGGCTCTATACAGTCTTCTATTTCAATGCCTGAGCACGTTTCATTGTGTGTACGTGGATCCTATTCTTGACATTTTAGACGGTAGACTAAGATCTGCCTGTGTGTGTCCCGTCTCAGTTTTGCGTATTGATGGATTGAGATAAGCAAAGAGAGAAAAAAAATCCCATTGATCCTGTTTTAATACCAGTGTTTTGAGCATGGCTGTCCACATGTCATTTCCTCGGAAGTACGGCTCACTTTGTTACTAATTATGCGTGTTACTGCTGAATTATAATGTGTATCTTGGCCTTGGGCATAAACATGTATGATGAATTGTCAATATTTTCTGTACGCAAAAACAATCATAAGTGACTCCTAGATTGGTTTTGACGGTCATGATTCAAAATTGGTTCTATTGTTTCTATTTGCATTACAGTTTGTGATTCTCGCCCATTGAAAATTCACAAAGAAATTTACTAACAGCGGGAAACAACAGAATGAATACTCAGTTATGACACTAGTTTACACTATGACTTATTCAACAATGGAAATGCAGTTTCACCCTTAAAACACCGTGAAATTGTACAGAGTTTTTACGGTGAAACTGCATTTAAAAAGAACTCACAATGTTAGGACTACCAAAACACACCTCGGCTTGCAAGTCAATCTTGTGATGGGATGTAAACAGAGGTTTTTAGAGTACTGACATTTGCTGTAAGCCCTCGATCTAATTCTAGAAGATCTTGACATGAATGCCTTATAAACATTACATGTGCCGTATGTGTACACCTGCGTGACACCTGTATACTCTGAGCAAATTAAGTACAGAATGAAATGGGCCAAAAATTGCCCAAGCACAAAAGCCTTGCAAAGGTAGAATACACCATTGGTAATCGCTTGATTTATCAAGAATGGGTGGATTCGGGGGGTGGTATTTTATAGTAAATATCGCTTAACTGACCTGTTCGAAGTTTTACAATCATGGGTGTGCCAACAAAAAAGAAATAAATGTGACGCTCGTTTTGAACTGACGCCAGGCGATCGTGATTATTTAAATAAAATTCATTTTTTCGAAAAGTTACGGGATATCTAGCGCAATCATTTTGCTGGATGCCTGGAATCATTGTTGACTTTCAAATAAGTAAGATATTTTTTAATAATTCCATCCATTTGACTTAGGGAGCAAATAGTCAAATTAATTTTTGTAACGAGTTTGGAGTACATTGTGAAAACTACACTCGGTGGGAAATATAAAAATAAAAGATAATTGGGCAGTGTCACTAGATGAAAAGTAAATAATTCACGTACATGTATTTTGTGTGCATGTGCCAAAGATCATTACTCGATCTACTTCCAAACTGACCACAAGTTGCAAGTTTTGATTGTTCTTTATGCATACACTGTACATTTGTACATCGTACTCTTTAGTTGGCTAACATTTATGCAAAATTTAAAAGAAGTCTAGTTCTGAAACACAAAAACCCTAAAACCAATTACTGCCTACCTTATTTTGTCTAACATAGCATCTTTTCTCTATAAAATACTATCTAGCTCCAGGTATCAGTGGTTGCCACCGAGAAAGCCGGTCACTTTTTTGAAGCGTCGGACGTCCCCGGAGAAGTAACGTTGTATCGCGACGAGGACGAATGGTTGGTGAGTACTGGTACAATACTGGGTGGACAGTGTGCAACAAGAGATGAAATAATTCACTGCGTCTTGTGTAGTACAGAGTCGTGTGGTACACCTGCACGTGAGCCCATTGTAGAGTCACCGTTTATTTTTTTATTAGCCGCACGCAGAACACGGTTCCCACACACACTCTAAATTGATCATACGTGTGCATTCTCCCCTTCCCCCACATTCTGCGAGCACACAAGGGTAGCCCATGTGAATTATGCTGGTCTGTCAAATGTGTGCGGCAGAATTCTATATGAGATTGGAAGCAAGCTATAATACGCTATCTGTGCAAATGCAAAGTTCACGGTCCTTGTTGTCATTACCGGTGTCTTCCAGTGACTAGCTGTGGCAGATGTGTACGGGTGGGAAGGAAAGGAAGAGTGTGGTGTAGTCATGTAAAATTACAGTGCAGATGCTGTACATGTACCGGTATATCTCTACATAAACCGGTAGGCTTGAGCCCCTGCAATTAATGTGCTCATCTTGTTGTGTGTGTTCAACACAGGACATGTCAAATATAATCTGAGGACACATTATGAAAAGAAAATAGAACATTGTCCATTCCACAGATTCATTTAGATTGTATTTTCAGTTTGTCACAAAGAAAGTCTCCAATATTGTGATCAAGGGTGAATGTGTGTAGGCCTTTTCTGGTACATAATGATGCACTGTATTTTTGAGTAGCTTAAAACCTATTTTGTATTAACCAGTTCGCGCCAGGATTATTTTAACATCACCGAGCCGAGGCCCTGGATTATTTTCAGCAGGTTCAGGCCGATGGTACCGGGAAGCACACCCACGCATTTCCATCTTTGCTCGTTGCTGACAGACATTTCCGGCCTTGCTTGTGACTTGTTTATGCGTCATTCATTTTGAATCTGTTGGAAACTTTGCGTGTTTACATCCAATGGCGCGAACTGGTTAATTAATTTTTTTATTTGATGTTTTATGGGGTTGTGGACAGGATCGGTAGTAATAATTTCGTATTATTTATTTTTTGCCAATGTCAAGGGTGTGTAAGTACCAACGAAATGAAAAGGGATGTCGTGTGTGAACATAAGGCTGATGTCGGACACGTGATGTGCACTTGGAAATAAAGTGAGAATTTTTATTATGAAGGGTGATTTGAATACTAAAACCGATATTGGGCAATGAGGGTGATCAGGCTAGGTTGAACAGTCTTAGATGCGTGGGGCAAATGTGCTAGAGGCTAGATAGAGAACGATCTCAACTGTACATTACATGTATGCTTGCTTTTTATCTATTCTGCAAGAAATGATTGATTGTCTGAAGCTACTGACATCTAGAATAGGAATAGCCTAATTTAATTGAGGTCGCTTTCCTTCTCATCATGGTATACATGTAAGTGATGGCCTGTGAAAGGGAAGGGATCTGCTTAATTTAGACAATTTAGTTTTGCAGGAATTGAGGATGCAGTTCTGCTATCATGCCTGTATGTGGTAACGGTAGTTGGTGGCTTTTTTGAGGATCAAGCAATTTCTATGGTACCAAATTTAGAACATTTTGTTGTAATTTCTGAAGCAGAAATTTCAAGGAGTCTTTATTTTGCTGTTTCCCTTTTAGTCCAGTGCTGCTGTTTCTTATTTTTTATTTTTTATTCCAAGACATATTTTGGACTTTGCTCGAGGTTTGACTGGCACTCCATGAATTCCTAAGCCAGCTGCATATAGCAAGACCAGGATAATGTAACGGTGTAGCGTCACAAACGCCGTTTTAAAGGAGAAAGAACAGAAAGAAGGGGGGGGGGGGGGGGGGGCAGGTGCAGAAATATGTTTTCATGTTTATCTCCGAGGGCCGGCAGTCCAAGAGATCAGGCCAGCTGCAGATGTCTTCAGAGTCAGTTGTTGAGAAATGGACGAGCTTATTGCAATTGTCAGGAGATTGTGTTGGCCTGGTTGTAGTCCCATTCAGAGTGATAAAGAGATTTTCCATCTGCCTGGAATACACAGCTTTAGCTGTCTTGCCCCTGAGCGAATCCAGAAAAAAATGAAGACAAGTGATGTGAATACTTTAAGGATGCATGATGTCAGAATTGTTTGCATCAGTCTATTGCCAGTCTTTCTAAATTGACGCTTTATTGAGCTTGTGCAGCTCGGCATAATGCTAAAAACAGAGTCTTATAAAGCGCCAATATCCGCCTGGAAACACTCGTGGCGCTAGCTTGTAACATTAACATAGAACAAGGCTTCCGCTCTATGCTCATTGCTCATAATAACTGTGTGAGCTGAACGGTGTCAAATGCCTTTTCCTTATACTCAATGTGCTGTACCGGTGAATTCCCAATCTTCCAAATTTATTGGACAATTTTGTGGAATGAGGAGGATAAATATAAGCATCGCATCATGTGGGACTTCAAATATGTCTAAATTTGTGTCGCCTTAACAAAGTTTTGGTGTCACCTAGAAACAAAGTTTCGGGAGACACTTGTTACAAAATGTACCAGTCTTAAGTTCTACCGGCATACGCTGTGTGTCCGTATTTTCTATGTTAAAGTTTCAGCAGGTTAAGCTTTTGAAAACATTTGTATAACCTCGACATGATTTCATGGATTTTGATGAAACTTGGATGCAGTGATGACCCTTGGGTGGAAAGAATTAATTCTTCATCTTGTAAATAGTTTTCCAATGGGTTATCCCGGGTTGAGTTCAACCTAAGTTGAGAGGCTGTAGTGTAAAATAGGTCGGCGAGTTTCAAATACTTGAATATTCGGTCACGTGTAGTTTTGAATAATCAAATATCGCGGTAATTTGTTTTTGAAAATAGGCAGCCTTTGTGAATTGTTTGTATTTGTTGACTTCAGAAATTTGCTGCTGAGATAAAAAAAACGGTTGCCAAGCAAATACTGGTTTCATGCCAGATTGTTACACAACGTGTACAGAGTATACATAATTTATACGAAGCAAATTGTTTTTTTCTTTGTGTAAATATCACTGAGAGCTTACAATTGATATCGATAAAATAATTTTCATGGAAGTGGCGTTTTTTTTTTTTACGCCTGAACTCTGTACCGCACCCATTGCTTTTTATTGATCACTTCTTGGCTGATTTGTATGAAACACGCATCTTTTACCAGGTAATACAATTTCATGTACATGTCCAGTAGTTTCTTGGAGCTGGATCGATATTGACCTCTATCCATGTCCTGAAATCTAAGGTCGATTGCTCTGTGTGATATACACATACTGATAGTAAGGATAGATTCTAGAAAACAGGGGCCAATTTCATAGAGCTGCTAAGCACAAAAATATGCTCAGCATGAAAATTTGTCCTTCGCAAAAAAAAAGGTTACAGACCAAATTTTCGCGTGATCTTTATTGTTTTTGATTGATAATCAGCTGGTTTTTGCTTAGCAAGAAAAACATGTAGAATTTTGGCTGGTAACCTGTTTTTAATGAGCAAGAAATTGTTGTGCTAAGTAAATTTTTGTGCTTAGCAGCTCTATGAAATTGGCCCTAGGATTCAAAGAGGAAGCATTAGGTGTGAAACTGACCCAAAGTGTCCGAGCAAGGTTGATTGAGTAAATTGGCTGGACTCAGATGCAGTCTCTTTGCGTCCTTCTACTGGACCACTGGCTTGGTTGTGCTGGAGGAGGGAGGCAAGCCTTATTGGAGGATAGCCAGTACCTTGAAGTGTCTACTGGACCACCGGCTAGGTTGTAGCTGGCTGGAGGAGGGAGGCAAGCCTTATTAGATGATAGCCAGTACCTTGAAGTGTCTAATCGAATTAGACATCAATCTCTGGGATGTAATTAAATGAAGAAAAAAGGTGTGTGCTGCCTCTGTGGGATGAATTGCTCGCTGTATCGCTCTCTGTGTTCGTGTTCAGAAAAAACAGCATGCGTCTCTGTTCATACATGTACATGTAGCTCCACAAATTTGGACGACTTTCAGAATATTTTTGTTTGTGAATGGCATGAGTGCCACCTTTTATTTGATATTTAGTTGCCTAAAATTAAAATGTCCCATACCTATACAATGGTCTGCTTACCTCTACAGTAAATACCGTAATAGAAAAGGGCGTGACGTGATTCGGGCATTCAAAGCAGACACAATCATTAGCAGGGTGTGATCATTTCAACAAAAGAATTCCAAAATCCAAAAGCTTTAAATTCACACCCTTTTTCAAATTTACATCCTTGATTACATGTAACGGTACCAAGTCTTCACTTTGTAAAAATTTGATGTGATTTTGGACTTTGACGACTTAATACCGTAATCCAGGGGGTGGATTTGAAGAGTTTTGATGTGATTTTTTTAAAAACTTTTGTTGAATTCACATCCTGCGAATGACTGGATACGATTCGAATACAAATTCACATCATGTCCTGTCCTAGTGAACGGGGCCAATGTTTAATACACTGTTAAAGGTATGATACACCATTTGCAGATATCGAAAATATTTACTACCGAATTATTAAATAATACTTTACTCATCAGAAAGTAAATAATGATTCTAGGCATCCAGCAAAATAATTGCACTAGATATCCTGTAATTATTCTGAAAAATAGAATTTTATAAAGAAAAATTCTCGATCGTCGGACGGCTATCGCGAAAAAAGCACAAATAACATAAGAATAACTGCTCAACGCTGGTTGAAAACAAACGCTGTTTTTCGTGCTTTTCTCAATAACCAATGGTGTATCCTACCTTTAAAGGTGTTTATCAGCAAGCCCATCACAAGTAACAGCTCATCAACTGAATTCATTCTAGCTTGACAGATGGCTTATTATTAACTTGTGATGGAAATTATGGACTGACTAGATGTACATGAATGTTCACTGCTTGTTTGTAATGTCATGGCTTATTATTAATGAGCTGCATACTGGCACTGGCAGGTGTCTCATTAAGTCAGAAGCCAATAGTAGTCATTATATAGTGTAATCTTGTTATTAGGAAAACAGGTGTCTCTGTAACTGCTTATTTAATTTGCAGGTTTTATCATAAAGTCAAAACCCATTAGGGCTTTCTGGACATACATGTGCTAAATTGTAAAAACATTGGACATGTCAAGATTTGTTTTCTTTACTTTTTCTTCCCAAATGTTACTTTCCAATTGAACTGAAAATGTTGCCTTATGAGGCAAGAATTTGGGACAGTATAATTTGGGACAGTCTGCAACCCACCTGCTGAATGAATCTTTGTTTTCATCTTACCGTTTAGTCCTAGTCTTTGAAATCATTCCTATGATATCGCGTAGGTGATGTGAGTTGGCGATTAATTACGCAAAACAAGACTGCAGCCTGACGTCAAGATTCTGTTCATTCAGCAGGCTTCTTTATTCTATCACGTCTTATTTCACTCAAAATTGTTTTATTTCTGATCAAAAGGATATCACAGCTTGTTACATGAAAGTCAACTCTTATTGGATGGCATAAAATTAGCCTGTTTGTATTAGATCCTACGGCAGTTATACCCGGTATGTCTGGGAGTTATACACAGCCTATCCCAGTTCTTGAAATATTTCAAGTACATGTACTGGTACATCTTGAGTACCTTATTTATTCCGGTCACTAATCACAAAATGCCTGTCATCTCTGAGACACATTTCCATTAGGCCTTGCCAACCTGAATTAATTCTACATTATTGATGCTGCCATCTATTCAAGATTTGTTCATCAGTCTGAAGTTGATCCATGGCCTTTCCTTCAAGATTGGGCAGCTTTGGGCAGCCCACCTGTTAATATTTGATGAGTCCTGGGTGCATGACTCATGGCCCAGAAACAATTTCCAACATCGACCCTAGAATTTAAATATTTATTCCTGAACTCTTTTAACATCTTCTTTGGTGTTTGAACTACTTTATTCTGACATCTTGAGTATCATCATCGTCAGTTTACTGCAAGCTGATCCGCTAGAGAAATCTCATTGCCTGCTCCATTTACATCAGTTTTGTCTTGATTTCTTTTCTCTCTGCTTCTTATTAAACTCTCCCAGGCCTGTCACAGGTACTGCAGGTTAATGACAGAAGTCCGCTTGACAGTGCGCAGTCCCTCGGCAGCTCAATTAAAGGCAAAAGCTTTCAACGACATCTGGCAAGTCAATAATGCTGTTCAGCTGAAATAATTAATAGTGTTTGGCATCCCCATTTTGGATTTCTGAAATGCTTCAACTCCTATCACATTATGAGTTTCACAACCCATCACGAAGCATTGAACAGTCAAATCTCTTTCTTTTTTTTCTCAAAATGAGGTCTTGTCTGTCTCTCAAAATACAGTTTTAAAATTTCAACATCAGAATGGAAAACAAGAAGTGATTCATTTTTTTTTAAATATTAAAGAAATATGTTGGTTTCAAGTACCGGTAGTAGTTCACCATACATTTTATTTCTCAGGGATCAATGTCTCATTTCAGTCAGTACCGGTATGTTTTTAGAAAAAAAAAAGTAAAAGCAGCTCATCTAAAGCAGAATCATTATCTTCTAGAGCAGAGTTCCACTTTCATTATAATTTAATTTAATTCAATTTCCGTTTGCTAAACCTCAAGCTAGAGAAAATATTGGATGTTTACCTCGTTTAATATTGCAAAGACTCGGTGCCATTTGTACAGCCCATCTGATTGCCCAAGGCATTACGTTCTCTCCCAGATATAGGCTTTATGAAGATTGGATGTTTTTCCTGACACAATTGAGCCCCTGCAGATCGATAAGGTTATTTTTGTTGAATTAATGGATGTACTTTGCTAAGTGCAACTTGTAAATTTATGTGTTTTTTAACCAGTTTGTGCCAGAATTATTTTAACATTGACTGGTCCCATGCGCAGAACTGTTTTTCACGAACCTCAATTCTAGACAGGTTTAGGCCCGCATTGTGGGTAGCACACCCTGATATTTCCGGTCTCAATCGCTGCTAGCTGGTCACTGACAGATATTTCCGGCCTTGCTGGTGCCATGTTTATCTGTCATCTGATTAAAATGGGTACACGTCATCCAACGTGAACTGGTTAAATCTTGAGGACTTGGAGAATAAGCCAAAGCACTTATAAATGTGCCACATTACTTATGGTTCAATTCGTGTTGCTCTATTTCCTATTTCAATGGCATCGGTAGCTTGTGTGAAAAGTGCTCACCACTCGATTCCCACTCGATTCCCGGCCCATACCCTGATGCGGTACCATGTGAGTAGAGTTGTGCATTGGTTCTCTCCTGTGTCACGAGGGTTTTTCTCCGGGCCCTTTGGTTTTCCTCCCTCTGAAAAAACCAAACACTTTCGATCTCAGGCTGTGCTCCGTAGTCATATATGAGTCGATGTGGCCGGCTGCCATAGGCGCCTTTACGTGCCAGCGGCTCGACCACGCTGTAGCCGCATCCTTCGCAACCCTTCCTAATTATAATTATTATTAAAATGATATCTAAATTAATTTAATGTTCCTTTGATATTTGAAAAAGTGCACGCGTTTCCGCAAAGAGTGTTATACTGCATACAGTATGCACAAAATATTGATTGAACTGCCAGGCCACAAATAAATAAATAAGCCTGACTTCCCAGGAGGCAAATTACAAGCTAATTATACAGGTTCGCTGTGTGATATTAACTTGCTGCAGAATTAAGGTAATAAATCATTCCACTTGATACTGTGGGCAGTTTAGAGAATTACGCACACGGTACCCTCGTTCAGCTGTCGCGGCCAATATTTGTAATGTGTTAGTCAGTGATGTAAAGACTGCTTCCTGCACAAACCGACTAAATACATAGGGTACTCAAGGAGTTTTCTGAAAGTGAAATTGTTGTTTTTATAAACTTGCTCCAAATTAGGATTGCTTTTTTTTTGCAGCTGTTCGTATATCTGCAGTGTTAACATTTTGTACATCGCAAATCTGATGTTTATTTCACACAAAATTTGTTGTTCTTTAAATAACACTTTTTTGAAATTTTTTGTGTTCTTTAAAATACACTTTTTGTATACACGTACATATACTGGGAGGTCTATCACTTTTGCTCCGTATTTCATGTTTCATTTTGGCTGGTGTTGTAAATTGACAACAAGTTAAAAGGAATACAGTTTGGGTAATTCTTACCGGTAGCATTATAAAAAACAAACTAGGCTGTGTGTAAAATCTTATTAACCAGTTCGCGACGCAAAGCTTTCCCCAGATTCAAAACGGATGACGCATAATCACGCTACAGGTACGAGCAAGGCCGGAATTGTCAGCAGCGAGCAAGGCCGGAAATGCGTGGATGTGCTTCCCGGTACTATTGGCCTGAACCCGCCTCGGATCAAGTTTCGTTAAAAATAATCCTGCGTGTTGGCTTGGGGATGTTAAAATAATCCCGGCGCGAACTGGTTAAAATTTAAGGTTTTTGGACTCGTAAGGTGATAAATTGTTTTGATGCATTTATTGCCATTCAGACTTGGAAGAACCGTGATGATCCAGTCTTGCACATCGAGCTGCGTCGTCAGGCTGATGTCTTAGTTATAGCTCCATTAGATGCCAACACACTGGCCAAAATAGCCAACGGACTCTGTGACAATCTCCTGGTAGGTGTTATTCTTTTCTTTTATTTTATACTCTGTGACAATCTCCTGGTAGGTGTTATTCTTTTCCTTTTATTTTATTTTTTTCTGGTTTTTTTGGGGGGTGGGGTTTGTTTACTGGAGAAAGAAGATGTTTTTCGGAAGAAATAGAAGGTCAGTTTTAGATGAGAATTAAATCTTTGAACAAGTAACCTCGCGGAAGAGAATAGCAGAGTTGTAACGAGTCACTGAATTTTGTGATTCGAATCAAGTCAAGTTCAATGGAAAGAAGTCACTCGAGTAAAATGATTAGGTCAAGAAAGCTTGAGTCGATTTTTCTGATAAGGGGTCAAGTCAAGTCGAGTAGTCATTCGCTTGCAGTGACTCGAGTCAAGTCAAGTCAAGTCAAGTCAAGTCAAGTCTTTTACCCGTCGTCGTACTTTAGTCGAGTCTTCAAGAAATATAGCTCTTGGTTAGAGTACACTTTATTTTTATCATGGAGGACTTGAAGATATCAGTTGACTGTCTTGGATAGAAACACCTGTTATCAATTTATTATCAATTGAAAGTCACATGACTGCTCGTTCTTTGTGGACTTTGTCTAAAAGTACCTCCTTCAGCGATTTACAAGGAGAAAGTATAGGTTGGTATATGGTTCTCACATCACAGGTTTTTGCACATGATGCTCAAACCACCGTGCCTATGCAGCGAGTCCGCGTACATTGTACATTATACAATTGTTGCCTGCTGTGACATGGTCCATGGCGTTTTGTACACCCGAGAGGGCAAATGGCACCCGAGGCGAAGCCGAGGGTGCCATTTGCCCCCGAGGGTGTACAAAACGCCATGGACCATGTCACAGCAGGCAACAATTGTTTTGTTATACCACGGTAATAGATTCCGTTCCCGTTGCGGTGCAAAATTGCCGAAGTAGTTGCACTGAATGTTCCGTGTTTTTCTTCGTACTGGCGCTGTCTTGCTGGAAAATCAAATTTCTGATCTCCTCTTTTGAACGAGACAGAAATCGCTTCTTTGTAGGTGACTTAATGCTGTTGTCTGCCGACATTACGGAGAAAATAAGGCAAAATTGGAACAGAAAAAAAGCAGACGAACAGCATAAACGAAAGCCGGTGTAAACAACAATGGCGGTCGTCAGTCGTTGCCGAAAGTGCTAACTTCACTGTTCCCTGTTTACATCGCACAGGAACATACATCAATTTACGTAGTACCAGCTAATATAACACAGCGCCATGTCAAAGGTTGCTAGACTCTAATATCAGTCGCTTCCATGGTATTTATCACAAAAATGGCCGGCCAGGCTATGCGCTAGCGTGTAAAAAAAAATTCCGCGGCCTGGAAAAAGAAAGTTCATGTACCCCGTGGGGTACATGAACTCATGTACCACGCGTACTCAGCGTACATCACTCATACCATGCTCATACATCGGCACACTCGGATACATGCGTTTTTGTGGCATGTCACGTGAACGCTTCTCGACCAATAAAAATTCACAATCTATTGCCGTGGTATAACAATGTACATTGTACAGGCTGGAGCTCTTGCAAAGTGGTTAGAACCATCATCTGTGTACATGCATGGAGGTTGTATGACACTTTAGTGATTTACAACGGTCTTGACCTGTGATGTAAGGTTTTTTCCTAACCTGTCTGTTTTACCCTCCTGTTAATCTAAAAATACAAAAGGACTCGGACTGCAAAAAACCCCACCTACTTAGCTGACTTGGATTGGAAAGAATAAATGTACATTTGTCCATCAGGTCTCATGTGCTTTGGGAATCTTTATATTGTATAACATATCCAAAAAGTGAACTACATGTATTTGAAGTGCGGGGTGTACAGGATGTACAAGAGGGGTGTTGGGATGGCTGCACATTTCACGTCAGTCAATCCCAATTTTAATAAATATACAGTTTCAACCAAAAAGCCACCGGTCTTGTTTATGTTACATGCAACACCCCCTCCTCCTCAACCTTTTAAATCAACTTCAACAACACTCCTTAACCCTAAAAGTCCTCATCCTCCAACAGGTGAAGGATTGAGGACTGTTGGGGTTATAATAACAAATCTTAGCCCCACCACGGTATTCACAAGCAATATTCATGCTTGATTAAAAACAAAACTACATCCTGTAAATATTCCTTCAAATCAATAGCAAACTTTGACATTAGGTGTTCCAATTTCCATCCCCTGTCCCATCGAGCTTCTCAAGGGAAGTAATCATATTGGTCTATTTCTGGGTACCCTTTTATTAAACCTGTCACATCGTGGCCAGGAAATCGATGATGAATTCCTCTGCGAGAGGGGCCAACAAGTCATTACTAATAACCAGCACTGCCTTAAACGTGCCTAAAGCTGATGAGTAGAAAGGTCTCTTGAAAAGAAAATAGGCCGATGTCCGATTCATGGGGACCGCTTGATCGATGAAAAGAGATTTTATTTTCTATGGCTTGTAGACATGCATGTTTATACATTGTATAAGGCAATTGATGATTTTGCCAAATAATGTGCAAACATCAAAAAACAAAACTACTAAATTATTATGAAATACCTTTTCTGGTAAATAACGGTAGGTAAATAACGGTCTCAAGCATTCTCTGGTAAATAACGGTCTCAAGCATTCTCTGGTAAATAACGGTCTCAAGCATTCTCTGGTAAATAACGGTCTCAAGCATTCTCTGGTAAATAACGGTCTCAAGCATTCTCTGGTAAATAACGGTCTCAAGCATTCTCTGGTAAATAACGGTCTCAAGCATTCTCTGGTAAATAACGGTCTCAAGCATTCTCTGGTAAATAACGGTCTCAAGCATTCTCTGGTAAATAACGGTCTCAAGCATTCTCTGGTAAATAACGGTCTCAAGCATTCTCTGGTAAATAACGGTCTCAAGCATTCTCTGGTAAATAACGGTCTCAAGCATTCTCTGGTAAATAACGGTCTCAAGCATTCTCTGGTAAATAACGGTCTCAAGCATTCTCTGGTAAATAACGGTCTCAAGCATTCTCTGGTAAATAACGGTCTCAAGCATTCTCTGGTAAATAACGGTCTCAAGCATTCTCTGGTAAATAACGGTCTCAAGCATTCTCTGGTAAATAACGGTCTCAAGCATTCTCTGGTAAATAACGGTCTCAAGCATTCTGTGATATTACAGCATCAGGTGTGCTGTGGTTTGCAAGAAATTTTGTAGCAATTGTTTTGAAAAACCTGACTTTTCAAACACTGCACCCATTAAATGTAGTGGCTGTAATTCAGATTGCGACTCGGCAAATTCTGAATTGAAATCCAATTCTTAGAATATGTTTTCTCGGAATATACAGCATTCGCAAAGATACAACTTCATCAGGTTATTTGTCAAGCGACTTTCTTTAGATCTTGACTACTTTTGCTGCTTCAAACTGACAGATAGTCTACGGTAGTTTAATTAGTACATGTACCGGTAACCAGTACATGTACCGGTATACGGTAGCTTGAAGAAGGGCATCAAGAATTTACAGTACAAAATTGTACATCATAATTCAGACACGGACGAAGAAAAAAGTGGATGGCAAATTTGTAAAATGACCCATGGATGTAATAACGCTTTTGCTGATTAAATTTAAGACGGGCTGCTACTTATGCACTCTTTAAGATGTTTTGTTGTTGCATCCAATGAACCTCTAATAGTTGTAGCTTTAGGCATAAAGGAGACACAGCTTCACGTCCGTCCGTGTGAGGTTCTTCACATATCATCCTTATAGAATCTTTGTATTTCTGTGTAGGTAGCTGTGAGCGTTCACATCTTTTGGTTGACGTAAGCTCTTATCGGAGCGAGGCCGGCAAGACACTTCATCTCAAATGTCAGTGTTAAAGTGTTTTTCTAAATTTCAATGAAGAATTATGGAGCCTCTAAATTATGTTATAAGATTTAAGGGTTAAAAGTAAAAGGGGATAAATGCAGAAATCATCAACTTTTGTAGAATAATTTGGTTGTTCACTTTTTGGATGGTTTCAAAATGTATACTAACCCTTTAAAGATCAGGTATCATATGTCATCCTGCAGTAATAACTGAATTTTAAGAGTTGTGTTTTCCTTTAAGGTTTAAATGAGTAGTGGGAGAAATCTGGTTATTCTTATTTTTTTTCAAACCGAATAATGATTATTTGATTTCACCAAGTGAAATGCCTTTTCAATGACTGAGTATAGTTGGCAGGATTCAGTGACCGCTGGGTCTTTACAAAAACACCCTCAGAAATATCACCCTATATTGAACAAGAAAGACAAAACCATATACTGGTATATTATCCTAGAATCAACACATGCATCAGATTTTCCGGCCAACAAAATCCCATCTTGCTCCATCCTTCCATGCATCGTGCTTCCCCAGAGATTCTTGGGCTGTAAAGCGTTATTTAAGAAGACAAAATTGAGATGGAAAACCAGAAGAGATGTGAAATTCCCCTCCCCCCTCCCCCAGAGATTACCACAGAATCTGGCCCATTTTCAGACCATTACCAACTGTTTTTTTTAAATCCCTGCTGAATTAAGTAACCGTGGAACTCATTCTATTTTCCTTTGTGTGCTCGGACAATTGGGAATTGGTAAAAAGAAATTAAGACCTTGCTGCAAGCGTGGTTGCCATGGAAACAGGGATAAAAGATCGGCCGGGAATACAACTAGAATATAATTGGAACGGGCATAGACTACATGTAGCTGAAAAATGCAGGGGTCGAGTCACAGTTAATAATTTGTTTTGTATGTCTGACCCGAATTTGTCATGCACAGTGGAAGGATACATGGTGTTAAACTGTTACAGTGCAGAAAACACGTAGAACAAAATCCCAAAAAGTTGTTCATTAAAGCTACAAAAGGGCTTGTCTGCTTAAATATCCCTAGAATAGAGAATAGATGTACAATATTATGTATACCGATAGATAATCCAGAAAAAAACAACCTATTTGCTGTGCACTTGTCGTGTAGACTTGTATGGTAATCCGAAAGGCTGCAGGGCTTTGTAAACATTCCATGCAAGCGTTGGATGTTATTGGAAAATACTTCAATCCAAGAGCATGTATACATTCGGTTATTTATGAGTTATGAACTCGTTTGTCAAAGAGCTTGTACAAATTTACTCTTCGGAGAGAACTCCCCTGACTGATATAAACAAATTTTGTTTAAAGCCAGTAACCTGAAACCTCCTAGTCCCGAGACATCGGAGTAATCGACATTGATCACTGTGGAGCATTGATAATGATTTGATTGTTGTATAGTATGCCCTCCACTAATTCCCATCTTTAGAATCTGGTGCAAATGGGACGCGACCTTTAAAAAAAAATATGCAAATTCGAACATTGGTGTATCTTTGAGTATGCATAGCGGCTTTATGGAGTCAACTACCCATTCAGCAGTGACGCAGGGCTGTCATTGCGTTGCATCTAATTAGTGATGCTACAGTTGAATTTTGTTTACAACAGTCCCATGACAACTATACTATAAACTGCCCAAAAAGAAATAGTGTTTCGCATTTGCCCGCAACGCATGACCATCCACGTCATTATGCTTAAAAGTAGGATACACCATTTGCAGATATCAAAAATATTTATTATCGAATTATTAAAAAATATCTTACTCATTTGAAAGTAAATAATGATTCTAGGCATCCAGCAAAATTATTGCGCTAGATATCTTGTAATTATTTCGAAAAATAGAATTTTAGAAAGAAAAAACAAAGATAACATAAGAATAACTGCTCGACGCCGGTTGAAAACGAACGCTGTTTTTCGTGCTTTTCTCGGCATCCATGATTGTAAAACTTTGTACAGGTCAATTAAATGATATTTACTATAAAATACAACCCCCCAAATCCACCCATTCATGATAATTCAAGCAATTACCAATGGTGTATACTACCTTTAACAAATCATTGTACATAACCGGTATGAGTGACTTTAACCATGACTCTATGATCGTTTTGCGATCGCTGAATGGTTCCCTAAAAAAGCCTAGGGAAAAAATAAAGAAGAGCTAAACCGCTGCTACAAGATTCACAGTGTGAACAGGTTGCTGGTCTATAATCATGCTGTTATCAGACAGCTCGATCACTACTTGAAATGAACGTGAAATGATGTATGCCAGCCACTATTGGTCACTAGCATCTTGAGGCAAGACTACAGACTGGAACAACACAACACAGTACAGTACAAGAACAAAACATCAGGTTGTTTGTTTTTTTTCCTGTTGCTGAATCTCTTCAGAGATTTAGTTTTTGTAAATTAACAATGCGAGAAGGTACATGTACCTGTATTTCTCAATATAATTTAAGCCCCTCTCTTCCCCTCTGGCTACTTATTGAAATAAAAGCATGGCTTGGTCTACATTGGCTCAAAAAGCACTTCAGGCTGAGTCATTTTTATATATTCTTCATAATAGCAGCTTCTAGCTACCTGAACCACAGAATTTCTCGACCTTTTTATCTTTTTTACTCCCCTCTCTCTCGCGTTTCTGCCGTTCGATTGAAATCCGATGCTGGAAAACGGGAAGGACTCCCACTTTGGCCCCTGCGTGCTGATTGCCTTTTCCCTAATGAAATTTGCACACCAGTGGGCGATGGGTCTGCATGAGCTAGCCTGGTCTCCCCAAGGAACGCAGGTTATTAGAAGCTGACCGACATGTACTGTACGTATGCATCTTGACCTGGATGAGAGTGTTTTGCTGATTGCCACTGACTTTGCGATGTCTCTTCATTTTTACATCCAGATTCTAGTGTACACGTTTTTTTTTGTCAGATGCCACTTTTGTGGTTGGCATTAATTGTTTTGTTGAGACCTAGAATTTATTGGTCCCATTCTTTTCTTCAGGTAAAGTTCTTTGACCATTTATGTCTTTGGCGTACTGTACTGCAAAACACTCATTATGGATATCGTATAGGAATATACGATATCAAAACAACTTGCATATCGTATCCGTCGTGTCAATTCTCTCCAATCTTGACTTGAGTTGGAATGACTTTCTGCCTCAAAGTTATGCCACATCTGTGGAGAAGATCCTGTAGTGATGACTATCAAACATTTATATGTGTGAACCACGCGTATAACGTTATGTGACCGCGCATGTGTACCAGCCAATCAGGTTTTTTGAAACCTTGGTTTCAACTTCGGCTTCACCTCCGATTTCTGAATCAATGAGACGCAAATAGAAATGGAAGCAAATATTCAAACGTTTGGGTTCCCATATCAATCGATAGAATGTTTCTGAAGCACAATAGGCACTAGAGAGTTAAGTGCTAAAAATCGCCTTAAGCCTAAGTTGAAGACGAAGCCAGGGAATCAAAAAGTCCCTAAAAAAGCTGTTGATCGGCCAGTTTTGCTGCTGTGTTTTTCTTACACAACAGGTAACGAAAGAGACCTGATATCTGATAGTAGACTGCTGAATGAACAAAATCCCGAGGTCAAGATGCAGTCTTCTTATCTGCAAAGTTAATTGATAAATCTGCTTGCGTGTCAAAGCGGCGATTTACATCTTCGTGCGTCTCGGTGAAAAGGCCAATTTCCTTCCTCAGCCACTCTATCTTGTTGATATGTTCAATTCTGAAATGGATCTGAAATGTAAATCCTCGTCACATTTGCCCGTCACTCTGAGTAAAGAAAATATTTACTTTTTCAAAAAAAAACGGCGCTGACAAAACATAGCGTTGCTGTCAGCTTGATGTTGCCAATGCATCAATTGTCAAAAAGGATTTCAAGTGCCAATCCTAATACTATATTTGCTCTGCGCAGCAGAGAGAAAAGGAAATTACTGTTTGTAGGGAAAAAACCTGTCTACAATGATAACATGTGGACACCTGTCCTAATGCAAGTCTTTATTTCTCTGTTCTGAGAACAAACCATCACCTCGATCAGTGCAACACGGCTTTGGAAATTGACTGTTTACTCTCTGCCGTTTCAAACGTTTTGAATACATGCTTTTGGTCCGGGGTATTCAAAAATAAACAGCCTTAAAGTAGATTGGTTTTCAGTGAAAGTGACATCCTGTTGAATCATGTGTTTTTGTTTATCCAAACAGAAACGTCGACATGAGTGACTGGTTCTTTGTTTAATATATCCCTGAGCACCCATGGAAAGCTTGTTTTAATGCAGCGAACCAAAGTGACTTGTGCCTCGCAGCTTCAGAATTCCAATGATTTTCTCAAAGGAGGGGGAATCATCAGGCGACTATTTGATGCCGTGGATATCCTTACCCAGCGTTGAAACGAGAGCGATCGGCATTTGGGAAAGAATTCGTTTTTAAGTTTTGTTCAATTCAAGATGTTACATGGCAGAGGTGTTCCTTCTCTCCCTCTTTCCAGTTACACCACAAAGCTTAGTAGTAATAAAAACAGGTTTTAAAATGAGGTTTAATTGGAAGTTAATTACAAAAGACATTCATCTCCACTGAAAAATTTTCCACTGAAGAGCATCAGCAAATCTGTCTTTTATGCACTTTCTAAAAGACGGCGGAAAAAATTGTCTTCAAAAACTTTCTTAAAAGTGCGTATTTTTACATTTTCAGATTATCAACACAATTTACATCTGATCACGTACGTCAGGTTGTTTTTCTTTACTATTTGTCCCCAGACATGCGTTGTCCGGGCGTGGGACTTGTCTAGGCCCCTGTTATTTTGCCCTGCTATGAACACTCACATGTGGACTCACCCCGTCACAGCCTTGCAGATCAACGCCCTCCGGTCTCTGGGCTATGTAGAAGTACCCTGTGTGGAGAAGCAGTTAGCTTGCGGAGATACAGGTAATTATTAGGATGCGGTACAGCAGCACGGTACAAAGTGGAGATATTAGAGGGAATTATTACCCGTGCCTGGATGCAGCTGGCTTGATGTATTCGGGTCAACCGCCGGTGGGCGAAACACTGTCTGGTGTAAAGCTCATGTGAAGGATATTAGTATGACCGCCTTGAGGGGAAAAACACATGGTATGAGAGGAGGATGATGAATCCTTACCTATAAAAGACACTGTCTCCAGTGTTTTATCATCAACTTGTTTTTCAAAGCTCGGATAATTAGTGTTTGTCCCGAGTTCTAGAATCGTTTGGAAGTCCCCGTAGTACGGCAGCAGGCGTTGACCAATATTCTCCAATCTTCGGGGGGTTGGTTCCCCAAAGAATTTTTCCAAGTCTGTTTTGTTTTCCTGTAGCCCATGAAATTGATGAACTCTGTTACCATTACTATTTTATGCAAAACCCGTTAAATTGAACAATTTTGTTTTTAAATGTTCTGTAAAGAGCAATTTCACAAATGCCATTTTGTCTTAACAAAAATGCCAAAAAGAAAGCCATTCATACAAAATTTTCCTAGGCTTTGTTTTTTCCATCTAATATACTTTGGATTTTTGTATTAAAAACCATAACTTGTGTATTTCCACCGGTATCTTTTATTTTTTAGGATATTTCTATCCTTAACACACTGCACAGAATACACCTTCAAACAACATTCCCATCTTTTTTTGCCCCAATTGTCAAAGGACTCGGTTGTTGTTTCAAAAGAGAAGATTTGTTTTAATAAACCCGAGAAATCCTGGTTCAAATCTCACAGGAAATAACTGGACTTGCCATTGGCAACGCAAGAGAATTGATGGTCAGGAATCGTAATATCCGCTATCCCAGCTTGAAATCTGTCTGTCTGCAACCATGCCAATGTCTAAATCCCGAGGAAATTTGAATAATTTATTAACTGTCTCCCCACCCCCGCAAGAATCGTGAATTGAATAGAAAATATTGAACAACACGTATCACCTAGTAAAACTACAACCCAACAAATATAGGAAGACTAGTTTAAAGGAAACTTTTAAAGCTAGCTAATATAAATGTGGGTTATTTGGCACAAGTCTTTAGCCTTTTGAAAAACTTTTACAATTGTTTTCTGCCCTGTGAATGTTGGCATTGATCTGATGAAACAGCAAGCCAGTGCTGCTTATTAGTAAGCAGTATTAATCGCCATGACGACAGTTTTAGGTAGCCACCTCAACACTTTTATGGTCTCCAACACCGTGTTTTGTTGGGATCCGTTAGGATGGGTACTAGACCTCCTTTAAACTGAGAGTCTTTTACACTGGGTTAGGCATACCGCCAGAATCAGAGTCCTACAGTTTGTGTGTACAGTTTGCCATATTGCTGTTGAAATTTGCCAGGATGGGTATGGTTCCTAGTAAATGAAACTATAGGAGGTAATTGGGGTCAAATTCTTGCTAGTCAGACATTGCCTAATTATTGGTTTCAGACATTTTGAGGGTGTTCTTGGACACCAATTATAATGTAATTTGATTCGCACTCAACTACACATACATTTACCTGTTAATTTTATTTGCACATACATGTACTTTATTTGACCAAACTTCTTTACTTCGTATAAAGATTTTTGCTTGACAAACCATGATCTAGTTTAAACAGCTTCAAGTAGAACCTACATGTACATTTATGTACCGTACAATTTTCAATTCTGTGCACGGAGTGTTCGAATAGTTTGCTTCAGTTTGCCTGGGGGTGAAGGGGGGTGGGGGAAAGGCTTGGCAGGTTTTTTTTTCTTTTTTTTAATATCAAAGGTGATGGATGCATTTCTGTGGGGTATTTTTTTTCCTCCGCTTGGAATGTGCGAGTATTTCATGAATCATGATTCAATGAAAGGAATCTCGAATGTGTTCCTGGCAGCTAGCGGCGTCTAGGTGATTTATGCACGGATGATTGGTGGAACCTTTGAAATCGCATAGATCGATCAGTGGTGATACACTGACACTGTACATGTTAGGAAATGATGAAATTGTTTAAAGTAGTAACAAGATGTCATTGTTAAAGGTAGAATACACCATGTGCAGATATCGAAAATATTTACTACCGAATTATTAAGAAATATCTTACTAATTTGAAAGTAAATAATGATTCTAGGCATTCAGCCAAATTATTGCGCTAGATATCCTCTAATTATTCCGACAAATTAAATTGTATAAAGAAAAATTTGCCGCGATTGCTGGACGGCGATCGCCCAAAAAACAAAAATAACATAAGAATAACTGCTCAACGCCGGTTGAAAACAAACGCTGTTTTTCGTGCTTTTCTTGGCATCAATGACCCGAAAAACTTTGAACAGGTTAGTCAAACGGTATTTACTATAAAATACAACCCCCCTAATCCACCCATTCATGATAATTCAAGCAATTACCAATGGTGTATCCTACCTTCAAGTCATGCTAATTTGCTCTACTTGGAATGACATATTATAATGTACTGGTACCTGTACATGAAACATACATTAATAAATTAATGTACAAACGTATGTTCGTGCAGTCATTAAATTAATAATATATACAATTTTGTATATTACATTTTCTTGTTCAGAACACTATATGCAATTTTACAGAAAGTATACTAGCAAATTTATCAAAAATAGTTTTAAAAAAATTGCTCAAAATCATCCCTTATTCTTGAAAAACTCTGAGAAAACTCAATCTGCATATTTTTTTGGAAAGAAACCTAAATATAGTCTTTAGATATTTAGGGTATTTATACTTTTCGTGGGGGTGGGGCGTTGCCATCGTTTGAGATTGAGTTTTGTGTGTCAAGACCGCCTGAACCCAGCCTAATCCCTTGTTACGCGCCCTCTTCATCTCATCAAAGTTCTTTGTCCCATCAGTTTCTTTAATTTCTTCCTCTTTTTTCTTATCTTTTTGAGTCTCTCGACCTGTTTTTTTTAATTTTGTAGATCTGCCCCTATGTATTAAATATCATCTTGCCAATATTTCTTCCAAGTGTCAAGATGAAATCCCCTCAAAAAGCGTGTTTTTATTCATGCGTACAGAACTTCACAAGAACATAGATGCCCCAATTTGGTAAAACATGAGAGCGAGACAGTTTTAAATGCAATAGTGATTAAAAATATAAATCCCGTAGACATTGCACAACATGCCATGAGCCTTTTTTAATCCCTGGCTTCATTTCGGCTATTATAATTTTATGCTCTCAACTTCAGGAATTCCAGCCACTTTGTGGTGCCTCAGAAACATTCAATCCGTTGATACAGTAAAACCTTGAAGTTAAAATATTTCCATTTGCTTCTCAGTAATTTGGAGGCAAAGCTGAAGCAAAACCCCTTGTATAAAATGCATTAAAGGTGTGCAGCTCCACCAACAGAGGGCGACATTTAGTTTTTAAAGGTGGCCATTTGACTATCTCCAGATAAAATAAAACTAAAAAACGTGTCCGATTAATTTGAGACAAGGTTCATTACTGTTTTAAAATGTTTTGTCAATTTTTAATCTCCATGTTCTTTAGATCAACTCAATTTTTTTTAAGGGGGGGGGGAAACGAGGACAGAAAGACTTTTCACTAATTTGCCAATGTATCAAGATTCCTCACATTCACTTTATATTATCCCATATTCCTGAATAATATATTTGGTGAGGAAATGCGTTGTAACCATGAGCACAAATCGATACATACCACGTCCTCGTGAAATAAATTGTTTCCCCTTGTTGTGCAGGTGCAGGAGCCATGGCAGAGGTTCCCACCATTGTGACTGCTGTACTTGATGCTCTCAACAGGTAGCAAAGACATTGAAATGTTAGCCAGAAAATACAGCTCAGCAAATTTCCTTGCGACAGGAAAACCAGTCATCACAATCAGCAGTATACAGCACTGGACATTTTAGCTGGTAACCTACTTTAGCTGAGCAAATATATTCAGGACTTAGCAGAAATCAAAGTACAGTTGACCAACAAACCACCGACTACATGTCAATAAGGGCTGTTTTTGATGGCTTAAGCAGTCCTCAGAAAGGAACTAAAGAGTGAGTAAAGTTGGATTTGTTTGCACTATTAGAGGTCAGCCTGCTTATTTGAAAAGCACTATACACTAGTTAATCAATGTATTAGAGATATTCTTATTTATTAGATGTTTTTTTGGAAAGCAACCAGAAAATGTGGAAAAGAGATTATTGTTACACACGATTGTAATGTTAGAAGGCAGCTTGGTAGGTTAATTAGTAACCATATGTACAGGTATATTCACTCTCATCCGAGTAAGATATTTATTTATATGATGTATTTGATTCTTATTCCACAATATGAATATGAAATCTGCATTCTGCAAACAAATTCAAGTAACAATTTTTAATTGTATAATTAATTCTCTGCAAAGTAAAAATACAATTCTCTTGGAATTTAAAGTTTAAGTTTGGATCACCAAAAAAGATCCATTGAAAAAAATAATCAACAAAATATATTTATATTTTACAGGGCCTGTTGCAAGCTGAATACATGTTTTCTTCCGATTGCAAAGAGATCAAAGCAGCTTTGAATTGAAAATAATAATAAAGTGGAGCATTGTTCTAAAAGAGAAGTGTCTTCATCCTGTCCATTGACTATTTTAAAAGAATAAAATGTGACACGATCAAGCGAAATCAGTCGGATGTCGGCCCCGGTCAAAAAATTACTTCATGTAGTTTCAAAGAGAGCATCTGTACGTTTAAAAAACTGAAAACCCCATGTTGATACGATGTTTTGTTGTCGAGTTATGTAAATTTGTTTAAATACCAACGAAGAACACGGTGCATTTTTGGGATTCATCCGACTGATTTTGCTTGATCGCATCACAAATTAGAAGGCATTTTAAGGTAACTCCACTGGCCGTGCACTTTGAACACCTTATTGGTCGAAGGAGCCCAGAGTGCATTCCACCGCAGAAAATGGCTGCCCTTGGATTAATCTAATCCGAGTTGCATTCAGGATACAATAGATTTAAGATTTGGGTGGACAAGGCAGTTTTTAGAAGTAAGGTAAAATGTACTTGTAAAGGGTTTTCTGTTTGACAGAAACATAACTGTCTAGGACAGTTCACAAGAAACTTGTAGTTCTTATACTTGCACTGCGAGTACTGTAAGAAATAGATTTGCCAATGGAAAGAAAAATCCAATACAACTTCTTGTGTAATTCAGGTCAATGCATCTCTATAAAGCCCTCTAGTGTCTGTGGAACAAGCCCTTTGTATTTAATGTCATGCCTCCTAACAGTCCTAGCAGCAATGCACTTTAAAGACGGCTTGATTAGGGCTACGAGGATAATGTCTGCCACACCTGTGGTGGACACATCGCATGCAGTTTTTCCTTCATTATTTGTCTGGTCTAGATGGCAACCTCTGCTGGCCATGAGTACAATAATGGAATGCAAGGTCGTAAAGTCGCTAATAGGCTTGTTGTACTGAACCACGACGTGCAGGGGCGTGTCCCCCAAATCATCGGTAGCATTGGGGTCTGCGCCACACTCCAGCAACAACTCTACGAGCTTGTAGCTTGGGAAGTAACAGATGTGATTGGTGTGAAAATCGTCCACCGGAGTGAGTTGGTTGACAGCCATGTGCAGGGGCGTGGATCCATTAGCCATCTTAGGGTTGAGCGAGACCAAACGATACACCAGCTTCTTGAATTGGTACTCCTGGTTTTTAGTTTTGTTGATGTGCTTGTTCATTACTACCATCAGTATGTAGAGTGTGGTGAGAACGTCAGCTTCCAGAACACTTAGCAGGGAATTCCTCTCTGACTGATCTTCAGTTGCTTTCAGCTTGGCCTGCCAACTCACAATCTCCAGGACGGCCACTGCTAGTACGTGGTAGATGTCTGGGAAGGGTACGTCGTCTCCGATGTGAATCATCTGGGAGAAGACCTGAGCAAAGCGTAGCAGGTCTTTCTGGACAGAGCGGTCAAGGCGGTGCCTGACGTCCATGGCGTGCCTCCACAATGAGATACAGTGGCTGAACTGCATGCTGTCTGCACACACCGCCCCTCGGAAGATGATTGGATGCAACAAGTCGGGATTCTGCTGTCCCAGGATACGCTCGCGAATGATCAAGGCTTCCATCTGGAGTGCAAAGTAGTCGCCCTTGATGTCCTTTAGTTCCTGTAGGGTAACGCATTCATGGCGATTGTTGTATGCAGGGGATGGATCCATCAACTCTTTGACAATAATGTCCTCTGAATCCATGTATCTGTGCAGCATGGCCAGGTACAAGTAGTGATATGTCTTAGCAATGTCGTAGTGCTCCTTGTCATTTGCAAAAGATGCGCCGAGCAATTCCAAAGCCTGGATTTTTTCCATTTTGGTCACCTTTGGTAATGACATGAGGAATTCTGCAACCTCAGCCATGCCATTGTCGCAGGCAACCATCAGGGGTGTGAGTCTGTGCTCGTTTGTCAGCATCTTGGCATTGTGCCTGACTAAGAGTTTCACAATCTCCAACCTGCCGCATTCAGCGGTGAAGTGCATTGCCGTGGCCCCACAGTTCGCTTGCGTGTTTACATCGCCTCCGTTAGCCAGTAAGTACTCCACAACGTCACCGTGCCCCTTGTAACTTGCAATCATAATGCACGTGTTTCCGTACTTGTTTGGCTTGTGAATGTCGGCTTTATTTTGCACCAAACACTTGACTACGTCTAGCCTCCCATCGTAGCACGCTGCCCTCAACGGAGTTGAATCCGACACTGTTCCATGATTGACATCAGCATTGTGATCCACCAAAGTTCTGACCACCTCAAAATAGCCCGCCCCTGCAGCGCTCCACAGCGCTGTAGCACCATCAATGACGTAACCATTAAACTTGACCGTCCCTGTCTGTTCCGTATCCACGCCATACTGGTCAAGCAAGAGCTTGACCACTGTGTTGTGTCCATTTCTGGCTGCAGCGACGAGGGCAGTGCATTTGTAGTCGTCACTCTCGACCAATTCAGACAACACAATGTTAATAATGGACGGCGACTTGTCGTGCAGCAACGCCCCCAAAGTGATGGGCTTACCATTTTTGGCGGCCTGAAATACTCGCCAACTCAGCGTGCTGAGATTATGTAGTTGGGGTTCGTGTAGAGGCGGCGGTACTACGGTTGAATAAATTGTCATTTTCTGTGACTCTACTGTGGCGATTTCAGCCAGGTTGTGCGCTAGTATAGTAAAAAAAAATGCAGGACTTTCCTCATTTCCTGATTTAAATAGCGCCCCCAGTCGATCTAGTCAAGATCAGCGCGACTTTGGAATAAGTCGGGTCCCCGAATGGCAGAATTTATTTCTGTATGCCGTTCTCGTAAGTACGTGTGGTAACCATACACTGCATTGAAATGTGCACAAATGGTGAAACCAACAAGATTGCACAGTTGCAGAAGTGTGGCGGACTTTTTAGTTTTAGTTTTACACGTCATCGATGAGTTTTAGGAAAGTGGTTTTCTTTCAATTTCATTCCCAAAGGTAAGTCGTATGTGTCGGTCAAGGACTGAGCTTCTTACAACCAAGATGATATTAATTACTTATAATTATTCTGCCGGCGGTGACCAACAGAGTTGGCCGAACGTTACCGTACAACACGGATATATACATGTATGTTGTTAATTGTTATCATGATCAGTAATCGCACTCATATCACCACGCGCACGTACGGCCGCGCCGGCCGGCTGGTTGGGCCGATGCGATAGTGCCGAATCGCAGGGTCGAAGGCGATTGTGTAATACGGGCCCCCTCAATAATTTTAGTCCAATTCGAATCGAGTTGGTTTTTTTAATATTTCAAAATGACTTCATCAACCAAAGACAGTAAATTTCTCTGGACTAGTCAAGTCAACTTTTAGCAATTTTGTGTGTCTTTTTGCCTGAACGAAGTTCAGGAAGAGGCGATCACTATTTGTGTACAGATTCCTCCATACATATCATGTACATATGTATACTGTATGTGATAACCACAGAGGACAGAAGCACAAAAGACTAGACTGTTTTTTCTTTGGGAAAGAATGTTAAAAAAGAAACATGACTGAGAAACACTTCCATCAACTACTCTAATTTTGTTATGAAGAGGCAGCACTACATTCTTTCCAACTTTTATAAAATGGTTCACTGCCCAATAAAAAAATTTAAAAAAGGTAAAATTATAAATTGGGTCAAAAAATGAATTCATTGCCCTCTAGCCCTGAGGCTACAATAAGTCGCAACCAGCTTGCAATACCAGCAACTAAAGAGAGTGACTAAATCCCAAGTATTAATCCAACCAATACCCAAACCCCATTACCATGGTCAACTTCTTTGCGGTTCTACTTTTTTACAGTTAAAGCGTTTATTTACACACCTTAGACCACCGCAGTCATGTTGTCTGGCAGTAGCAATCTTGGCAGGGTTGACTCAACATCAAGGTGAGATGGGATTCTTGGCTGAAGTCTTAGCATTATGATGCATTATGGTTAAGCTGTAGCAATACCGTCAACTTGTCATCAGATCCAAAACAAGCTGTGATATGATCCAAAAAAGAAATTTGACAACATTGAATATGTACGAGGTAGAGTAAAACAACATGGGTTATTTCAGGTAGACTGTGTGAATAGTTGATATTCAGCCTTCCTCGGTATTGGAAATTGACAAACTAGTTCCCACGTCTTTGCCTCAGGAACTAGTTTGTCTAATAGTTCGGGAAGCTAATATTGATTACACACCCTCAAACCAATTCTATACTAATTAGCTCAGGTATGCACATTATATATCTCTACTCGGGCTCACAAAGGTGGTCCTTAAAGGAGGTGTCAATTTAATGTTCCTGCGCAGCATCCATACTCTACAATATACAAACCATAATTTTTAGAGTTTATACTGTAAGAATTGAAGATCAAAGTTATGATGTTTATATTTATAGACTGGTGCCCTACATTGCCCTGCTGGTTATCACCAAATGCCTGCGGTCGCTAGGCCTGTTTCTTGCCTATGATGTGCTCAAGGTCGTACATCTTATCATCTTTGTGTTCCTCATCAAAGCAGGGTGAGTCTTCAGTAGTCAGTGTTGAAATTAGGTTAACTTATCCCAAGCTACAACACTGTCCTTGACAGCCGATATTAAACCTATTTACTGTATTTGTTTTTGTAACAGGTCGGCAGCATTGTTACTTCCGATTCAAAGACCGTTTTCATCGGGGAAAAGGCTGACCAAACGACAGGTGAGATTGATGGTTGTACAGTATGTGTCTAGATTTGTAAGCAAGTCCCCGCAAGTCAATTGCTACTCTGTGACAAAATGCAATACCTATCAAAAGCTGTTTTGATGCAATTTTCACCTTTTGGGGCATCGCTTTTAAATCATAGATACAAAAAACATAGAGGCCTCCAGTTAACCAGTTCACGCCGGATGACGTATATAAACGCAAAGTTTTCCCCAAATTCAAAAACGGATGACGCATAAACACGCCAAGTTCAAGTTCGGAAATGTCTGTAAGCAGCGAGCAAGGCCGGAAATGCGTGGGTGTGCTTCCCGGCACTATCGGCCTGAACCCGCTTCGGATCGAGTTTCGTTATAAATAATCCCGCCCCTCGGCTTGGTGATGTTAAAATAATCCCGGTGCGAACTGGTTAATGTTCATCTCATGTTCGGGATTTGTCTAACTGTACTGTTTTCCCTTTCCTAGTGGATACGTGTCGTCCGGCATGCGTTCTTCGGTGCATTGATAACACTCCTGTGGATATTTGGATTGACGCTGTGTGGAACAGTCAGGTAAAAAACTCTCCTCAATTGCAAACTTTGATCAGGGATTTCAGTGATGTTTATTAACTAATTTGTTGATATATTATCAATTTGTTGATATATTATCAATTTGTTGATATATTATCAATTTGTTGATATATTATCAATTTGTTGATATATTATCAATTTGTTGATATATTATCAATTTGTGGATATATTATCAATTTGTTGATATATTATCAATTTGTTGATATATTAGTATGTGTTAAAGGTCATTGTAGGTCAAATTTGCTTGGACGTAAACAAAATAATGCCAATTTGATTATTGATGATGTTAGCTTTCTGATAAAATTAAAATCAGCAAATTTGGTCAACAGGTTAGGGAGGTATGGTCCTTTAAATATTGGTGGCCACGCCCATTTTTCAAAATCACCCCCCAAAAAACAGCACGAATACCACTGGTCGGATTCCTCTGAAATTCATCCAAAATAACCCTATAAAACAAATATGAACTAATTTGAAGGTGGGGGGGGGGGGTTTAAATGTTTGATTTTGTTGTGTGATTTAACACGGAATGACCCCAAACTTCCTATAGATGATTAATTGAGTAAAAACAAGGAAAAGGAAAAAACAAGGAAATTCCATGCTCAACAGATCACCATGAGAGTTTTACCTCATCACAGGAGGAAACAAGTGTTTTATGGCTGACTGAATTTGTAGCCGAGTTGTCTACATTTGCGCTTCCTTGAACGGAGTCCATTGATTGAGACTAAGATGAAATTGTTGATTGACTTACCTGTTTCCTCCCCCAGGACTATTCTCCTCTTTGAACACAGTGATGTCGTGGTGTCCGCCGCAGTCGCTGCTATTTTTACTGGAAGGGGAGGGGGCCCCTCGAGGGTGAGTAAATAATGTCTTAAACTCTGATTGAAAATGTCTGACAATGAACATGTTCGGACGATAAAATACACAACTGACAAATAGTATACTAACTATAAACCTCGCGTGACTGGTCACTCTCATATAAATATCTCTCATCTTAGGTGTCTATAGTCTGCCCAGGGGGGGGGCGGAGGGGGGCCCAACAAAGTGCGCCACCAACGTTGAAATGTATCTCATTCATTCTTCCACGCTCATGAGCCACACATCTCACACAGTAAATACATATAGATCGCTACCTCGAAGCGCACCATTGAAACACGTACAAATTTTCTCCGCGCTCACTCCCCGATTTCAGTGATTCATGCAACGTCCGCAAAGCCAGGTACACAGGCAGGATCTACACAAATTTTTGTTGGGGCGATGTCATTTTCTGCAATTTTCGTTTGAAAACAACACGATAAAACGCAAGGGGTTCACAGGCAGATTTTTTTAAAAATTCAGTATATCACTGCTACATCCTTTTTTAACGTATCAATGGAAAAAAATGAGTGGGTTCGAAGCACGATTTTTCACAATTTATCGATTATTATTGCCCTTTTTAGGGGAGGTATTTGTCAACGTCGTTTGAGTATTTGTGCACAATCTCTACGTGCATCAACAGTACGTCAACGTAAAAAAATTTCGACTGCTTTTTTTCATTTTCAATACAAATGTTGTCATTGGATGATAAAAATTAAGGTAAATAACAACGTTGTACAACTACAAAAGACAAGATGTTAAGATTGGATGCCAAAAACTCTTAATTTTTCGCGTGAGAAAATTGTTCCCCCTATTTTGAGAATGGACGATACCCCAGCGTTTCGCAATCACAGCCTCGAAGGGCCCCCCCTCCGCCCCCCCCTGAGTCTGCCTTACTGGCATGTCATGACTGCTACTACAGCTAAAATGTTTGTGAGCTGCATTGTCAACTGCATCTTGCCAAAAAATTGATAATTTGCATGCAGTGATATCAACTCATGACCGGCCCAACTTCAAAGGCAAAAAAAATAAGAACATATAAGAAAAAAAGGGACGCCCTAACGTAGATACTTTACAGCAATGGCTTCAGCCGGGTGTTAAACCTGTTACTGATTTGGTTGAGTTATGAATGTAACGTTGTTTTGGATTCTGTCTGCAGACTAGAGGTGCCGTCATTTTTCTGACAGCGATTCTCTCTCTTCTGCTGTTTGATGTCGACCTGAAACTGACTCAAGTAGAGCATCGTATCCTTTGAAATGTGCCTCCTATTAAAATAATGGCCTGCATAATAAAATGAACTCGACTAAACAGTTTGACAAAGAAACTGACGGTTGTAAAGCAAGCTTGTTAATTCATTTGCCCTTGTAGATAACTGACTGGGTCTCTAGTTTCTGGTAGTTGTGTGAAAACATTTGTCCTTAATATATGAACTTACAGCTGAGGGTCACCACAGCAGTGCATTAACACACATCTTCTATCAATCTATATCATGGCTAGGGGTGTCAGATCACAGGGTGAGTACAGGGTGATCTATGCTGTATTCTATAGTTCTCTTGTACATTATTTTGTTGCAGCGAGGGTTTAATTGTTATTGCTTTTCTACTTCTAGGGAGGCGTTCTACTGCTTGTACTCATGCTGTGTATCAACATAGCCTACAAGAACTCATCCAGGAAGCTGTCCGTAGATATTGGTGGATCTAAGCGACTTCACGCCTACTCCACGTTATTACAAGCAGTCATGCTGCTGCCATGGGCACTCTTTCATATGTTCATCCACGACGTAAGATCATGCTCTGCTTGTTTGTTAACTGTGTAAGGCCAAACAGACAGAGCCAGGGCACGGCAGAAACAGTATCTGTCTTCCAAAGTCCCACTTTTCTCCTACTTCTTCATCTGGGTTTCTGATTGAAAGCCTGAATTATGTTCAGTGTCATTTGCTTCATTTCCTTCTCATCCTAGAGCCAAGTCCAGTCCTGGTGGTCTCTTCTATTCCTCTTAGCGGTCATCGTCCTGATTGTCTTCATCTTAGATTACTACGTGGACTCTATCTCAACCAATCGCCTCAATGTCTTCAAGACAAGCCGGTATGGGGCCTATGCCCTCTTCACCAGCGCGGTGGTCCTGGCCTACATCTGGAGTTCTGTGATCTCGGGAGCTGATGGCTTCTTGGGCAAGATGGGCAAAGGAGAGGCTTTAGAGCATGGGCTATCTGGAGGGGTGGTGTTTAGTGCACTGCTGTTTATTTTAGGTGAGATTAATAGTAGACTTGCATTTCAGTTAATCCAAATCCAGTCATGGGCCTATTAACCAGTTCGCACCAGAGGACGTTTATAAACCCAAAGTTTTCCCCAAGATTCAAAACGGATGACGCATAAACACGCCGGGAGCAAGGCCGAAAATGCCTGTCAGCAGCGAGCAAGGCCGAAAATGCGTGGGTGTGCTTCCCGGTACTATCTGCCTAATCCCGCATCGGATCGAGTTTTGTTAAAAATAATCCCGCGCCTTGGCTCGTTGAATGCTACAATAATCCCGGCACGAACTGGTTAAAAGCAAGGTCACAACAGCCCTATGTATTGATGACGTTACGCTCTATTTCCCACTTGGCATAGTGGGGTAAATTAGGATTCATAGCCGCGCCTCGTACACACATTATACGTACACAAGCATTTTCCACAATAACTTGTTGACTCTATGACTCCCGAAGAAAATCCCGAACAGTAATAATCTGTTAATGAAAAAGGAAAATCTGTGTACAAAAATGGGAAGCCTGGTTTTTGTTTTGTGTATTTTCGCGGAGAAATACTTATTAAAGATTCTGATAGTTTTGATCGAGGGTTCCCGATTCTTTATCTTTCTTTCCAGCAACAAGAATTCTGGGGTTCCCTATCCCGAAGCAAAACGCCAAAGGCAGCCTGGTGGGCTACACCGCAGGGGGGCTCCCCCTATATAACTTCACGGGGGAAGCCCTCCACAGAACATCCCAGTCCATCATGACCATATCCAAGAACATTATCAGACAGATTCTAGAAGAGTACGACTCACGACAGATCTTCTACTATCTCTGCATCAATTTAGTAAGTTCCAAATAAATAGACAGATCTGTCTTCCCCTCTTTTTTCCGAAGTGGTTACAAAGGCTAACTAGCATTCTGCAAATTTTGCTACCTTGTGCTAACAAAAATTCAGACGAGAAACGATTTTTTCTTTTCCTGGCCTTTGATTATTTACTGTTTTGGGGTTATTCTTTGACTTGATTTGCAGGCTTTCACCTTTATTGAGCTGGCGTACGGTGCCTGGACTAACAGCCTTGGCCTCATATCGGATGGCTTTCACATGCTGTTTGACTGCACAGCGCTGGTTGTAGGTCTGTCTGCGGCAGTAATGTCCAGATGGAAGGCTACCAGGGTCTTCTCTTATGGGTAAATTATTCCAAATACTAGTGTATATAGCTCTACATATGTAGAGTTAATAGTAATAACAATGTACAAGAGAACTACTGAATAATCATGATGTGAGGGTTTAGACCCACCCCTTTTTGTTAATAAGCCAGGTATTCCAACTGCACATGTGCACAACAAAATAAAAATAAAAACAATCTAGAGATAAACTTGGCAGATGCACACAAGGCTATGGGGGACGTAGTAACTGGATATGCATTCTGTACAATTTGTCATGCAGTCGAAAAGACGATGGAAACTTTTGTTTAATCAAATGTTTGGACACACAAGACACCTGAAAACACTTCGTTATAATTGTTTTTTTAAAAGATATGACTTCAGAACACAACGATCTTGCTAAAATTGCTGGTACCCATTATGCTTTTGCATACATACAATGAAATGTTTTTCCCCAATTTGTTGTGTGTTAAATCGTGTTGTGCACGTGTAGGAATACCCAACCTGCTTATTATTACCCCCAACTCTCCTTGGGAAAACAATGTCTGCTGACTGCACTGCCAGTGGATTGAGAGGCATATTTAGTTCTCTAGTCCGTAAAAGGGAATAGCTATAACCAAATTTAGCAAGTCATCGTATTTGTCATATCATGGGCATCAATCATTTCACATGAGCCTTCTTTTCTACATTTAATGCCAATAAATCTCTTCACTTCACAGTTATGGGCGAGTAGAAGTACTGTCGGGCTTTGTCAACGGTCTCTTTCTGATCGTCATTGCGTGTTTTGTCTTCATAGCAGCTATAGGACGATTACTGGACCCTCCAGAAATCAACACCGAGAAATTACTGGTGAGTGACAGTTTGAAGAAAAAAATGTTATGCAACTTTACAACGATTGGCATTTTGACTATTTTACATGATGGAAAAGGGTTAAAACCCTCACATTTTGGAGGTGAGAAAATAGTGACATCTAGTATGTCTCCCCCGTCAATCTTGAATGATAAAAAAAAGGATTAAAATATGACATTACCTTTTCTTTCTTTCTGTAGTTTTTGTTTGTTTTTTGGTGGGTATGTTTTATGAATTCCAGCTTTTTTCGTAGTTAAGGGTTTTGTTGAGGATACAAAGATTATTCAAAAACTACCATTGAAATAGAAAAGGCATAGTTTAGAAAAGTTAAGAAATGTTTCTGTCGCCTAAAAATAGTACTCAAAAATCAATTTCAATTTTTTGTTTACAGACTGTCTCTATCGCCGGTTTGCTTGTCAACATGATTGGCATCTTTGCATTCAGCCATGCTCATGGTCACGCCCACGGAGGGGGAGGGGCCTGTAGCCAATCACAAGGGGGCGGGGGACACGCCCCCTCCAGTAGCCATCATGGACATAGTCATAACAGCCCGAGTACTAGCCACGGTCAAAGCCATGACTCCAAAGTGCCTGCTAAGAAAACTACAAACTCCAATATGCAGGGTAAGACAAGACTTATCATATTTAGGGTTGGAGTCTACGCTCTCCGAATGCCATTTTTATCTTCTGAACTGAAATTTCAAGTTAGGTTTTAAACATTCTCCCTCGCATAAAATTAAGCAAACAATCATATCCGGATAATGTATGCCTTGAAGAATGATCTTGTCATTTTACTTCCTTTTCATAGGTGTCTTCCTTCACGTTCTGGCAGACACCCTCGGTAGCGTCGGTGTTATTGTCTCCTCCTTCCTCATTGGTCAGTTTGGTTGGTTGATTGCTGACCCGATCTGTTCCATGTTTATCGCCATTATGATCTTCCTGAGCGTGCTTCCGTTGCTGGGTCAGACGGCAGCCATTTTGGTTCAGCGGATTCCACCGGAGCTGGAGAACAGCTTAGCAGATGGCCTTAAGAAGGTGCTGGAATCTTAATGTTTATTTTTGTTGTGACAGTGGCCTAATTTTAATGCAGCTGCTAAGCACAAAAAATTGCTTAGCACAAAAAGTCTTGCTCATTAAAAACAGGTTACCAGCCAAAATTCTACGGGTTTTTCATGCTAAGCCAAAAACCAGCTGATTATCAATCGAAAACATTAAATATCACGTGAAAATTTAGTCTGTAACCTTGTTTTTGACAAGGACAAATTTTCATGCTCAGCAAATTTTTGTGCTTAGCCCGGTACTGGCGGCCTGAACCTGCTTCGGATCAAGTTTTGTTAAAAATTAATTGCGCGTCGGCTCGGTGATGTTAAAATAATCCCGGCGCGAACTGGTTAATTAAATTGTTTTTGATATATTTCAGGTCAAATCGATGGATGAAGTCCTGTCCTATAGGGAGCACCATTTTTGGTGCCACTCTGCTGATAACTTTGCAGGAACTCTCCATGTGCAAGTCACGGCAAAAGCTAACGAGCAGAAGGTTATACAACAGGTACGTCTAAAATCTAAAGTCTAAAACCTGGTCTTATATTCGAGAATTGGCGTATCTGGAGCACAACAAATATTTATGCAAATTGGGGAGCCTGACAATCTTGTGAGGCACGGATACAGATTAAGCAAAAGTTTTGAAAGGCCTCTCGGTCAAAATTGTTGCTAAACACGAAACACAAGTTTGGAGTTTTGAAGAGACATTCTTCTCAAAATGACCCTCTAGTTTGTCAAAACTTGATTATTTTTTTCAGTATTACCCACTTGAACCCACTTGACCCCAAGTCTCATTTGAAATCTCTTGTTGCAGGTGTCGGCTATCTTTAAGGAGTGTGGCATTCAGAACTTTAGCGTGCAGATTGAGAAGGAGGCTTACTACCAGCACATGTCTGGACTCAGCGTGACCTTTGACCAGATGGTGGAAATGACCCAGCAGCTGAACGCTATTGGTCAACAGGATGACGGGCTCTATGATATCAAATCTGTCTGAGGCCCGGAAGGCATCACCAGAGGGGATTTTATGAGATTGGCTTTTGATCTTGGACCTTTGACCAGATAGTGAAATGACCCAGCAGCTGAACACCAACGGTCAACAGCAAAATGAACTCTATGATATCAAATCTGTCTGAGGCCCCGAAGGCATCACCAGAGGGGATTTTATGAGATTGGCTTTTGATCTTGGACCTTTGCCCAGATAGTGAAATGACTCAGCAGCTGAACACCAACGGTCAACAGCAAAATGAACTCTATGATATCAAATCTGTCTGAGGCCCGGAAGGCATCACCAGAGGGGATTTTATGAGATTGGCTTTTGATCTTGGACCTTTGACCAGATAGTGAAATGACCCAGCAGCTGAACACCATCGTTCAACAGGATGACGGACTATAATATCAAAGCTGTCTGAGACCCTGGGGCATCACTAGAGAGGATCTTAGAAGATTGGCCTTAGATCTTGGACCTTTGGCCTTAGATCTTAATTAGACCTTCGACCTTAGATCTTAATTGGACCTTCGACCAAATACTGAAATGACCCAGCAGCTGAACACCAATGGTCAACAGAATGACAGACTCTATAATATCGAAGCTGTCTAAGACCCTGGGCATCACTAGATTTGTTTTGATCTTGGCCTTCGATCTTGGACATTTGACTGGAAGATGGAGATCAACCAGTAGACAAACAACAGCAAAACTGTCTGAATGTCAGGGGATGTCAATAGGGAGGTTGTGACCTTTAGCATTTGACCTGATAGTTAAGCTGACCCAACAGCTGAATGTTATCAGTCAATAGGAAGATAGACTCTGTGACATCAAAGCTATCAATATCCTACCTGGGGAATGTCAACCCCATCATCCCCATTCCAATTTGTCACAATATTTTTTTTTGGGGGGGGGAGTGAAGGAGGGACAAAATAAAAGTTCAAACAAAAGGGCAAAATCATGGACCTACAGCAATTAGATAGGGAGGCGAGAAGAGAATGGACCACTCCAAGATTTGATGCTTTGTGGAGTAAGTCTGAAAAGTTGTACAAACCTTCTATACTCTTTATGGACCTGTGAACAAAACAGGATGGAAGAAGAGCGAATAGATTGTGGATTGCACATATCCACACTCCTTTCTAGAGCTTTAGAGGAAACATGAGATGAGGGTAATCTGTAGTAATATGAAGGAAAACACTTAAGGAGATCGTGATAAAAGAATTGAGTTGAAAGAGCGTTCACAGTGTGAGAAAAGTTAGCTTTTGTCTCTATTATTTGTAACTACATGTACATGAAAACAGGAATGCAGATATGCAACATAAAGCTGGTTGTCTTTGTGTGAATACTGTATATTTATCTGCGCATGCAGTAGTGAAATAAAATGAAATCTTCGAATGAGAAATCTACGTAGATGGCCGATCATTTCTTGCAACATTCTGGGGATGGAAAAGGACAGTCTAATGCTATGGTCACAAATCAGAGCGGCGACCGAGCGATTTGTAGCCTGCCCGGGCGCCGCTGGAATTAGGGCATCGCCCAACGATTTTTGGAGTAGTCGAGCGGGCTGTAACTTTGGTCACAACCCCAAAAATTGGCCGGGCGGCGAGGTTTTCGCCAATTTCGCCCGGGCACCGAGCGGCGGTCGCCCTGGCACGTACCGCTGGTTTTAAGGGCATCGCTCGGTCGCCGCTGAAGTTTTATCGCGAAGTTAAAATTCTGGCGACCGATTTTAAAATCGCCACCCGGTGACCTACCGATCTCCGAGCGGCGACCGGTCGGCAGCCTTTGATCTAGCGGCTTCGATTTTTGACCTAAATCGCTCGAAAGCGACTGCTCAATTAGGTCGGTGCCCGACCGAACGATGCCCTAAAAAACAGTGGTGCCAGGGCGGCAGCCGCTCCATGCCCGGGCGAAATTAGCAAAAAAATCGCCGCCCGGCCGCCGAGCAGGCTAATTTTGGGGGTTGTGACCATAGCATAAAAATAACTGCGAAGCATCAACTTGAGTTTCCGATTTCATTCAAACGCCCCTTTTTGCGTACGTGATTAGATGTGTGTGTGTGTGGCTGTACGTACACGCAATAGAGACTCTATTGTTATAAACCATTCGACTGTGCAATCAACTGCAAGTACTATTTCAGTCGGTTAAGTGCTAAAGAGTTTTTTTTTATTTTATTCATACGAATTGAAGCATTTGCTTTTCCTTAACGCTTTTTCTACACTAGGCACACGGCGTGAGAACGTAGCAAATTACATTGATGGCATTGTTATGGAAATTGAGCGGCGGCGCGTCGTTAAAAATAGAATGACTGGAGGGAATCACCAGCAAATTGGCGCGTCACAACAGTCGCTGACAATTTTAGGCTTGAAAATCACCGCACGTTCCATGGGATATTGTAATGTTCATCTTTGTCTTGGCAAATTTACCTTGTGGGTTATTTTAACCAGGGAAACCGGGTAAGACTATCTAATAAGTGCCTTGAAAAATACAAGTACCGCTACACCACTAGTTATAGCATAGAGCAAGGAACCGTTGCTCTATAGTGACTTCCGTAAACAGCGCGCGGTGATCGAGGTGGACGATCCTGTGTGTGAATTCGTCACGCACTGATGCGCTGAATTTGCGTGACACACGACCCCTTACCTGTACCCCTGAGGTCGCCAGAAGGGAAATTCGCCAGAAGAAGGCTTGCAGATCTGTTTATTAGCGAAACGTCGTCGGAAGTAACGCAAAAGTGAGTCTAGAATTTGATTTATAATTTGCAATTATACATGATTTTCGTCAACATAATACCTCCATGGTTCAACGACGTCTTCATTGCAAGCATCTGTCGGAAATCACAGAGAATACGGCTACACCGTGAATGGGTGCAGTAGTGCAAGCTAACCTGAACACAACACAGATCAGCGTCACAATATTTACTATTAATCCCCTGAACGCCAATGAATCTATTTTCGAAAATTACAGCAAAAAAGCAAATGGCGTAGCCTATAATATAAACCTTTAAGTGTTGTTGACTAAACAAATTTGACTTCGGGCCTAATTGGTGTTTTATTTGGAAAGAATGTTGCAACCTGACGCTGTTTTGTCTTTATATATCATCTCAATGAAGACATGAATCTGGGACTGAGAAACATGATTTCCAATTTTGTTAGCCTACATTGAGTAGCGTGAGGATACTGTTTTCAGATTTTCCCTGCAGATGTATAGTGGCCCTCTAGAGGGACTATGCAAATCGTGAATATTGACGTCAATAATCACGACAAATTTCACAACTTGCCCCAAAGTCGTGAATATTGACGTAAATGTTTTACGTCTAATTTTACGACAAATTTTACGACCGGTCATTTTGACGCGAATATAGGTTTTGGTGCGCATTTCTAGAATGCTGCATGAGTGTACATCAACTCTCGTAAAACTTAAAATGTATACAAATGTACTAATATTTAATTAAAAACAAGCTTGTATTAAAAAGTTATATCACTATAAATTTGCAATATATTTATTGTTAGTCCCAATCGAGGGGTAATCTATCCGTTCCAGCCCTCAATGCACGCTGCCGCATTGTAGCCCTAATTGATTTTCATTATTTTCTTTGTCTTATAACAAGCTTTAATTTGATGTATAATATTAGTACATTTGTATACGTACATTTTATGTTTTACGAACGTTATTACACAAAGCATGTAGCTGAAACGCGCACCAGAACCTAAATTCGCGCAAACAATTCGCGTCAAACAGTATGATTATATGACCAGTCGTGAAATTTGTCGCGAATATTTACGTCAGTGTTCCCGACTTTGGGGCAAGTCGTGATATTTGTCGTAAATATTGACGTCAATATTCACGCTAGTCTCTACATGGCCACCATATACAGATGAGTCCCCTCAAGCCACAGCGAGGTACGGGGTTTTTCGCCCGATTACAGGGCACGTTCTTCTGTTGCCGCAAATGCTGGAAAGGCGGTGGCGTCCCTAGCCATCCACGCTACCAGGAGACACATTATAACAACATAGGTAGGATAATTGGCTCACTTATCTGGCCGGCCATTCACAGTCACCCCAACTACACACTGATTGGCCGACTGTGCGACCGAAAGGGTACTAGCCTATGATGAGATTTTGCATTCAAAGCGGACACGGTCCTTGGCAGGATCGGGTTTCAACAAAAACATCCCAAAATCCCTTCCAAATACACGGACCTCCTGTGCCTCCGTACTATTTAGCCGCTGACCACTGTAACTCCCCGATGACAAAACCTATTAACACTGAAAGATGCAAGGATTTTTAAAATGGGAATGTCTCCCTCAGTTATGTTAACGAAGAGAATAACGGATAATAACGCTTAAATTGCGTTTTAAATTAGAGTTATGTGATGCTTTTTTTGTGATGATCTTTGCCCTTCAAAAACAAGTTTGTATTTTCAAGGTCACCAATAATGGACACACGGGCCTGCTGTGGACGATTACTGATCGTTCGAGAAAGAAATACACAGTCACGCTTTTACCAAACCGATTGAATAATCTAACATTCGAATTTGAAAATTGGTGCACTCCCGTTGGTGCAACTCCACCTATACAAATCCAACCCTAAACTTTACGTTTGTGATATTGTAATGTTATAATTGTCGCGGCAGATAATAATTATTACCACGCCAGCCTGCATACTATTCGCTCCGAATAACTGCAAATTAGTGAACAATTACGATTGGAAGAAAAGTGCCGACGTGAAAACGACTCGATTTTTTGTCATTAGATTTGGTATGTAAAAAGAAATAACGCGGCGATAAAAAAGGACGCGAGCGAGGCCGAGACATTTCTAAACTGTTAGAAAGGTTTCCATCACCTCCACCACAATCATCACCGTTTTTCCTCTGAATGTGATATTATATATATAATAGGGGGGGCAAAAACTAATGGAATGCAACAAATCTGTAACAAGCAATGTAGATTACAGGGGCATGTCCTGGCCCCCTGTTGCTTGGGTTCACCTTCAACCCCCCCCCCCCCCCCCCCCCGTTTCCTGAAAACTAGACCCGCCCCTGGTTTTCGAAGCATTTTATATAGTTTGCTGAAATAATTCATATCATTTTATTTCGCCCACACATTATTTGTTGGACGTGAAACCAAACGCCGTACCAGCAAACATTTACCAACCCTCGACAGTCAGACATACCAGTAAATCGCAGTGACATTGTTCTACGCAGAGCAGTTAATAATTATCATGTTGGGCGTGATCACAATCACGTGACACACACATTAACACGTCGTGTGTTCTGTATTCAGCGGCTTAGTTGTAACAGAAGTCGGCATGTTGAAATACGGATTTAGGGCGCAGTTGAATCATTATGCTAGCCCAAGCGTTCGTCATCGGACATAATAACTTCGAAGCTGTGAATTGAAACATACGTGGATTTTGTGAATTTTTTTGTCTGTGTAAAAGTGGTCAATATAATGAGTAGTTATTACAGCGGTTACAGTGGTACCTCATTAGCCCCAATAAATAAAGAAATCCAACCTCATACAAGGATCGACATAAAGCCAAAACCTATGTCTACCAGAGGTGTCAAAATGTCTAATACTAACGATAATAACAATCAACTGTCAGTAACGGGAAGTAGGTGTGAGGCACCGCGGCGATGGAATGCGGAGGAAACCATCGCGTTAACCGAGTCAGGGAGCGTCCTCAGCGGGTATGGCTCTGTCAGCGAAGGGGCTCCCCTGGTTGCTATCTCAAGAGATGATCGGCGCAATGGCGCTGGTAAAGGGACAGACTTCTTCGACTCTAGCCGAATGTCCACTGCATCGCGTGTGAAAGCCAGGCTCCGCCATCGCCAGATCAGAGAGAGAAAAAAGAGCACTGGTAGGTAATAAGTAGGGGGAGTTTAAAGACGAAAACAAGAATCACTAATCAATAGTTGGATATTATGCCACCATTGGTAATTTTGACTGCATATCGACCCCCAAATAGCAATCATGTATGATGCTAATCGTTTTAAACCAGTTTGCGTCGGATGACGTACCAGTAAACACCCAACGTTTCTCCTAAATTTGTAACGGATGGCGGATAAACACGTCATACCACAAGCTAGGCTTAAAATATCGGTCAGCGAGCGAGGCCGAGAATAATCTGGGTGGTCTATACGACAGATACCGGCCTGAACCCGTCTCTGATCGAGGTTCGTGAATAACAATCCCGCGCCCGTTGGCCCGGTCAATGACCAAATATTCACGGCGCGAACTGGTTTTAATTGGGTTGAAATGCTTAAGACGCGATTGATGTTGCTTGGAAAATTGTAAAGATACATAATGCGATGAACTTTCTTGCAAATTATCTTTGCCCATGAAGCAACTTTTGGAGGTGCATGTTTAGTGAACGTATGGTGAAATGTACACTGCTTGGTGTCACTGAGAAATATGAGGTAATGTAGTACATGTACATACATTTTGACTTTATGGTCAGGTACGTTGTATTTATGGGAAATAATTATTCGGTTCCCTTGCCCTTTTTCAGAAAGTGTTGCATCACATCTTACAGCGGTTCCTGGGAAGTCACCTGATTGCATGAGTAAGTTTGAATAAAAACATGAGCTTACAAACTATTCCCGCGTTTTTTTATAAAAGTATTTCACAGAGAAAAACAAATACACGCATTTCACCACCAAGACATTTTTCAAAATCAAAGTGCCCTGAATATTAGAAAGGTTTGCACAAGATAAGAGTTTTAAGAGGTAAATTAATCTCGGGATCGATTCAATATGCATTATACGCTCAGTTACAAGACGTCATTCTACCTTATAGCCTTGAAAACTAAACAAACCGATTTGCCTGGCAGATGGTGTTTAGTCTTAGGCCTACTATGTTGAGCTAAATCGAGGCCGGGCTTATGTCTACAAGAAGTTAGTTCATCAGTGAGCATTTAACAGATTCATCCATGGTATGGCAATGCATCATTACTAAAAGAATTTGAATTGAGGGTTCGGGTGCAAAACACAACTGGGGTTTACTTCACAACAAGTATTCGCAAATCTATCTTCACCGAGTTGAATTCTTTCGACGTATCTAAACACAGACATACCACGCACGATCAACCTTGTATTTGTATTTGCTCTGGACAAGGCTATGTAGAAGCCGCTCCAGTAATTACAAGAAAAAGGTACAGGTATAGGAATTAACATCTTACTATAGTTAAAGTAATATCTTTGTGTACATATGAGTGTGTGTGTTTCTGTCCGTAATTCGATTATCTCCAGAACTGTATAAAAACCGACAGGTGTACATAATACTATGTTGGTGCCTAGAATATGCAGTGTAAAGTTTGAAGAAATTCATTAGCCTATAGTTCGAATTATTATTATAATTTTTTTCTAATTTATTGGCTCCGGAGGATTTTCTCTGAAGGAGTAAAGTCCAAAATCTCATAGCGTACACCCCATTCGAATGTCGTTTGGGTTTTTGGTTTGGGTTTTTGGTTTGGTTTGGTTTGGAGTGACGTCACCGCTGGACTCATCACCATCGAGTTGTGTGACCACAGTGACGTTCATTTCGAATGGGGCAATATAAAAGTCACGGAACTGAAATATTAAAATCAAATTACACAGAATATTAAAGATTGAGTAAAAGTTTTGCTAGGACAGTCGCTGTGATATGAATATTTATTAGACTCCTGTGAAAACCAGACTCCTTTCCCCTATTATTGGTTAAACCCTCTCACGTGACCGACCACTTCCCTAATTATCACGATCATCACTTAATAAAGCATGCGCAATACTACCGTATTTCATAGAGTATCAAATTCAAGCTACACCCAATAGACTGTTTCTCGCTCCCCCCCCACCCCCCCCCCCCCCCCCCCCCAATGGCCACCTGTATAAAAGTATGACTGGATCACATGTGCGGCGTGCGCAGTGATCGTTTTTATTTAGAGATGATTTTCGTAGAGGTTGACCAGCTGTTGGAACCGGAGTCTAGTAGGCCTACCGGAATTAGACAATTGTAGACAATTTGTGGTTGACTTGATATTTTAATAAGATGCAATTAAAAAAATACAATTGTGCGGAGCAAATAGTGAAAATAAGTCTATGCGTGTGTCGTCTGCTACCCAGTTTAGGCAACGACGGACAATTCCCGGTCATGCGTTTTGGCGCCTTGAACATCAGTAACCGTTTCCGGTCGACGTTAGAAACAGCTCATTTCTTCTGTAGGCAGGTTTTCAAAGTCAATGTACGCGCGCGTCCACACACACAAAAAGAGCGACCTCTTGTGATAATTAAACAGGACACACCGCTAAACAGGACACACCGCGCCGCTAAACAGGTTTAGTGACCTTTATAGTACATCATACCTATTTTTCTTGACGGTTCATTTCACATGCGCAAGTTGCCAGTCTATGGCCTTTTTCCAAACCCCAGCTTAGGCCCTGATGGGCCCCACCACTGTTGTAAAACTGCATAAACTAAGCCGAAGGGGAAAAAGCTGGGGTTTAGAAACGGTTTTAGTATTGTGAACGACCGGCCTTGGCCGGGTCGGTATTTTCAATCATTAATTCAACACAACACAGTTAACAAACAATACAAGTTACATGTACAACACGCATCAGGTGTAACAGGTGCATTAAAGACGTAGGGGAGTAGGGGAGTATAGGGACAGTAGGGTGGAAACTGGTCTCGTTTGCCGGTATCACAATTCCACAAATGTCACTGTAAATGCCACCATGTCGCACTCTGGTACAGGCACATATGACTCGGAAGAGGAAGATATCTGTGAGTATTTGGAGTTGATCGTCGAGTCGATTTATTTTGTGTGTTTTGTTTTGTTTCTTGGCGCCTGGGCATGCTGGGCGCCTGATTATTGTACCATGACAACAAAGTTAAGGTTCACTTCATGACATTGACAACATTAATGACAGGTTGTGCCAGTTACTATGTTCCTACCTCCAGGCTCCATGCTTTGTTCAGCCTAGTTTTGTAATACGCCGGCACTATTATTTTGTTTAAAGTCAAGAGAAGTTGTTTTTTCTTCAATAAACCCTCCTAATTTCCTATATAATTGCGGAAGCATGGCGGAAGTCATGGTTGCTTGATTTAAATAACGTTGATTTAAATCATGAATTGCGATGTAAATTCACCTGATTTTTGGGGGAACTTCTTATTTGGAACATGGAGGTCCTACCTCCATGTTTGGAACATCAATTTAGTAAATAATTATAACCAACTGGATCGTACTAATGAAGAGGTTACTATTTAAAAGAACCCCCTCCCCCTCCCTCCCCCCTTCCCCTCCCCCTCCCCCTCCCCCCTTCCCCTAACCCTCCCCTCCCCCTCCCCTCCCAGGCCCGTACGCAGTGACTAGTGGGCTGTGACTAGTGCGTTCGCAACCCCCCCCCCCCCCCCAATTACCGAAAGGGTCACATTTTCTGGGGTTATTAATGGTATTTTGATGTAGAAATAACGGTACTCGCACCCCCCCCCCCCCCCCAATTACCGAAAGGGTCACATTTTCAGGGGTTATTAATGTTATTTTGATGTAGAAATAACGGTACTGGCACACGAAAAAAAATTGGTTCCATTTTTAGTCCCATCAGTACAAATTCGCACCCCCCCCCCCCCCCCCCCCCCCCCCCCCCCATACAAAATCCTGCGTACGGGCCTGCCTTCCCCTCCCACTTCCGCCCTCCCCCCCTCTTAATTTTATTTAGTAAAATCACCAACCCTGGTCACTATCTGGGAGTTAGACCCCGGAAAATGTCGTTGTTACCAATGCCACTGATGTTTTTGAACACGTAGAAATGGCAGTAGTGGAAATGGTGTTGGAAACAAGCCATTTATTTCTGCGAGTTAATTCACAAAACCTCACAAATATACATTTGTCTTTGGTTTTTTTCACAGTACTTCCTACTGAAAAGAATTTCCATGAGATGGCTCGAACGGGCAATCTTGAAGAAGTAGAAAGAATGCTTAAAGACCGGATCAATGTCAACTGCATGGATGAGGTAAGTGTATAAAGTTAGACCAGCTAAATATGCAAATGACATGAGTATGATCTTGCCTTAAGGGTACAGTATTGTTGGATAGGATTAGTGACGTGTACAAAACACCATCATCAAATGATTGATTTGTTGGGGTCAGTTTGTGAACATTAGGGACCAAAAGTGCTGAAACACGTGCAGATACAATTCAGGCAAATATGAATTATTTTGTATTTAATTATTTATTTATTCCTATCCATTATCAATGAGAGCCATGGATAAGTCGATAAAATTGTCTAAACTTTTCATGTTCAGTTTTAACTCAAATTAACCCAAGTTTAGAGTCTTAAATCAATTTTTAAATGAGATCTAGAGTTTTCATCAACATTTTGCATCTAAAACTTGGCAGTTCTGCACATAAAAAGGGCAAAATTGTTCCCATTTCTGGGGTCTCATTTTGTTGTGTTTTGGTCTATCCTGACAGAAAGACCGTTCTGCCCTCCATCTAGCTGCTGGTCAGGGTCACGGGGAGGTCATCAAGTCACTGCTTGATAGAGATGCTAAAGTAGATGCTTCAGATAAGGTCAGATAGAACCAATTACCAAGCAATCTGCTTATTATGAACACTGCCATGCACAACAATAATGAATTGCAAACACAGTTACCAACAAAAATGTTTTTTTATTATTTGTGCTCGGACTTTATCGAATACTCAAATATTATAAATGCACTGATCAAGTTTAAAGCCTTATACTGACTCCAGAACAAAATTTAAGCGCTGCTGCAGTTGTGACGCTGTACAACAAACTGATTTTGCATAGGAAATCTATCGCTGAATTTAATGTTTACTTAAAAACATCTGTTATTTAATTAACTGAGTTGCTAACGATTTGTAGTTAAATATTTGCAAGAACATTTTTATTTGGCATAATATATGAAGTCTGCCAAAAACTGAAATAAATTTTGGCTCACAAAGCTCTTAAATCTGCTGTAGTGTAATGGTTATCGTATCATGCATGGGTAAAGAGAGGAAATTTGTTATACAATTTGACAAATTTGTTAATATATAACTGTAAAATAAGGTTAAACATGTGCATGAAATATCCATTTTTTTTAACAGGTAATTTAACAACTTTTTTTCTCTGAGATTCAATTATTGCATTTTGTTCAGAATATCCAAGTTTGGAATGTAATTTGACCGTGGGGGAGTCGGGTTGGTGTAGTGGTTCTTTCCTCGCCTTCCACCACTATGACCCGGGTTCGAATCCGGCCTGGGCCAATATGTGGATTGGGTTTTCAGTCCCTGCCTGACTCCGTGGGTTTTTTCCCAGGATATTCTTCTGGGGTTTTCCTCCCACCTCTAAAACTGTAACTTCTTCACATTAATTGTTGAATGAAATAAAAAATTGTTGAATGAAATTTGTTCCCGCCGTGAATATGGCCATTGATGCTGGTACGGCGTTAAACCCTAAAAACTCACTCACTCACTAATTTGACCGTTTTTACATATGTAACTATTTGTGTACTATTTAATTCTATTAATATTTTTGCAGTTTGGAATGAACGCATTACTCTGGGCAGCTTGGTTCGGTCAACAAACAGCGATGGACGCACTGTGCAATGGTGGGGCACTGGTCAAGTGTGAAAACAGGGTATGTTAACAGATGGGGCTATGTTACTGAGATTACTCAATCGTCAGGTGGATGCAAATTAAACTTAACCATCAATATTAAACGACAAATAACTAAGAGGTTTTGATAGACTATGCAGGGTAGAATATGTTAGTTGAATAGTTTTTATTTAAAAGTAAAATGAGCAAGTTTTATACTTTCTTGGTTCAGAGAAGATTTGTACAAACACGACAACAAGATGTAAGAGAGACATTTTTTTTTTAATTTTACATTTCTCAGGAAAACTAATGTTCTATCAGTGACTAGTGTCTAATTATGTCTAACATCCAAGACAAATATCAGAAATAAAAATTGAAATAATTTATTCGATACTTGCATGTAACCAGAAATGAAGTAAAATGTTACAAGTTTGTTCCAACCTCGTGAAATGACCATTATACATCGGAGCACAGAATTCAAATTTAAATGTTGCAGATGGAATACCTTGATGAATATAAATTAACAATTTTCCGTTTTGGAATGTGATGATGTGTTTGGAAAGAACACATGATTGATTATTTTGGTTTTTGGTTTTGATAAATCACGCTATGCGGTCTGTTTACTGCCCATAACTGTAGCAAGGACTGACCATCGTCCATTGTGCCTCTTCCCGCGGCCACATTGATGTCTTGAAGTACATCGTAGACAATCTCCTTGAGGAGGACAGTATGGATTCAGATGATGAATCAGGAGGCTTGCCGGGGCTCGGGGCAATGCAAGAAAAGGTACAAGTCAAAGGATCACTGTAAAAGTAGAAGAACTGGTTTGGAAGCATTAAAGGTAGTATACACCATTTGCAGATATCGAAAATATTTACTACCGAATTATTAAGAAATATCTTACTCATTTGAAAGTAAATAATGATTCTAGGCATCCAGCAAAATGATTGCGCTAGATATCCTGTAATAATTAAGATAACATAAAAATAACTGCCCAATGCCGGTTGAAAACAAACGCTGTTTTTCGTGCTTTTCTCGGCATCCATGATTGTAAAACTTCGGACAGGTCAGTTAAATGATATTTACTATGAAATACAACCCCCCAAATCTACTCATTCATGTTAATTCAAGCAATTACCAATGGTGTATCCTACCTTTAAGGCTGGTTCATACTTCAAGTGAATATCAATGCAAAGACGATTTGTTAAGGTTAAACAGAGAACGTCACAACGAAACTTTAACTGTTGACGTCTTGAAATTCACATTCAAGTTCTTTTGAATGAAGTATAAACTGGCCTTTAGTGTTACGAATTTCTGATTGTAAAGAAGTAAAGAAGGAAATTACAGTTGTACATCAGCATTTTCTGTGCATGTTTTCATTTGTTCCATCAGCAATTTTGTATTGTACTGTATGTATTAACCCTAACCCCATAGGCCTTACTTTGGGCTAAAGAACTACGTACTACAGAATGCTACTTAGTATTTTGTAGCATTGGGTCTCTCCGTGACTGATGATTGGGTGTGTACTGACAGAGTACAGATACTGCCAACTACAAAATACTAATAGTGGCAATACAGGTCAGTAATACTTACCTGGCAAAAAATGCAGTAGTCCAGCCTTGACCCTTTGCTTTGTCCCAAGTGACAATTTTTGCTGTAGAGTTTAGAACACTATACACAGCATACATGGGCCATGCACACTCAGCAAGCAGAGGGACCCAATGCTACAAAGTACTACGAGTGCAATTAGGGGTGAAGTACCCAATACTAAAAAATACTACAGGCATTGCACACAAGTCAGTGAGAGTACTGCATACTACTTTTTACTACTAGTAGTAAAAAGTAGCATTAGGTAGGGTTAGGGTTAAACTGCTGAAATTTAGTTTGCTACATGTTCACACTGTGAGGCCCAAAGACCCGAAAACGAAAAACAAGAAAACGAAAAACAAGAAAACTTAACAATAAGCCGCATTTATATCACTTTTTACGTTTTTCGTTCCAACAAAAGGTTTTCATTACTTTAGACCTCACAGTGTCATGTAGTTCATTTTATCTGGGCAGTTTTTCAATCAACAATATCATTGTTATCCTTTGCAATCACTATTCTTCAGAATATGACACACAGTTTTGCATGGGTACAATTCACTCGCTGCAACTTTACGCAGATCTGGTAAATAAAAATAATAATAGTTGCAATATGAGTAGACCGCTGTCCCCGAGAGACACGCACAGTTTAACGTAGAAATACTGATTTGGCCATTTCACAAAGAAACAGACATTTGTTATAAATGATTAGTGAATTTAATCAAACAGTCTTATTAATAACCAGTTCGCGCCGCGATTATTTTCACATTGACCAGGCACATGATCGGTTTTTTTTTACGAACCTCGTTCCGTAACGAGTTCAGGCCGGCATCTGTGGGTAGCACACCCTTATATTTTCAGCCTCGCTCACTGCGAGCCAGTTGCTGACAGATATTTCAAGCCTTGCTCGTGACGTGTTTCTCCATCATAAGTTTTGAATTCCGGAAAAACATCCGATGCAAACTGGTTAAACAGGAATACTTGTGATTGTAATTGCAACTTGAATTAAAACTCTAAGCAGCTAATTAGACCATTGCAAAGTTGCAGACACCTTTGCATGGATGTACGTTCATAGTTGGTGACTTGTTGAATGCCTATTATCACTTGTAATATCCCTGTTCATTCACAAACACCCTTGCACTATTGTATTTCTGTGCACTCTTTTCTTACTCCATAATCTGTCAAGATGACCGGGTTATTTGGGGCGGCGGCATCTTACGTAGGTTTGAAGGATAAAAAGGACCACGGGCAGGTCATCAAGAAGAACAAGTTTCGACCAGAGAGTTCCTTTCTAGAGCACAGATGCTCAGGACAGGTATGGTATTCAGCGAGGATGTAGTTGGGTCTTTTTCTGAGTCTTAAAATTATGCTGAAATTATTCACACTTCTGTCCCAGTCCTCCGGTTTTCCTCCCTCTGGAAAAATCAAACACTTTCGATATCTGGCTGTGCTCCGTACATATATCTGAGTCGATGTGGCCAGCTTCTATAGGCGCCTTTAGGTGCCAGCGACTCGACTACGTTGTAGCGGCGTCCTTTGCAATTCAGCACACAAGCTGCAAGTAAGGATGATTAACCTCCCAAATTATTATTATTATTATTATTATTATATTTCAGAATTATTTCAGGACTCAGAAAAAGACTCGACTGCAACGTTAGTTTGCATACCCTGCAACTTTATGCAGTGCACCTTTATGTCACAAAATTTCAACCTTTGGTATGTAATTTACCAGGCTCTGTTTGTCAACCTAAATCAAGGCAAGCATTTGTCTTGTTTGTTGAAATGTGCCTTTAGTGAAATGTCTGTGTCGTTTTTAATCCTTGCCCCCGGAGGACAAGAATCAGACTGCTGCTTGGATTTCAAACGCGGCTGGGAACGGTCAATTCCCAAACGTCACTCTCCCGGACCCTCGTAACTCACTGATGCGTAACATCAGGAGAGTGTCCGTGGCATCGTTTAGTTACCTCAACGATCATATGCCCATGGGCGTCAAAAAAGTGCCACAGGCTAAGAAAGAACCCAGGCCACAGTTCAGGGGAGAAGATTCGCTGATGGAACAGAAGAGTTGGTTTCAGGTAGTTGATCCGGGTCATGAATATGCATGAGGCACTCGTGAGAAGACTAAGAGACCTGGGTATGGATCACAGTGGTTTAAGGCACAGAAGGTCTGTCACTCGATCCAAATCATGAATATGCATGAGGCACTCGTGAGAAGACTAAGAGACCTGGGTATGGATCACAATGGTTTAAGGCACAGAATTTCTGTCACTCGATCCAAATCATGAATATGCATGAGGCACTCTGTGAGAAGACTAAGAGATCTGGGTATGGATCACAGTGGTTTAAGGCACAGAAGGTCGATCTGTCACTCGATCCAAATCATGAATATGCATGAGGCACTCCGTAAGAAGACTAAGAGACCTGGGTATGAATCACAGTGGTTTAAGGCACAGAAGGTCTGTCACTCGATCCAAATCATGAATATGCATGAGGCACTCCGTAAGAAGACTAAGAGATCTGGGTATGGATCACAGTGGTTTAAGGCACAGAAGGTCTGTCACTCGATCCAAATCATGAATATGCATGAGGCACTTCGTGAGAAGACTAAGAGACCTGGGTATGGATCACAGTTGTTTAAGGCACAGAAGGTCTGTCACTCGATCCAAATCATGAATATGCATGAGGCACTCTGTAAGAAGACTAAGAGATCTGGGTATGGATCACAGTGGTTTAAGGCACAGAAGGTCTGTCACTCGATCCAAATCATGAATATGCATGAGGCACTTCGTGAGAAGACTAAGAGACCTGGGTATGGATCACAATGGTTTAAGGCACAGAATTTCTGTCACTCGATCCAAATCATGAATATGCATGAGGCACTCCGTAAGAAGACTAAGAGACCTGGGTATGGATCACAGTGGTTTAAGGCACAGAAGGTCTGTCACTCGATCCAAATCATGAATATGCATGAGGCACTCCGTAAGAAGACTAAGAGATCTGGGTATGGATCACAGTGGTTTAAGGCACAGAAGGTCTGTCACTCGATCCAAATCATGAATATGCATGAGGCACTTCGTGAGAAGACTAAGAGACCTGGGTATGGATCACAGTGGTTTAAGGCACAGAAGGTCTGTCACTCGATCCAAATCATGAATATGCATGAGGCACTCTGTAAGAAGACTAAGAGATCTGGGTATGGATCACAGTGGTTTAAGGCACAGAAGGTCTGTCACTCGATCCAAATCATGAATATGCATGAGGCACTCCATAAGAAGACTAAGAGACCTGGGTATGGATCACAGTGGTTTAAGGCACAGAAGGTCTGTCACTCGATCCAAAACATGAATATGCAAGATGAAATGTTAAGGTTTTTTGAACACCGTATTTAATCAATGTTGTTCCGAGTGATTATGAGAAGAAAAACTCACTTGGGTGGGACTTGAACCCAGGACCTACTGCTTGCATCTTGGCAGATGTCTTGGCGCTTAACCGCAATGCTTGAGAAACTCATTCTTTGGGTCCTCTCATGAGGTACACCTTATTTAACATGAACAGTTTCAAGGACATCACAGATTGTCCAACAATATTTACAGGCACTGGTGTTGTTTTTCCATTTCACAGACACAAATGCACAAGTTACCGGTACTCTTCATTCTCATGAATATGTATAAGGGTCTGGATTGACTTTCATTGGTTTGTGACACAAGGGTCATTTCTTAGCATCTTGAAGAGGTATGAGGCACTCATAGGTGCAACATTTACGATTACAAGCGGTTCATGGATACATGTCTGAAGACTGTCAGTTAAGTTGCATCAGTTTAAGGCACATGGTTTGTTTTCATAAATACACCTCTCACTGAACAGGTACGTTTTATTTAAATGGTTTTCCAGCTTCTTTGAAGTATGAACACAAAACTTCTAACAGGTCAGCGTCACAATATTTACTATAAACACAAATAAACGACAAGGGGAACTGACTAGGTAAATTTGCATAAATTTCAAGTAAACAAAGAAATTGGCAAGGCGGGAGTCAAACCTGCGACCTCTAGAATACCGGACTGGTGCTCTACCAACTGAGCTATCTTGCCCTATGTTGGCAGTCTCCCAAATTGTCAGTATCTTTGTTCGTGGGTGCTAGTCAGAAGTCATGAACTTCGTAAGATAGCTAATTTGGTAGAGCACCAGTCTGGTCTTCTTGAGGTTGTAGGTTCGAGTCCCACCTTGCCAATTTCTTTGTTCTATTTGAAATTTAATGAACATTTTTAAACAAAGACAATTGAGTTTATTTCTAAAGTGATTTTAAATTTCAGTTTGTGAAAATTTACAAAAAGCTAAAGAGTGTGAGAATCATTTTGTTTCAATTGTTTTGTTAGGGTAACAAGACCCCACTACATCTAGCTGCAGAGAATGGCCATGTGGAGGCCACTAAATACCTCATAGAGGTCAAATGTAATAAGCTGACAAGAACTTCGGTAAGTTGAACTCAAAAAGACAAAACTGTCTGTAATAGCAAATGTAGAGTCCTTGCAGAAAATTACCTTGGAATCCAATTTAGTGTCATTTGTAGTTGTCTGAGGTCAACCAAAGTAACCAAACCAAACTCCCTTTAAACCTATTCCTGTCTGACGTGCTGTTATTTGAAGAAAGGTGGTTACTTATGAAGATTTGGCAAGTGACATCTTTTGAAATTCATGCAATAGTTTTGTTTTAAGTTCCCGGTTCCTCCATCACTTTACTAGTGGTTGGTTGAATAGCTTCAGCAAAGAATTTCATAGTCTGCATCGTAGAAATTATTCATCGATACTGTCTGCAATGATTCTATCAGTCTTATTATTGATATCGATATCCTTCATGTTTTATACTGTAGGATGGCAGTACAGTTTTCTGTCAGGAGAGACCATAGCAATGATTCCATCAGTCTTATTATTCATATCGATTAATCGATATCCTTCATGTTTTATACTCTAGGATGGCAGTACAGCTTTGCATCTTGCTGCTAGGAGGGGCCACATAGAAATGGTCAATCTACTGCTTGAAAACAACTTGGAAATTGACATCAGAAATCAGGTAAGTAACGAGATATGCTAAAGATGGATCCGGTTCAAAATCGAGTCTACTCGATACCAGAAAAAAAAACCTTCATTTTTCTTCTCTTCTTTTTTGTCTGAAATTTACCCTTTTACTGTTTCTTTGTTTATTTGTTGGTACCTTCTACTATTAGTTGTCTGGTTCTTTGGACCCTGCTGCTATTTGCTGTATAATTCTTTTGACCCTGCTGCTATTTCCTGTTTGGTTTGTGTTGTTGTTTTTTGCAGGAGGGCATGACTCCACTGCTGTTGGCTGCTGATGAAGGACACGCAAATGTGGTGGACCTCCTTCTGAGACAGAAAGCTGACTGCAATGTGAAAGCCAATGCAAGTCTAACAAATTAGTTTTGTCCTTTCAATTATATATTATATTATTTGTCAGTTGTGGGTTTTTATCGTTTGAAGTAGCAACTGTTCTCAAAATCTAAAGAAAGTGCTTGACAACTAACCGGACAAAGTTTTAGCTCTGTGAATACTATATTCTAAGAAATAAAATATTCTAAGATTTAGATTTTGAACCAATTCTAATGAACATTTCAAAAAATTGTGTCTCTGATACGCATCTTTGAAATTCTTTCATTATTATTTTCAAAATGACAGCATGTAAGAAGGAATTATTTCACAGGGAGTTTAGAGTTACATGTATTAGTTCACTTACACCAAGTAAGCTTTTGAACAATTACCATTTAGAAAGTAGCAAAAATACATACATTCTCTTTAATACTGGTAAGACACACAAGGCCATTAAAGAGGGCTTTCATTTCAAGAGCCAACAATATTAATCATCTTTTTGTTTGACATTGTTTGAATAATGGCAAAAGTAAACCCCAAAAATCCTGTGATTGACCAAGTAAATGAATAATGAGACTTGGCTTAACTTTGTCTTTGTTTGGTTTTTCTTTTCATGTTTTGCTGTCTTCACAGGAAAAAAGGGTAAGTTAACCTGAAAGTGAATCATCATCTTAAGATTTCAGAAGATGGTTATATGTCTCTCTACCCGTTTCCGTGGGTTTCCCCAGGATATTCTTCTGGGGTTTTCCCCAGGATATTCTTCTGGGGTTTTCCTCCCGCCTCTGAAACTGTACCTTCTTCTCATTGTCTTCTTTCTACTGGTTTCTTCAGGCTTGCGAGCTACAGTGCGCTTTTGAGGGATCCTTGGTTTCATTACCAGAAAGAATTAATTATAATATAATAAATAATAATAAAGCCTTTGAAATCACTTAATGAATTTGATATTTCGCCACATCACAGTTATATTCAACTGCTTAAAAATAACACAGTGGGCTTGGTGCTGATAGGCTAAACACCAGCAAGCATATGACCGCTAAGAGCCAATCAGAGACTAGGAAATCAATTCCGTTGTCGGGCTGAATGAAAAGTTAAATAGCTAATCATGCAATTGTGTGGCGGGATTATAGAGGATGCTTGAGACTGTTATTTTACTTACAGTCAAGTAAGGTATTTCATACACAAATGTTAGCTTCGTTTGTTGATGTTTGCAAATGATGTGTGTGACCTTTAATTACATTTCCCTTTTGATTTGAGAATCTGAGTGATGCCTTTGTTTTGTCCCTAATTCCACAGAAAGAAATGGGAGCTGTGCATTTTGCGGCTCAAAACAACCACTCTTCCGTCATGAAAGTGCTGTGTAATTTTGGGGTTCACCTGGATGCTGGGTGTCAGGGGGGCAACACGGCCGTTCATCTAGCTTCTATCGCTGACCGCATTGAGGTCCTACAAACCCTCATATCAAAGGGAGCCAATGTCAATGTCTTCAATGACGTGAGTGATGTATAGGATGAATCTAGCTAGGGATCAGTTAAACTGTTTTTTGTTTCTTTTCAAAAAAATTATCCTTGGGAAAAACTTGTTTTTGTTTACAAATAAAAGTGAGGAATGACAAAATGGCCGCTCAGCTTTCGCATGGAATTGTCGTTGTTTCCCTTTTAACTTCCAAGACAACAAAATGAACCCCGACAAATTGAGACAAGGTGGCCAGTGTTAGGTACCCGGTTATTTACCCATCGAGACCTCACACAAATAGGTTTCGGCTTTGGGAGGTGGTTATTGATATTACATTGAGGTATAATTAGACATGGGATTTGTTTTAGGTATGTTTCATTTAGCCTTGCCTGTTAACACCTCCAATATAACACGGCTGTTATTTCTGTATGTTTTATAGAAGAAGCGTCTCGCTCTGCATGAAGCAACAGAGAATAACCTAACGGACATTGTGGAGACGTTACTGATAGCTGGAGCATGGGTCAACCAGGTGGATAAGGTAGGATGGCTATCGGCTTCATACATGCTTACAAGAGGTGTGTGCTAACAATTGGTGTGTTCGAGTAGTTTACCGGGATCGACTCGGTTAAAGGCAGTTGGGTTAGCCATGTTAAATGAATGCTCAAATGTGGCCATCATGATCCTCTCGTGATGATCACAGTCGTGGCTGTAGCCATTGCCGAAATGCCCTGTTTTTACTAAGGCTTTCTTTGAGATTGACTGCATTTCCATCAGTCGCAAAAATGTAGCCTTGTGCTAGAATAACAGCTCATAACGTCACAATGAGCTCAATAAATAATTATGTTTAGATCTAGCTCTAATAAAGTTTATTTGGGCACAGTCCAGCTGCCATATTTGTCCGATACTTGGAATAAACGCATGCGTGTAACGTCTTCCACCAGTGACTCTGCTCCCTGAGCAGGGTCTGTGGTGGCTGACTAGGGTGAACCCTGAGTATGACGTCAGAGCTAACTAAACAACTCAGGGATAACCTGTATCCAATCAGATGAGCTAAACGAATGCACTCGTTGTTAAGCAATGGAGAACACTTCACTGGTTCTAATACAATGGTTCTTGGAGAGATGTTAATATTAATCTTGGCAGAATACTAGACAGAATTAGGCAACACATCTTGGAGAATTTCAACTTTTTGCACTAAATTTTGAACTTGGCTGACAATTTTGTACAGAATGGCAAGACAGCTTTGATGATGGCTGCAAGAGCAGAGAATGTGACCATTACGGACATGATCATCAAGGCTAGCAGATATTTCACCAAACGGGTACGTCGGCAATCTCTCCCCTACCCCACTCAACAATCTCTCTCCTACTCCCATCAACTTGCACGGTGTCCCAGAGATGTATTCGAGTCCCTGCAAGTATCTAGCCTTCAAGTCCATCGCAAGTTTTTCAATCTCAAGTCACTAGCTACCAAGGCATTCCTTTGTCATTGTTCAACCAGTTCATACTTGCCACTGGCTTTATGAAAGGACTTGTGACTGGACTTGTGACTGGACTTGTGACTGGACTTGTGACTGGACTTGTGACTGGACTTGTGACCGGACTTGTGACCGGACTTGTGACCGGACTTGTGACCGGACTTGTGACCGGACTTGTGACCGGACTTGTGACCGGACTTGTGACCGGACTTGTGACCGGACTTGTGACCGGACTTGTGACCGGACTTGTGAATGGACTTGTGAATGGACTTGTGAATGGACTTGTGAATGGACTTGTGACTGGACTTGTGACTGGACTTGTGACTGGACTTGTGACTGGACTTGTGACTGGACTTGTGACTGGACTTGTGACTGGACTTGTGACTGGACTTGTGACTGGACTTGTGACTGGACTTGTGACTGGACTTGTGAATGGACTTGTGAATGGACTTGTGACTGGACTTGTGACTGGACTTGTGACTGGACTTGTGACTGGACTTGTGACTGGACTTGTGAAAGGACTGTTTGTTCTTAGGTTTTTTCTCCAATCTTAAAACAAATCTTTCTTTCCCCGCCCCAAAGAAAAATGAAAACCGCCCCTATATCAAAGGGAAGGAGCACGTTCAGTTCCGCAAAGAATCGACTGAAGAGCAACGTCAGATGAAGCCAATCATGTGGAAGCTAGCTATGAAGCAGTTATCGCAGGATGATTCAACTCGTCTGGCCTTCTACTGGGGCTTCTCTGGAGATCAAGTCAATGCAGTACAGACTCAGTATACAGGTACGTAGATCCCAAAACCAGCAGGCTTTCTAGTGTTCCTATTCAATTAGTTTTTCCATTTTTTGTTTATCTTGAGGGTTTCAGTGAAAAGACTCACAGAATCTTATAAACAACGTCTAACAGTTTTCCTTGCCCAGATGAACACAAATATTTGTTGTCTTAACCTGTCGTCTTCTCCTTGAAAATTAAACATATTTCATAGGTTACACCATCCCCTGTCCCAAACTCGGCTATAGGCAAGATACTATTTATAATCAATTTATTTATAAATAAATTTTAAAAATCCTTATCTACCCTATTTCGAAGGGCCATGTAACCTGAATCCCCCTAAATATAACCACAAACCTACCTACCTACCCTTATTGAGAGAAGGCCTTGTGATCCTGAAACAGAAGTTGTTGTTTTTGTTTACCCTACACATATATAATGTATATGAAGCAGAGTAAGTGATAGATTGAGATGGAGATGGTCCTAGCTTTAGTCAAGGCAACTGAGGAGTAAGGATTAATAATGTGGTATCATATAGGATTAGGGTGAAAGCATTCATGCCGTGAATTGCTGCTGAGGTTTGGTGTGCATTTTCAAGACAGTTTACCGTTGTTTCATCAGGTCCTAAGAGTTGGAAGGAACATACCTACAGGATGCTGCTAATATGGCTACATGGAGCAGAGGAGAATCCTCTTAAAGGCCTGTATGAGGGACTAGTGGCTATCGAGAGGAAAGGATTAGCAGGTAAGATATATACGTGACCTGTCACCACGAAATGAGGTTAAAGTCGGAAATTGCCATTTTGCAGAACAGAGGGCTAAAGTCAAAATTTAAAGGGGTGGTCGTTTATTTTGGGTTTTTGTCCATGTGAACCTTAGTAAGTCCTGTTTTACCTTTTTCCAATTTTGGTTCTTCTTTCAAACATCTTTAAAACCTCTTTCATCCCATCATTATTATTTCATTATTTCGTTACATTCACTGTAAAACAACTAGGATTTTGTATGTCATTTTCTTAAGAATTCATCTCAATAAAGTAAGTTAGTGGTCTATATCTCCATTATTTAATTCAGTACCCCCCTAATGTATACCGGAAAGCTCTTGTATTGCAGAATCCAGATATACTATAGAAATGTCTCCATTCTTAAACACAATCTGACTTTAAGCTCATTTTGTGTTGACAGGTCACATACAAATTGTGCCTCAATCCTAAGAACTAGTCTAATCACATTCCTTTCGCTTATGCATTATAAAGAGTAAACTCGGATCAATTTGATTTATTAAAGTGTTTTTAATTTAGCTGGGAACCATCCTCAAACCTGCAAAATTCTCCAATTTCCACCTTGTAAAAAACGAATTCTCTAAACTCCACAAAATATCCACTTTTATCTTGATTTTGTCCTCCAAAGTCCTACTTTTATCCTTTTGGTCTAAGCTAAAACAAAAACAATTTTTTTTTTTTTCAGAGAGTATCAGGAAAAAAGCCAATCAGAAGCTAGAGGGCAAAGATGGCTGCTCTATCTCATGACCTCTGACCTTTGACCTCGGAAAGGTTGTGACACTACCTGTGTGAGTCTGTATTAAGACGCTTGGTTATTCTTGTCTTCCATGAAATCTTATATTTTGGGGGACTGTTCCTTCGTACTTGAAGTCCTTTGAAAATGATACCAAAAGAAGAACCTATTTTTGTGGTTGGATCTCAAGATGCATATGTTGCATGGAATAACAATTTGTATTTTCTGACCTATTTTATAAAATGCTGTATTCATTTGTACTAATTCTAAAATATGTGCTAATATATTTGTCTCTTATCGTTAATGACTGCATTAAACCAAACCTTTTAAGCTATATATTAATTATGGTATTATAAGATCTGATGGAATAATGCTAGGGGTGTTATTTAATGTGTGTGCTTTTCAATCTACCAAATCTATTGGGCAGTATTGTTATTTCTATTAACAAAATACAAGATAGCATTTCCGTTTGTAAGGATAATTTCCATTAATACACCTGTAACTAATAGTAAAATTAACATGTATTGAATTAAATGAAACCCTTGCTTTCTCGGTGCTAATATGGAGCCAATTATCTAACAGGGTGGTAAAAAAAATTGCGACTGCCTGTTTTCAAGACCCTTCGACTAGAAAAAATAGTTTGGATAAACCGGGAATCTTTCTAGATAAAAAATGATACCAAGGTCACCCGGTTCGGTTCTGTAATTTTCATTCAATAGGGGCCTTTTTTCAGAAGCAAAGTCGGCGTTTAGTTCGTTGGACAGGTGATCAACAGAAGGGCGACAGCAATGAAAAGACCCAGTGTCCAATTGATCACTGACTTGGCTCCAGATAAAAAGGTCCCTGGAATAAAAACTACTGGAATGAATCAGGTGATCTTAGTAGAATAGTGGCCTTTCTGGACTGGACTAAACAGGTGATCTTAGTAGGATTGTTCATGTAGTATGATTCACCGTCCATCCAAACTAGTTTTTGTGGTCGGAGAGTACTGAAAATGGGGCAGTCCAGGTTGTAACACACGAACTATGACAGAGAGGTGTTTTTTTGATAGGTTGTGATAACATTATAGCGAGGGTCATTTTAATGTAACATTTTTGCATAGTTGATCAACACATTGATTTGTTTTCAATTTTTGTCAATTGTTTTCAATTGTGATCTTTTTTTAAACAATAGTTCAGTGACGCTCGGTTTAGACAGGCGTTCCACAGTCGCGCCGAACCAAATGAGTGAATTGAGTCCGACGTCTGAAACGAATGAGGGCGACAAGGCGCGCCAGACGGCGAACGATCGACTGCTGGAGTTGTTAGAGCGACTCAGGAGCGACTTGATTTTAATTTGGTTCGGCGCGACTGTGGAACGCCTGTCTGTACCGAGCGTAACACTAATGACAAGTAATTGAATTAATTTTTTTCCAGACAATTCTGAATTCTCTAGTTTCAGTAAGATTTTTCACACATCATATAGAGTAAGGGTTAAACAAAAATGTAAACGGGTGTTTTTAAATATTTTTTTCAGATTTCTTTAGATAAAAATATGACATTAGAATGGAGTTTGAGGTCTTAACCAGTTCGCGCCGGGATTATTTTAATATTGACTGGGCCCAGGCGTGGGATTGTTTTTCACGAGCCTCGATCCTAGACAGGTTCAGGCCGGCATCTGTGGGTAGCACACCCTTATATTCCGTCGCTGCGAGCCGGTCGATGACAGATATTTCCGGCCTTGTTCTTGACGTGTTTATTCGTCATTCGATTTGAATCCGGGAAAAACGCGAACTGGTTAAAACGACGTCGGTCTCCAAAACATTTTGAAATTTAAAATAGTTTTCATTTATTTTCGGATATTGGACGAATGTACCGTTTGTGACTTTTTATTTCCTATGTTGAGGAATCTACATTCATTTCACTAGGTATCCAGGGCTCTCAAGTTCTGCAGCTGTATCGTAAAAGTTTCCAGACAGTTCTTAAGAAGTATTTTGTCTTCTGGTTTTATCCAGTTTCAAAAGAAAAGTGTGAAACTCATATAATGTTATTTAACAATTATCAATATGTACATATTTATTTAATATTTATCATCATTTTGGGACCTTATGTATATTGTACAACAGTTAAACAAATAAAACCTGTATAAAACCTATATAGCATGGTATTTAAGTTTTCATTTTGTTACATTTTCTGACTTAAATTCTTGATACTTTTGGGAACATCACAAAAGTGACATGTTGAGCTTTCCTATGTACTCTGGTTTTCACATAAAAACAAAATTACCACAAAATGGCATTCAAAACCTTGCCTCGCTAAGTAATTGGTAAAGTTGGTTACGGGTATCCGATCCCATAATCTGGAACTGGGTCCTGACATCAGCGGTCGGGTAATGGGGTGTCTGGATCTGATGCACAGCCTTTATGGAGACGAGTTACTAATGGTGCCAACCAACAGGATAGGGCCCACTTTCAAATTTCACACCCCAAAATCATTGAGCAGGTTTATGCGTTTAGCTAAAGTCGGCTGATAACAAGAGAAGTTTGTGTACCATGCAGCTTCTTAAACTGAGTCTCTGTTTGCCTTAGCTACTGGGTGTACTGTACAGAGGTTCCCTCAGAAGATGCGATCTCCAGGCTTTAGACTTGGATTCCGACTTGCTCGGATGACTTCCCTTACCGTTTCGATTCTCTCTGCATCCACTTCTCTCTGGTCCATAGTATGTAAGGGGCAGGTCGTGCATCCTTTCCTCAAACACCTCCCTGGTTCTATTGACAACGACGGTGGTGGGGTTGGAGGAGTATCCACCGTGTCAACCTGCACCTCTGCGTCCTTAGTCTCAGGGTCTGCCTGTACTTCTTTGTCATCAGTCTCAATATCTACCTGGGTCTCTGCGTTCCCCGTCTTAGGTTTTACCTGCACCTCTATGTCCTGGTTGTCAGGCTCAACCTGCACTCCTTCGTCACTAGACTCGCGTTCCTCCTTGATGATCACCAGGGGCTCTGTGCACGTGCCAGCCTCAACTCTGGTCGATTGTGGCTTTGTATTGATGCCAACATCCCGATGTATTGTCTCTTCTGTGTTTGTAGAGGCATTACCGAGTGAAGCTGGAGGTCTTACGGGAGGTCCATCGGGGGTGTCTTCATCTGAGTTGGCTTCATCAAGAGGCTCCACGCTGCTCTTCATGAAGCAGCAGCATCTGCTCCTCATTCTCCTGTCGCCATGTCGTCGTTGTTTGCAGCAACTACTACAGCATCTGTGACAATTATTTGTGTACAGAAATTACGAGCCGTCAAATTGAATTACAAATAAAAAGCAGCGAGCTTTGCTTGTACTCAATGGTTAGCTTAGAGTACTTTACTGGAGCAAATTTGAAATGGGAACCTCATGAAGTTTGGCCTTCAACCTCGGGTCATGTGAAAGTTACAGGTTAAGAATCAGATCCCGCTCCAGTCAATATTTAAAGTCATCAAGTTCAATAGTTTGTAGCGAATGTTTCATTGATGATCAGATTTAGGATAAATATAGAGCAATAGAATCTGGTGCTATTTTATCACTTTGGTTTGAGTATGGGTATTAACGGTGATTCTCTGTAACAAGCTCAATTTGTTTACGAACCCTTCTCGTCTTTTTATGCACGATGTACAGATATCCTTGCAAATACAGACCAGCATTGCAATAGTTCCAATCGCTAGACCCAGGAAGACGACAAAAACTAGCAAACCGACAAAGATCCACAGTGCGATGTCTGAGAACAAAAGTAAAAAGTACACTATCTTGGAATTCGTTATGTCAGTTGCAGGGATAAAGTCTGTCACAATTTCTGGCAAGTTATGAGGGTAGACTCATTCGCAATGTCCGGTATAAGCTCTGCATTTGTCCCGGACATGGTCCGGAGGCAACTGCTTGACTACTGATAACTTCACTGGAGAAAGTTGTTCGGAGTCCGGCATCTTATACCTGATACAATGTTCGCAAGTTGTCGGGAAGTCGTCTCTGGATTGAGATGGAACCTACTATATAGTACGTATTATAGGGGTTTTCTGTAGGAATTTGGTCTGTCTTACCAGTGTTTCCACAGTTGTCTGTCGTCGTGTTCGAACCGTTTGCAGCTTGCCTTCGGTGACGATACAAGATGACGGCGGGGGAGCCACGGCTAGAGTCAGACACTGAATCAAATAATGACGATGTGTCCTCCATTTTGCCACACTGGCATTTGTTATCGACAATTTCCCTCTTCCATTGTTTAACTTGAGATCCTTCAGAACAAAAAGAAAAACAAATCCAAACAAAGGTTTTCTAAATTGTGTGTATTCTTAGTTCTCGAAACTGTAGTTATTCAGGTATTATGATGGAAAACATCGGTAAATGGCAAAATCCAAATATCGAAATTACAGCACCTCTACTCAAATATCACCTTTTTATAAAATGTTTGGTTGTGGTATCCGCTGCTATTTAGATACGAACCAGCCAGTCCATCTCGGCTAGCTCGGTGGTATAATGGTAAGACGCCTGCACTAGAATGCAGGACGGCGTGGGTTCGAGCGCCACTGGGGTGGGTGTTTATTCTTCTAATAATATCTCAGGACACTGAGTATACAGTGTTTACGACCCCGATGTAAATACCATCTTATGAAACATGAAACATAACAGAAAGGCTAAGAACAAGTGACCAGTGGCGGATAGAAAGGAGGAAAGTTTCAACACCCACCACCTCCCACCCCCCCCCCCCCCCCCCCCCTTCCCAGAGCTGCTGAGCTGCTGAGCTGGGGTGCTGAAGTTAGGTATGTGAACGGTACAACCCCCACCCCCTCCTTCCTTAACGAACAGCTAGATCCGCCCCTTGTGACAGAAACAAGGGAAGTTTTCAAGGAAAACAGTTAAAGGAAAAAAATCTTCGATATATACAAGGGTGGATCAGATGAAACGACAACTTCAGCCAGTCATTGCTAGAATTTGGAAGAGTTTCAGTGTTACTTACGGCAAAGCCCGTCATCGCACCATTCTTCAGGCTCGCATTTAGAGCAAGGTTGGCCGATATCGTAATGTGATGACGGTGGGTTAGATCCTTGTGAGCTGCAAACAAAAAGAATCAGCGTTGGGAAACAAAACCATTTGGATACGGGAAAGACTTATCAATTAATTTTAGGGACATTTTTGGACAAAATCTAATTGTTTGCATAATTATCATATTTTGACTTAATTTGCATACAAATGCAAGGCTAACCCCTTATCAAATAATTTTAGGGACATTTGAGACATTTTTTGACAAAATCTTATTGTTTGCATAATTATTATAGTTTGACTTAATTTGCATACAAATGCAAGGCTAACTCCTCATCAATTAATTATAGGGACATTTGAGACATTTGTTGACAAAATCTAATTGTTTGCATAATTATCATATTTTGACTTAATTTGCATACAAATGCAAGGCTAACCCCTTATCAATTAATTATAGGGACATTGAAGACATTTTTAGACAAAATCATATTTTGCCATAATTTGCATACAAATGCAAGGCTAACCCCTTACAAATTAATTTCAGGGACATTGAAGACATTTTTAGACAAAATCATATTTTGACCTAATTTGCATACAAATGCAAGGCTAACCCCTTATCAATTATTTATAGGGACATTTGAGACATTTGTTGACAAAATCTTATTTTTTGCATAATTATTCTAGTTTGACCAAATTTGCATACAAATGCAAGGCTAACCCCTTATAAAATAATTTTAGGGACATTTGAGACTTTTTGGACAAGATCTAGTTGTTTGCATAATTATCATATTTTGACTTAATTTGCATACAAATGCAAGGCTAACCCCTTATCAATTAATTATAGGGACATTGAAGACAGTTTTAGACAAAATCATATTTTGACCTAATTTGCATACAAATGCAAGGCTAACCCCTTATCAATTATTTATAGGGACATTTGAGACATTTGTTGACAAAATCTTATTTTTTGCATAATTATTCTAGTTTGACCAAATTTGCATACAAATGCAAGGCTAACCCCTTACACCTTAATTTCAGGGACATTTGAGACTTTTTGGACAAGATCTAATTGTTTGCATAATTATCATATTTTGACCTAATTTGCATACAAATGCAAGGCTAACCCCTCATCAATTAATTATAGGGACATTTGAGACATTTGTTGACAAAATCTAATTGTTTGCATAATTATCATATTTTGACTTAATTTGCATACAAATGCAAGGCTAACCCCTTATCAACTAATTATAGGGACATTGAAGACATTTTTAGACAAAATCATATTTTGACCTAATTTGCATACAAATGCAAGGCTAACCCCTTATCAATTATTTATAGGGACATTTGAGACATTTGTTGACAAAATCTAATTGTTTGCATAATTATCATATTTTGACTTAATTTGCATACAAATGCAAGGCTAACCCCTTATCAACTAATTATAGGGACATTGAAGACATTTTTAGACAAAATCATATTTTGACCTAATTAGCATACAAATGCAAGGCTAACCCCTTATCAATTAATTATAGGGACATTTGAGACATTTGTTGACAAAATCTAATTGTTTGCATAATTATCATATTTTGACCTAATTTGTATACAAATGCAAGGCTAACCCCTTATCAATTAATTATAGGGACATTTGAGACATTTGTTGACAAAATCTAATTGTTTGCATAATTATCATATTTTGACATAATTTGCATACAAATGCAAGGCTAACCCCTTACAAATTAATTTCAGGGACATTGAAGACATTTTTAGACAAAATCATATTTTGACCTAATTTGCATACAAATGCAAGGCTAACCCCTTACAAATTAATTTCAGGGACATTGAAGACATTTTTAGACAAAATCATATTTTGACCTAATTTGCATACAAATGCAAGGCTAACCCCTTATCAATTATTTATAGGGACATTTGAGACATTTGTTGACAAAATCTTATTTTTTGCATAATTATTCTAGTTTGACCAAAATTGCATACAAATGCAAGGCTAACCCCTTACACCTTAATTTCATGGACATTGTAGACATATTTAGACAAAATAATATTTTGACCTAATTTGCATACAAATGCAAGGCTAACCCCTTATAAAATAATTTTAGGGACATTTGAGACTTTTTGGACAAGATCTAATTGTTTGCATAATTATCATATTTTGACTTAATTTGCATACAAATGCAAGGCTAACCCCTTATCAATTAATTATAGGGACATTGAAGACATTTTTAGACAAAATCATATTTTGACCTAATTTGCATACAAATGCAAGGCTAACCCCTTATCAATTAATTATAGGGACATTTGAGACATTTGTTGACAAAATCTTATTTTTTGCATAATTATTCTAGTTTGACCAAATTTGCATACAAATGCACGGCTAACCCCTTACACCTTAATTTCAGGGACATTTGAGACTTTTTGGACAAGATCTAATTGTTTGCATAATTATCATATTTTGACCTAATTTGCATACAAATGCAAGGCTAACCCCTTATCAATTAATTATAGGGACATTTGAGACATTTGTTGACAAAATCTAATTGTTTGCATAATTATCATATTTTGACTTAATTTGCATACAAATGCAAGGCTAACCCCTTACACCTTAATTTCAGGGACATTTGAGACTTTTTGGACAAAATCTAATTGTTTGCATAATTATCATATTTTGACCTAATTTGCATACAAATGCAAGGCTAACCCCTTATCAACTAATTATAGGGACATTGAAGACATTTTTAGACAAAATCATATTTTGACCTAATTAGCATACAAATGCAAGGCTAACCCCTTATCAATTAATTATAGGGACATTTGAGACATTTGTTGACAAAATCTAATTGTTTGCATAATTATCATATTTTGACCTAATTTGTATACAAATGCAAGGCTAACCCCTTATCAATTAATTATAGGGACATTTGAGACATTTGTTGACAAAATCTAATTGTTTGCATAATTATCATATTTTGACATAATTTGCATACAAATGCAAGGCTAACCCCTTACAAATTAATTTCAGGGACATTGAAGACATTTTTAGACAAAATCATATTTTGACCTAATTTGCATACAAATGCAAGGCTAACCCCTTACAAATTAATTTCAGGGACATTGAAGACATTTTTAGACAAAATCATATTTTGACCTAATTTGCATACAAATGCAAGGCTAACCCCTTATCAATTATTTATAGGGACATTTGAGACATTTGTTGACAAAATCTTATTTTTTGCATAATTATTCTAGTTTGACCAAAATTGCATACAAATGCAAGGCTAACCCCTTACACCTTAATTTCATGGACATTGTAGACATATTTAGACAAAATAATATTTTGACCTAATTTGCATACAAATGCAAGGCTAACCCCTTATAAAATAATTTTAGGGACATTTGAGACTTTTTGGACAAGATCTAATTGTTTGCATAATTATCATATTTTGACTTAATTTGCATACAAATGCAAGGCTAACCCCTTATCAATTAATTATAGGGACATTGAAGACATTTTTAGACAAAATCATATTTTGACCTAATTTGCATACAAATGCAAGGCTAACCCCTTATCAATTAATTATAGGGACATTTGAGACATTTGTTGACAAAATCTTATTTTTTGCATAATTATTCTAGTTTGACCAAATTTGCATACAAATGCACGGCTAACCCCTTACACCTTAATTTCAGGGACATTTGAGACTTTTTGGACAAGATCTAATTGTTTGCATAATTATCATATTTTGACCTAATTTGCATACAAATGCAAGGCTAACCCCTTATCAATTAATTATAGGGACATTTGAGACATTTGTTGACAAAATCTAATTGTTTGCATAATTATCATATTTTGACTTAATTTGCATACAAATGCAAGGCTAACCCCTTACACCTTAATTTCAGGGACATTTGAGACTTTTTGGACAAAATCTAATTGTTTGCATAATTATCATATTTTGACCTAATTTGCATACAAATGCAAGGCTAACCCCTTATCAATTAATTATAGGGACATTTGAGACATTTGTTGACAAAATCTATTTGTTTGCATAATTATCATATTTTGCCATAATTTGCATACAAATGCAAGGCTAACCCCTTATCAATTATTTATAGGGACATTTGAGACATTTGTTGACAAAATCTTATTTTTTGCATAATTATTCTAGTTTGACCAAATTTGCATACAAATGCAAGGCTAACCCCTTATAAAATAATTTTAGGGACATTTGAGACTTTTTGGACAAGATCTAATTGTTTGCATAATTATCATATTTTGACTTAATTTGCATACAAATGCAAGGCTAACCCCTTATCAACTAATTATAGGGACATTGAAGACATTTTTAGACAAAATCATATTTTGACCTAATTTGCATACAAATGCAAGGCTAACCCCTTACAAATTAATTATAGGGACATTTGAGACATTTGTTGACAAAATCTAATTGTTTGCATAATTATCATATTTTGACTTAATTTGCATACAAATGCAAGGCTAACCCCTTATCAACTAATTATAGGGACATTGAAGACATTTTTAGACAAAATCATATTTTGACCTAATTTGCATACAAATGCAAGGCTAACCACTTATCAATTAATTATAGGGACATTTGAGACATTTGTTGACAAAATCTAATTGTTTGCATAATTATCATATTTTGACTTAATTTGCATACAAATGCAAGGCTAACCCCTTATCAATTAATTATAGGGACATTGAAGACATTTTTAGACAAAATCATATTTTGACCTAATTTGCATACAAATGCAAGGCTAACCCCTTATCAATTATTTATAGGGACATTTGAGACATTTGTTGACAAAATCTTATTTTTTGCATAATTATTCTAGTTTGACCAAATTTGCATACAAATGCAAGGCTAACCCCTTATAAAATAATTTTAGGGACATTTGAGACTTTTTGGACAAGATCTAATTGTTTGCATAATTATCATATTTTGACTTAATTTGCATACAAATGCAAGGCTAACCCCTTATCAATTAATTATAGGGACATTGAAGACAGTTTTAGACAAAATCATATTTTGACCTAATTTGCATACAAATGCAAGGCTAACCCCTTATCAATTATTTATAGGGACATTTGAGACATTTGTTGACAAAATCTTATTTTTTGCATAATTATTCTAGTTTGACCAAATTTGCATACAAATGCAAGGCTAACCCCTTACACCTTAATTTCAGGGACATTTGAGACTTTTTGGACAAGATCTAATTGTTTGCATAATTATCATATTTTGACCTAATTTGCATCCAAATGCAAGGCTAACCCCTCATCAATTAATTATAGGGACATTTGAGACATTTGTTGACAAGATCTAATTGTTTGCATAATTATCATATTTTGACTTAATTTGCATACAAATGCAAGGCTAACCCCTTATCAATTAATTATAGGGACATTGAAGACATTTTTAGACAAAATCATATTTTGACCTAATTTGCATACAAATGCAAGGCTAACCCCTTATCAATTATTTATAGGGACATTTGAGACATTTGTTGACAAAATCTTATTTTTTGCATAATTATTCTAGTTTGACCAAATTTGCATACAAATGCAAGGCTAACCCCTTATAAAATAATTTTAGGGACATTTGAGACTTTTTGGACAAGATCTAATTGTTTGCATAATTATCATATTTTGACTTAATTTGCATACAAATGCAAGGCTAACCCCTTATCAAAATTAATTATAGGGACATTGAAGACAGTTTTAGACAAAATCATATTTTGACCTAATTTGCATACAAATGCAAGGCTAACCCCTTATCAATTATTTATAGGGACATTTGAGACATTTGTTGACAAAATCTTATTTTTTGCATAATTATTCTAGTTTGACCAAATTTGCATACAAATGCAAGGCTAACCCCTTACACCTTAATTTCAGGGACATTTGAGACTTTTTGGGACAAGATCTAATTGTTGCATAATTATCATATTTTGGACACTAATTTGCATACAAATGCAAGGCTAACCCCTCATCAATTAATTATAGGGACATTTGAGACATTTGTTGACAAAATCTAATTGTTTGCATAATTATCATATTTTGACTTAATTTGCATACAAATGCAAGGCTAACCCCTTATCAACTAATTATAGGGACATTGAAAGACATTTTTAGACAAAATCATATTTTGACCTAATTTGCATACAATGCAAGGCTAACCCCTTATCAATTATTATATAGGGACATTGAGACATTTGTTGACAAAATCTAATTGTTTGCATAATTATCATATTTTGACTAATTTGCATACAAATGCAAGGCTAACCCCTTATCAACTAATTATAGGGACAGTTGAAGGACATTTTAGACAAAATCATATTTGACCTAATTTGCATACAAATGCAAGGCTAACCCCTTATCAATTAATTATAGGGACATTTGAGACATTTGTTGACAAAATCTAATTGTTTGGCATAATTATCATATTTTTGACCTAATTTGTATACAAATGCAAGGCTAACCCCTTATCAATTAATTATAGGGGACATTGAGACATTTGTTGACAAAATCTAATTGTTTGCATAATTATCATATTTTGACATAATTTGCATACAAATGCAAGGCTAACACCCTTATCAACTAATTATAGGGACATTTGAAGACATTTTAGACAAAATCATATTTGACCTAATTTGCATACAAATGCAAGGCTAACCCCCTTACAAATTAATTTCAGTGGTGACATTGAAGACATTTTTAGACAAAATCATATTTTGACCTAATTTGCATACAAATGCAAGGCTAACCCCTTTATCAATTATTTATAGGGACATTTGAGACATTTGTTGACAAAATCTTATTTTTTGCATAATTATTCTAGTTTGACCAAAATTGCATACAAATGCAAGGCTAACCCCTTACACCTTAATTTCAGGGACATTGTAGACATATTTAGGACAAAATAATATTTTGACCTAATTTTGCATACAAATTCAAGGCTAACCCCTTATAAAATAATTTTAGGGACATTTGAGACTTTTTGGACAAGATCTAATTGTTTGCATAATTATCATATTTTGACTTAATTTGCATACAAATGCAAGGCTAACCCTTATCAATTAATTATAGGGACATTGAAGACATTTTTAGACAAAATCATATTTTGACCTAATTTGCATACAAATGCAAGGCTAACCCCCTTATCAATTAATTATAGGGACATTTGAGACATTTGTGACAAAAATCTTATTTTTTTGCATAATTATTCTAGTTTGACCAAATTTGCATACAATGCAAGGCTAACCCTTACACCTTAATTTCAGGGGACATTTGAGACTTTTTGGACAAGATCTAATTGTTTGCATAATTATCATATTTTGACCTAATTTGCATACAAATGCAAGGCTAACCCCTTATCAATTAATTATAGGGACATTTGAGACATTTGTTGACAAAATCTAATTGTTTGCATAATTATCATATTTTGACTTAATTTGCATACAAATGCAAGGCTAACCCCCTTATCAACTAATTATAGGGGACATTGAAGACATTTTTAGACAAAATCATATTTTGACTACTAATTTGCATACAAATGCAAGGCTAACTCCCTTATCAATTAATTATAGGGACATTTGAGACATTTGTTTGACAAAATCTAATTGTTTTGCATAATTATCATATTTTGACTTAATTTGCATACAAATGCAAGGCTAACCCCTTTATCAATTAATTATAGGGACATTGAAGACATTTTTTAGACAAAATCATATTTGACCTAATTTGCATACAAATGCAAGGCTAACCCCTTATCAATTATTTATAGGGACATTTGAGACATTTGGTTGACCAAATCTTATTTTTTGCATAATTATTCTAGTTTGACCAAATTTGCATACAAATGCAAGGCTAACCCCTTATAAAATATTTTAGGGACATTTGAGACTTTTGGAACAAGATCTAATTGTTTGCATAATTATCATATTTTGTGACCTTAATTTGCATACAAATGCAAGGCTAACCCCTTATCAATTAATTATAGGGACATTGAAGACAGTTTTAGACAAAATCATATTTTGACCTAATTTGCATACAAATGCAAAGGCTAACCCCTTATCAATTATTTATAGGGACATTGAGACCTTTTGTTGACAAAATCTTATTTTTTGCATAATTATTCTAGTTTGCCAAATTTGCATACAAATGCAAGGCTAACCCTTACACCTTAATTTCAGTGGACATTTGAGACTTTTTTGGACAAGATCTAATTGTTTGCATAATTATCATATTTTGACCTAATTTGCATACAAATGCATGGCTAACCCCTCATCAATTAATTATAGGGACATTTGAGTACATTTGTTGACAAGATCTAATTGTTTGTCATAATTATCATATTTGACTTAATTTGCATACAAATGCAAGGTCTAACCCCTTATCAATTAATATAGGGACATTGAAGACATTTTGAGACAAAATCATATTTTGACCTAATTTGCATACAAATGCAAGGCTAACCCCCTTATCAATTATTTATAGGGGACATTTGAGACATTTGTTGACAAAATCTTATTTTTTGCATAATTATTCTAGTTTGACCAAATTTGCATACAAATGCAAGGCTAACCCTTAATAAAATAATTTTAGGGACATTTGAGACTTTTTGGACAAGATCTAATTGTTTGCATAATTATCATATTTTGACTTAATTTGCATACAAATGCAAGGCTAACCCCTTATCAATTAATATAGGGACATTGAAGACAGTTTTTAGACAAAATCATATTTTGACCTAATTTGCATACAAATGCAAAGGCTAACCCTTATCAATTATTTATTGGGACATTTGAGACATTTCGTTACAAAATCCTTATTTTTTGCATAATTATATCTAGTTTGACCAAATTTGACATACAAAAGCAAGGCTAACCCCTACACCTTAATGTCAGGGACATTTGAGACTTTTTGGACAAGGATCTAATTGAGTGCATAATTATCATATTTTGACCCTAATTTGCATACAATATGCAAGGCATAACCACCTCATCAATTAATTATAGGACATTGAGACATTTGTTGACAAAATCTAATTGTTTGCATAATTTTCACGTATTTGACTTTAATTTGCATACAAATGCAAGGCTAACCCCTTTTCACTAATTATAGGGACATTGAAGACATTTTTAGACAAAATCATATTTTGACCTAATTTGCATACAAATGCAAGGCTAACCCCCTTATCAATTATTTATAGGGACATTTGAGACATTTGTTGACAAAATCTAATTGTTTGCATAATTATCATATTTTGACTTAATTTGCATACAAAAGCAAGGCTAACCCCTTATCAACTAATTAGAGGGACATTGATAGACATTTTTTAGACAAAATCATATTTTGACCTAATTTGCATACAAATGCGCTAAGGCTAACCCGTATCAATTATTTATAGTGGACATTTGAGGAACATTTGTTGACAAAAATCTAATTGTTTGCATAATTATCATATTTTTGACCTAATATGTATACAAATTGCCAAAGGCTAACCCCTTATCAATTAATTATAGGGACATTTGAGACCTTTGTATGACTAAAAACTAATTGTTGCATAATTATCATATTTTGACATAATTTGCATACATAATGGCAAGGCTACACCCCTATCATTAATTATAGGTGACATAGAGACATATGTTGACAAAATCTATTTTATGCAATAATTATTCTAGTTTTCCAATTTGCATACAAATGCAAGGCTAACCCACTTACACCTAAATTTCAGGGACATTGTAGACATTTTAGACAAAATATATTTTGGACCTAATTGGCATACAAATGCAAGGCTAACCCCTTATCAACTAATTACATGGGACATTGAGATATTTTTATGACAAAATCCATAGTTTGACCTAATTTGCATACAATTGCAAGGCTAACCCCTTATCAATTAATTATTAGGGGAGCATTGAGACATTAGTTGACAAAAGCTTATTTTTTGCTAAATTATCTAGTTTTGGACTTAATTTGCATACAAATGCATGGCTAACCCCAGTCAATTAATTATAGGGACATTAGAGATATTGTGACAAAAATCTAATTGTTTGGCATAATTATCATATTTTGACTTATTTGCATACAAAAGCAAGGCTAACCCCTTATCAACTATTATAGGGAACATTGAAGACCATTTTTAGTGTACAAAATCATATTTTGACTAATTTGCATACAAATGCCAAGGCTAACCCCTTATCAATTAATATAGGGACATTTGAGATATTTGTTGACAAAATCTAATTGTTTAGCTATATTATCATATATTGACTTATTTGCATACAAATGCAAGGGCTAACCCCCTAATCAATTAATTATAGGGACATTTGAGATATGTTGTTGACAAAATCTATTGTTTGCATATTATCATATTTTGACCTAATTTGCATACAAAAGCAAGGCTACCCCCTTATCAATAATTAATAGGCGACATTGATGATATTTGTTGACAAATCTAATTGTTTGCATAATTACATATTTTGACTAATTTGCATACAAATTGCAAGGGCTAACCCCTAACAATTAATTAATAGGGACATTTGAGTATTTGTGACAAAATCTAATTGTTTGCATAATTTCATATTTTGACCTATTTTGCATACAAATGCGCAGGCTAACCCCTTATCAATTAATTATAGGGACAATTTGAGACATTTGTTGACAAGATCTTATTTTTTGCATAATTATTCTAGTTTGACTTAATTTGCATACAAATGCAAGGGCTAACCCCTAATCACTTAATTATAGGGACATTTGAGATATTGTTGACAACCAAATCTATTGTTTGCATAATTATCATATTTTGACTTAATTTGCATACAAAAGCAAGGCTAACCCCTTATCAACTAATTTATAGGGGAACATTGAAGACATTTTTAGACAAAATCAATATTTTGACCTAATTTGCATACAAAAGCAAGTGCCTAACCCCTTATCAATTAATTATAGGGACATTTGAGATATTTGTTGTACAAAATCTAATTGTTTGCATAAGTATCATATTTTTGGACATTAATTTGCATACAAATGCTAGGCTAACCCCTTATCAATTATTTGTAGGTGGACATCTTGAGACATTTGCTGACAAAATCTAATTTTTTTTATATTATCACAATTTTGACTTAATTTGCATACAAATGCAAGGCTTACCCCTACTACTTAAATTATAGGGACATTTGAGACATTTGTGACAGAATCTTATTTTTTTCCATAATTATTCTAGTTTGACCTAATTTGCATACCAAATGCAAGGGCATAACCTCCCTAATCAATTATTATAGGGACATTTGAGATATTTGTTGACAAATATCTAATTGTTGTGCATAATTATCATATGTTTGACTTAATTTGCATACAAATGGCAAGGCTAACCCCTTATCAACTAATTATAGGACATTGAAGACATTTTTTAGACAAAATCATATTTTGACCTAGTTGCATACAAAAGCAAGGCTAACCCCTTATCAATTAATTATAGGGACAATTTGAGATATTTGTTGACAAAATCTAAATTGTTTTTGCCACTAATTATCATATTTTGACTTAATTTGCATACAAAGTGCAAAGGCTAACCCCATAATCAATTATTATAGGGACATATGAGATATTTGTTGACAAAATCTAATTGTTTGTACTCATAATTATACTTATTTTGACCTAATTTGCATACAAATGCAAGGCTAACCCCTTATCAATTAATTATAGGGACATTTGAGATATTTGTTTGACATAAATCTAATTGTTTGCATAATATATCATTTTTGACCTTAATTTGCAATACAAATGCAAAAGGCTAACCCCTAATCAATTAATTATAGGGGACATTGAGATATTTGTTGACAAAATCTAATTGTTTGCAATAATTATCATATTTTGACCTATTTGGCATACAAATGCAATGCTAACCCCTTATCAATAATTATAGGGACATTTGAGACATTTGTTGACAAGATCTTATTTTTGCTTATTATTCTAGTTTGACTAATTTGCATACAAATGCAAGGCTAAAAACCCCTAATCAATTAATTATAGGGACATTTGAGATATTTGTTTGACAAAATCTAATTGTTTGCATAAATTATCATATTTATGACTTAATTTGCATACAAATGCAAGGCTAACCCCATATCAACTATTACTAGGAACATTGAAGACAATTTTTTAGACAAAATCATATTTTGACTAATTTGCATACAAATGCAAGGCTACCCCTTATCAATTTAATTATAGGGACATTTGAGATATTGTTGACAAAATCATAATTGTTTGCATATTATCATATTTTGACTTAATTTGCATACAAATGCAAGCTAACTACCCCTTTATCCATTATATTTATAGGGAAATTTGAGACATTTGCTGAACAAAATCTAATTTTTTTTATAATTATCACAATTTTGACTTAATTTGCATACAAATGCAAGGCTAACCCTCACCTTATTAAGTTAATTATAGGGACATTTGAGACATTTGTTGACAGAATCTTATTTTTTCATAATTATTCTAGTTTGATCCTATATTTGCATACAAAATGCCCAAGGGGCATAACCCCTTATTAATTAATTATAGGGACATTTGAGACATTTGTTGACAAAATCATATTGTTTGCATAATTATCACATTTGCTTTTTTGCATACAAATGCAAGCCACCCCTTATCAAATAATTAAGTCCAAATATGACAATTAAGCAAACATTTAGCCTTAGCATTTGTATGCATTTGTATGCAAATTACGTCAAAATATGATTTTGTCTAAAAAATGTTTCGAAGTAATCTACTAAAATTAATTTGTAAAGGGGTTAGCCTTGCATTTGTTTTCAAATTAGGTCAAAATATGATTTACTGTCCCACAAATGTCTACAATATCTCTAAATTATCTTTGTACTAGCATTTGTATGCAAATTAGGTCAAAATATGATAATTATGCAATCAATAAGATTTTGTCAACAAATGTCTCTCAATTGTCCCCAAAATTATTTGATAAGGGGTTTAGCCCTTGCATTTGTATGCAAATAGGTCAAAATAATTGTATGAAATTATGCAAACAATTAGATTTTTGTCAAAATGTCTCAAATGTCCCTAAATTAATTGATAAGGGTTAGCCTTGCATTTGTATGCAAATTAGGTCAAAATATGATTTTTTCTAAAATGTCTTCAATGTCTCTAAAATTAATTTGTAAAGGGTGTTAGCACCTGGCATTTTGTATGCAAATATAGGTCAACTAGAATAATTATACAAAAAAGAAGATTTTGGTCAACAAATGTCCTCAAATGTCCCTATAATTATTGATAAGGGGTTAGCCTTGCATTTGTATGCAAATTAGAGTCAAACCCCCTAGAATAATTATACTAAAAATAAGATTTTGACAACAAATGTCTCAAATGTCCCATATAATTAATTTGATAAGGGGTTGTTAGCCTTGCTATTGTATGCCAATATAGGTCAAAATCTAGTAATATTGAGCAACAATTATATTTTGTCCAAAAAATGTCTCTATTGTCACTAAGGTTAGCCTTGCAATTTTGTATGGCAAATCAAGTCAAAATACATATATTATGCAAATTTTCAAATAAATGTTGTCACTAAACAGTCTCAAATGTCACTACAATTATAATTGATAGACGTTAGCCTTGCATTTGTATGCAATTAGGTCAAAATATAATATTATGCAAACAATTAGATTTGTTGTGTCAGTAAGTTGTGATACGAAGCATAAACAACCAAGCAGTTGAAAAAGTTCCCAAGATTCCGCTGAGAAATCTCACAGATAATGTACATGAATATAAGACTGTCTGTATCCTTGCATACAGGAAAGCAACAGTCGATAGAGCGCAAACCTTACCCCAATACATCTCCCACTGTTAAAACAACCATCAAAGTGATCCAGATTCCCTGATCTAGATCAAAATCAATATTGACCATCGACTAAGCTATCTACCTACCAAGCTTTATTAAAGTCCCTTCATTAGTGCCCCCCCACCCCCCCGTAACCCTGCTAACAGACAAACAGACAGCCCGACTCCCCGACAAGGACATCAAGACTGCGGGACAGACAGGAGTGGGAAGAGGTAATTACATGTACCGTTCTTCTCCCGGGTGCCATAGTAACAGACAATGTTGATAACGGTCGTCGTGGGCATTTTGAGGAACCACAACCAATCTCTACGCGCCATAGCAGAAGTCCCTCTATACCACAGAGAGACTGTCGATCAATTATAACATAATACATTATTATTCTTTACATTTTCTTTTCACCAATCCCAATATAATAAAATAAAACCCAATTCCCCATCAAATACTAACTATTTAACCAAAAAACTAAAAACTTACCAAAACATCACACAAAAAAAAATCCCCTACAAACACACACAAAAAAAACAAAAAACACACAAAAAAACCCCCTCCAACACATCCCAAAACAACAATTACCCCAATACACATATAAAACCCAAAACCTAAACACCCAATCCTATCTCAACACCACTCCACACCATAATATACTACACTTCCTCAAATACCATCCTACCAAAACTCCTTCCATACCCCTACCATAATCCAAAATACACCCCCCCTTCCCTCTCACCCAACCCCCCCACCCTTTTCAAATACTTATACCTATATCTCATACCCCTACCATCACATCCCATCCCCCCCCCTCCCCTCACTCCATCCCCTATCCTTACACAACCCACACACCACCCCAACCTTCCCCCCCCCCCTCATCTCCCCCTCTCCACCCCTCATTCACCTCACATCCCCATCTCCCATCCCCCCCCCCCAAAATCTTACACTCCTAATAAAAAAAAAAAAAAAAAAACCCCCCCACCCTACCCCCCCCCCCCTCCCTAATCCCCCCCCCCCCCCCCCCCTCCCCCCCCCCCCCCCCCCCCCCCCCCACCCCTTTTTTTCCTCTATTTTTTTTTCAAATTTTTTTTATCACCCCCCCCCCCCCCAACCCCCCATAGACACACACAACACACACACTTAGGTGAGCGGACAGACGAGAGGAGGCAGCAGTAACGACGGCGCAACGGCGGGACCACAGCCTTGGCGAGATAGGCTGGTCTGAACTCAACTCCACTGAATGCAAAAGGAGAAAGAAAATGCAACGGTGCATTGCAGATGGTAGAGTCGTTGGTCTTGGGGAGGAACAGACTTTGTGATTGCCTATATTACCTG